>BPLQ01007756.1:0-27779 GCA_021605075.1 Caerostris darwini
AGAAAATCTACACATATGACTAATAAACAAAAATAAAAATGTATTGGTTAAGATCAGGGCGTCCGGCTCATTCGCGATATGTATCATAGTAATGCAGTATTTTATTATCTCTCATGTAATTTACAAACTGAAAAATGGGAGATGAAAGGGCCACATAAGTGGAATACACTAGGCCAAGGGCCGGATTTAGATGAAAACAGGTCCTTGCCCTAGTCTATTCCACTTATGAAGCCCTTTCATCTCCCATTTTTAAATTTGTAAATTTCATGAGAGAAAATAAAATACGTCATTACTGTGATATATAACAATATGTTAAACGAAAGATGTTGTAATTGGTACTAATCTTCATAAAAAATGTGGCACGGATAATAAATAAAAAACAGTCCAGAACACTTATTTGGACATTTATTCTCAGCACCATATATAGAACTTGTAACAATAACTAATCAAACATAACACACACCTTCTGTGTTTCCAAGGATGAAATGGACATCTATTCCTCTGACCAGCCTTAGCTGCTGCAGGTGTCTGCGGGCGATACTGGCAAGCAAGATGAATTATAGGCAAATGTTGAATTTTTCTTTTTTCGTGTTTTGTTTTTAATGCATTTTGTATTTTAATTGTATTTGCCTTCCATTGGGGGGGGGGGGGGAGATTTGTACGCTACAAAGTTGGTCTGAAGGGTTGCGGGCACAATTGTGAAGTGTTTTGCTTTCCGCTGATTGAAAAAATTATATTTTTGACACTCCTTGATTTTTTTTTTTCTTTTTCAATGTAGGTGAAGAAAATATGTGCGATGTTCAGTTATTGGAGGGAACTTTGTGATGACGAACAAACTAGTAAATATTAGTTAACTACCATGTGGGTTGCAGTAGTAACTTTTTAGACGAGCTGTTGGACTTTGTATATTATGTGTTTGTATTCACTATATTTTTGTTCAGTATTTAAAAATTAAAACAGAATTTTTCAGACTGTTTTTTCACTTTTTTGAAGAAAAAAAAAATAATAGTAATAATTTATTATTTTTAGGAAACATGCTACATACTTCTCAACTTCCTTACAAATCTTTTGTTTACCCCGCCATCTTTGATGAATTTGGGTTCGTGCTCGTTAAGTGTTTCAATTTTAGTGTATTATATATTGTGACAAATGTAAAATTGGAAAATAATATCTGCATTTCACTTTTCCAGTGTTCGGAATAAACCATTGACCTGCCTTTTATCTTTTTGGAAAAATGTAAGTGTTGTTATTTATTTATCTTGTTTTTCTACTTTTAACTAATTGTGACACTGACCAGTTTTATTTGTATAAAAAATATAAGTTAATTTTATTGCGATTACTTTGCTTATAGTATTGGGTAGACATGTATACCACTTGTCGATCTTCATCTTTTTTTTTATTAGTGCATTTTTTCCGTGTCATGATATAAAGAAATTATTCCCTATAGTTTCAGAAAATTTAAAAATTCAGCTATTGAGAGCTTAAAAATAAAATTCTATTCGTTTTGCTACAAAACTGCAGATGGCAGCACTTTTTTAATGCTTTGAAATGGAATGGTTTTCATCTTATTTGAATTTTTTTTTAATTATTGTGAATTAAAATTACATAAATATGTAAATATCTTTGTAACCCATTTATTGTATGAGTGCTTGTACTCCTGATGGGAAAATCCCTTTGTTTTATTGTATTTATTGGAATTATGAATCAATGTGGGTTTCCTTTCGGGCACCAACTCTACACAAATTGAATTAAAAGTTATTTGTACACTACAATTCCTTTCTATAATGCAAAGTAATGCACTGACAATGTGTAAATGTTGTTAATTATGTATTGTATTGTATTGAATGAATTAAACTGATGAGTGCATGTCACTTTTTCCCTCGCTTTATTATTTTTTTTAAATTTGTTTTCATCATTGCATGCTTCCATGTTTAGTTCTAGTAAACATTACTAAAATCATGTGCTTTATTTTTTCATTTATGTTTTGTATATTATTGCAATGTATATTTGTTGTGTTATATATTATTAATTTGAATACATAGTTGTGATGTATGCATTTATTATATGTGTATTGATGTACAATCTATTATTGTATGAAAATACATAACAATATATTGAATACACATATACATGTTTGTATCTTTGTATGATAGTATTCATGTTTCTATGTATGTTTGTATGCATGTACACACCTATGAAAGTTTTGACAGTTGATTGGAGATGACATTCATTTGTAATGTAAACAAATATGGTAAACATAAACAAAAACAGTTGTAGATTTTAAAATGCATTGTTAACATTTCCTTAGAAACTGATTTTACATGTACTATAAGTCATTATTACACTTTTTCTGATCGAACAATATTGTGGGCAATTTCAATTATTGAATGGGCATTCATTATCATTTATTGGCCCTGAAAAGGGCCTTTTTTGTTTTGGAATTTGGAGTGTGTTCTTAACCTCCGAAACCGTACAGAGTACGTCCCTGTCGTTTCAGAGCATAGACAACATCCATAGCAGTGACAGTTTTCCTCTTAGCATGCTCAGTGTAGGTGACAGCATCTCGGATAACATTTTCCAAGAATACCTTCAACACACCTCTGGTTTCTTCGTAAATCAAACCTGAAATACGTTTAACACCTCCACGTCTAGCCAAACGCCTGATTGCAGGCTTAGTGATACCTTGGATGTTATCACGAAGAACTTTACGATGCCTTTTAGCACCCCCCTTTCCTAATCCTTTTCCACCTTTGCCACGGCCCGACATAGTTGCTAGAGGATGTTTCGTGTGTGAATTTGTGTGCTTCTTGCTTTGGTATTTATACTTCCCACTCCACCCCGCCAGGTGAAAGCAACCCGCTATTGGTCGCCAAGTTAGGGGAAAAAATCATATACATTTGAATGATATCTGGCCTGGTTTTCAGAGTCAGTCAGTAGCAACTTAAATTAGAGCATGGCTACCTGACTTTTTGTAAATTTATCTTTGTATTTGTTTTTGTTTGTCTGTAATTGTACCTGCTCGTTCTTCTATTTAGAAAACGACTTTTGTTCAAACTTTTTATAATTTTATGTGTTTCTTTTATATTTTTGCTTTCATACTGTTTATTATCATCTCACTGTGTTAAATTGTACCATATTTTCATATAATCATGTCATTTGCTGTTTTTCACTCCTCCCCACTGTGTTTCATCCATTCATAATGTTTTCCCCGCCTCCGGGTGGGTTTTACTATGTTCATCCGTCTGGTGGCGCCATCTGTTGGCGGGCCAGACAACAAATGTTTGTTTTTGTCATATGTATTTTACTTGTTCTTTTGTTTATATGTAAATTTTTGTATCTTTAATCTTTTTTTTTTGGGCATCGTCAACGGACCCCTAATTGTACCTATAGTTTTAACTTTTTCCGATCTCTTGCCTTAATTGTTCTCAGGCAAGCGATGTTTTTCCTAACTTTTTAATGATCTCTTTTATTTTATTAGCATTCTTTAATTGAAGCAATTACATTTTGCAAATTTTCTAATTAACTTAAGATGTGGAGGTTTTGTGGCTCTTAAAGCCACCTAGGAACTCCGTAACAGGTACGCCCGTTGCCCGTTGCCCGAGTCAGTCAGTCAGTCAGTATCGTTTGTATTGATACAATATCATGCCTCCTCAAGCTTCTGGTAAGGCCGTTAAAAAGGCCGGCAAAGCCCAAAAGGCTGTCCGTGCTGGAGATAAAAAAAAGAGGAAGAAGCGCAGGAAGGAGTCTTTCGCAATTTACATTTACAAAGTTTTGAAACAGGTCCACCCTGATACTGGAATTTCCAGCAAAGCCATGTCTATCATGAATTCTTTTGTGAATGACATCTTTGAGAGAATAGCTGCTGAATCTTCCCGATTAGCTCATTACAATAAGAGGAGCACCATTACCAGTCGGGAAATTCAAACTGCAGTTAGGTTGTTGTTGCCTGGTGAATTGGCTAAGCACGCCGTTTCTGAAGGAACCAAGGCTGTCACCAAATACACCAGTTCAAAGTAAATAAACATACTTTAAAAAAGGCCCTTTTCAGGGCCAATAAATAGTTAAGAATGATCAATAATTAGTCAAGTTCAATTTTACAATACATTTTATCATTATGAATATTTTTATAAATGCATGAGACAATTTATGATATTAAAAACACACTATTGAACACATTACTTGATTAATGTATGTTAATGGGCAATGTGGATTTCAAATTAATAAGTAATTAATGTATATGTTAGTTAATATGTATTAAGAAAGGGAAAAAAATGATGCACTTACATTATTTCTTTAGCAGGTTTTCTGATAATGATTTCATTTTATCCTAAAAATCATAAATAATAAAAAAAAAAAGTGACACAAAAGAGAAATAAAAATTATTCCGCCAATAATGGAAGTGTTTGAAACAATGATAGTGAATTAGCATTGTTAACATGGACTAATTGTTGAAAAATATAATTGTTGTTTGATTTCTTAAATGAAGGATTTTTTTTCTTTTAAGTAATACCCTGTATTATTCTATTTTTAATAAAGAATTTAAGAAAAACATCTCCTGTTGGAGAACAATTAATGCAGGAGATCGGAAAAACAAAGGCTATATATATATATATACATCATGAGATGTCTGTACAGAGATGGTTAAACTTTTCAATTCAAATGTTACTGTTTCACAAAATGGAAAATGGCCAATAGCCTGGCACACCAGATCACAAATTTACAACTTTCGTTTTTTCTGAAGTCCAAAGGCTCCTTCCCGCCGAGGCGACAAATGACGATGCGGCAGGCAAGAAAATTATTTCTACTCCTTCACAGTGAAACGTCAGAAATAGCATTACGCCTAGTGAAGTTCCGCTTCGAGTTGAAAGTTGGTCAACTCGAAGCGATGCTTTTCAAACCGGTTTCAGGTGAACGTGGTGAGGCTAGTGATTGGTCAACTCTTGACGCTTAAAGCCTCACACCTCGGTGGGAACGAACCTTTACTGTAAAATGAAGAGGGGTGAAGGCAGGACATGACAAAAATTATATTTTTATTTAGACTCACCTGTCACCAACACAATAAAAACTTTTTAAATAACCAAAACTATTAATTATCTTCTCATCTCTAGGAAGTTACAGTTTGATTTAGAAAAAAAATTCTTCATTTAAAAATGTAAATTACTTTTTTGCTCAATGTTTTTTTATACAGCACCCATCTAAATAAAAGCAATCTTGCAAGGAGAATGTAAAAGAATAATTTCCTGCAAGGAGACATCTAAAAAAATATTCACTATGCACCAATAAAAACATCCAGACACAAAACAGAGAGTGCATGGTATTTCAAAAAGAGGCAGATCTCAAAAGAAATTGAATTTCCTCATAATGAAAACTTCTTCCTACATCTTGATGGCAATTTTTATAATACCCATTCTAATATTCTCAATTCACTAGTTCAACAACTTCCAGAAAATAATTTTACCAATATTAAGAATAAAAATAGGCCTACAGCAATTTTAAATAATTAATTCTGTTCAAATTCCTTTTTCTCATGTTTACAGTCAAATTCTTCATTCATGCATACATCCAACTCTTTATTAAAGAAACCAAAAGAACGAAAAAATAGAATAGGGGGTTAGCGTTGTTATAAAGAAATCGTAAGGGAATAGTATCGAATGTCGCTGTGAAGTTTTTCGAATGCTAGACCTCATATCCTAAATTTCTTTTCATTCTTATCGTGATCCATAGATGGCGCCATAAAAGATATTTTCTTAAATTCTGATTCGCTTCAGGAACATTTTAAAAATTCACCTACAAAGATCCTGATAAATGTATTGTTATGAAAGATAAAAAATCAAATCCTACATTTATTTAACTGTCCAAACATGCCTATACAATTTACTAAATAAATCTAAACTTCAAATTAACATAGTATTCTACAGACAAGATCTCCATACACCTTTAAAAACTTTATCTTCCTCATCATAAAGTTTTCCCCTTTTACATTTCAAAATTCATTGACCTTCTGTCATCATCATTATCTCGATCAGTGAATGACCTAACGTATAAGTTCTACTCAACCTTATCCTTCATCTCATCTCATTTTAAACAGATCATCACCATTCTTTGCATTTCCTGCAAACATATGAAATATAAATCATATTAAACTTTTCATCTTCTCTTCATATCATATTTTTCAGCAATTATTAAGAACTGCCATCATTAATCATGAATCGAACTTATCAACATATAAAATATCGTTGCTATACTTATATAGCATAAACACTCTTTCATATTATATTATATATTTCATTCATTTTTTTATATATTAAATAAAATTTAAACTTCAAATTAACATAGTTTTCTACAGCCCATATCTACATTACACTTTTAAAAACTTAATCTTCATCATCATAAAGTTATTTCTTTTTACATTTCAAAATTCATTGTACATGCAGATACCTGTATCTAGACAAAACAAAAAAGTATACAATTAAAAAAAAATGTATACTTAATAAAAAATTGGTTTTGACGATCTCATGATCAGTGAAAAAAGTAGAAGGACACTTCTAAAAAGAGGTGTACTATATAAATTAATATGGAATTCTTTTCCTGTTGGGTCGAATTACTTCGAAGATCCTATTTGGGATCGAACTGTATAAAGATTGAATTTTTGTTTGGCAAAAATTGTCCCATACAAAGTTTAATGATTTCTGCAGCTCAGCTACAGATTTAAACTGCTTTACACCCTTGTAAACATGACATACAATCATTGCCCATATGTTCTCTACAATGTCGAGATAAGGACTTTTAGCAGGCCAATGTAAAAATCGAACATTGTTTGCTGCAAACCAATCTTTAACACCATTTGCAGTGTGAAATGAGGCTCCATCTTGCTGAAAAATCCAGTCATCTCCTCTAACTCAGTGCCATACGGGAGAAGATTTGAGTTTAGAGTCTGGATGTAGTCTGTATGGTTCTGTCTACCATTTAGAAAGACTAAACTTGTCCTGCCTCCATAGCCATCTGCTAACCATACCATTAAACCACCTCCTCCCATCTGTCGAGTAGAATAAGTTTCTTCTTCAATACCAAGACAGGGCCAATAGTACTGATAACCATCTGGACCATCCAAATTGAATTTTTCTCATCGGAAAATATAACTGAGGTCCATTCTGAGCTCCAGGACATGTGGTCTTTAGCCCACTGCAGTCGGTTCTTCATGTGTCCTTCATTCCACTTCGGATGGTGCATCCGTTTTTTTGAAGACGAACTTTTTGAGCGTTTTATGTAGTTATAGACAGTTCTTTTGGTTACATGTGTAATTCTTGATTGAAATTGCGCCTTGCCGACACTTCTACCAGTCTTTTTGAATTCACGAATGATTTTCGTTGATCACGTTGGGTGAGTTTTTTTGGTCTTCCTGTCTTCTTTTTTTCTTCTGTCACTTTCAGGGTTTCTTATGAAGTTCGAAACAGTATTAGGACTGATTCGTAGCTGACGTGCAATCTCTCTCACACCTTTGCCTTCATTTTTATAGGCAACTATTTGGCCCTTCTGAAACTTACTTAAGGGTATTCCTCTGGGCATCCTAAAACCAATAAAAACTATGAATTTCTAGCTAAATATTTTATTCTTGTTAAAAAGGAATTAAAAGAGAAAAAAAAAAAAAAACACTTACATATAAACTTTCCAACAGCTTCTAAATAGATTTTTTGGATGTGTCCTTCTACTTTTTCACACACCCAAAGTTATTAAGTATTGCATTCCTAAGTTAAAATGATGGTAAATAAAAAAATCTCATTTAACTTTCCCTTAACGTAAATTAAAACTCTAACAAAACAACTCTCTATAAAAATCAGATCAAAAGCAGTAAAATAAAAGCATATTGTACAAAAAAATGACTGTCCTTCTACTTTTTCACACAGTGTATATTACCCAATACAAACTTTTTGTTATTATTTTAGTGTATATACTAGGAGTGCATATATCGAACATCAACATAAGTTATTTTAATCATTTGTATATCTCATCTCAGCATTTTGTATATCTCATCTAAAACAATAATCATCAATATACTCATCGTAAACGAATAATGAAAATTTATGTATTCCTACTTCCGAAAACATGTAAATTCATTTCTCAGCTAACACTTTAGCATTGAAACTTAATTGCTTCCAATTATTATCAAAACCAGTAAGGAGGATTGAAATATTACATAATTTTTCCTTGTCATTTTAAGTTATGGGAGAGAGATTAGGTACCAATCAGATGAATTTTCTACTCGGCTAAGGAAGTATTTCTTGTAATTTCAAAATCAAATTATACGTAAGAAACATCAAATAACATCTTGTGGGCAGAAGAAATGCAATTATATACCGTGAACTGCTGCGGGTATTTGCAATTACATATTTAATGCTTACTGTTGGTCAATTTTTCTTCAGGGGAACCACCAGGCGTTGTGCACCGTGAAACGCTATCAGCTTTTAGGGAAAGGGAATTTTCCCTTCAACTTGTAGGGAAGATTGTACACCGGATGCATTTAATTACTGTAGCGTGCTGTGTTTCGACATTTACTGTGAACCGTCTTTGTGCTGCAGTTTTTAAATAATATCTGAATTGGTATCGTTTATTTTTTTTATCATTTACTTTATTTTATTATAATTTATTAGTAAATTAGCGTTTTAGGGAATAATTTTGTTTACATATTTAATTGCTGTATTCTTAATTGTTCTGCTTTGTGTCGCCCTTTTCTCGATAGCTTTATTGTGCTGCGGTTTTTTTGAAATAATTTCTTAAATTATATTATTTAATTCATGTAATTTACTTTATTTTATTATAATTTATAATTTATTATTTAATTAGTTTTTGTTTTACAGATTTAATTGCTGTTTAATAATTGTTTTGAAGAAGGCTGACTGTAGACTATTTTTAAATATTTTGTTATTGTATTTCAATTGTTGTATACTTTTCAATATAATAATTAATCCCTTTTTTAATTAACTGGCTTTGTTTCGATTGAAAAAAAATTTCATAGCAGGAGCAGAGCTGCTTAAGCCTACAGTTCTTATTATAAAGGTAGAAAATTTTATGAAATAATTGTATATTAATTTTTAAATTATTTAATAGTAAACTACTACTTTAAATATTCTTGAATAAAATAAATCAACATAGAAAATAACAAACATTTAATTTTTAATAGTAGTTATGAACATACTTAATTAAAATTTATGGTATTATGCCTTTCATTAAAAACACAAATTTCATCGAATTGAACATATGTTGCAGATTAACGACTTGTCAGACTGCCAAAGTTTTGATGCTTCACTATTTAGACAGCTAACTCAAAACATAAAATGTGCGCATAGAAAACAGAAATGAATATTTTTATAAAGAGAAGACACCAAAAGATCTTGGCCTTTTCAGATATCTAAAAGATAGGTTTTATGAATAGCTTATATAAAAGGAATCATATCCACAACCATAAGAAATTTTGCTATTTTCACTTAAATAAAAATAAAACTAAAACTAAAATTCACTCTAGGAACAGTGTCAATCATTAAAGAAAAATCTCCTACTCGATAAGTTTCAGAAATTGTTTTTAGTATTCTTGCTAAGAAAGAAAATATCTTGAATAACATTACACTTCATTAATATTTTTACATTGAAAAATACTACTCTATAAACTAATAAAATAAATAACTAACTAAAGAGAATTTCTAAAAAACTTACTCACAAATATGAAGTAATTCCACAGTAAAGTAAATTTCACAATAGCACTGAAGTTAACACTGGTCACTACACGCACGGGGCTCAATTCTACTAATTGTACTTGGCGCTAACGTTGAGTTGGGCTGATTCGAGGCTTCTGGGCGGAGGAATTGTGCACCATGAAACAACAATGAAACCACCAGGCGGCGCTATCGGTTCTTAGGGAAAAAGGAATTTTCCCTTCAAATTGTAGGGAAGATTGTACACCGGATGCTGTTTAAAAATGCTGTGCTGTTTTGCCACCTATGCTGTGCTGTTTTTTAATTACTGTAGCGTGCTGTGTTTCGACATTTACTCTGGACGGTCATTGTGCTGCAGCTTTTAAATAATATGTGAGTTGATATTATTTATTTTAGATCATTTACTTTATTTTATTATAATTTATTAGTTAATTAGCGTTTTAGTGAATAACTTTTTTACATATTTAATCACTATATTATTAATTGTTACCATGAAACAACAATGAAATCACCAGGCGGCGTGTTGCCATTTTTTCGATAACTTTATTGTGCTGCAATTTTTTTTAAATAATTTCTTAATTTATATTATTTATGTGGTGACATTTACTTTATTTTATTATAATTTATTATTTAATTAGCATTTTAGTGATTTTTTTCGTTTTTGTTTTACAGATTTAATTGCTGTTTTTATAATTGTTTTGAAGAAGGCTGATTCTAGACTATTTTTAAATATTTTGCTATTTTATTTTAGTAGTTCAATTGTTGTATACTTTTCATTATAATAATTAATCCATTTTTTAATTAACAGGCTTTGTTTCCATTGAAAAAAAAAAAGCATAGCTGGTTAAGCCTAAAGTTTTATTATAAAGGTAGAAAATTTCCTCAAATAAATGTATATTAATTTTTAAATTATTTAATAGTAATTAATAATGTATTTAGATGGTTCCTTATTCATGAGGAATTTGATTTCATAAACATTTAATTTATTAATCTGTTTGAAATCTAAATGGATTCATTGCCTATATATTATTACTAATTATTATTATTATAATATTTTTTTACTTATTTCATAGATTACTGTTGGAATAAGAAAATTTTCTAATTACTCTTTTATTAATTAGTTTTCTTAGTTTTATAAATTTATGCCAAAATAAATTGGTGCTCTTTATTACACTTCTGTCGATTTTGAAGAAAGCTGATTCTATACTATTTTTAAATATTTTATCTCAGTAGCTCAATTGCTTTATACTTTGCAATATAATAATTATTCCCTTTTTAATTAACAGGCTTTGTTTCGATTGAAAATAAAAGAAATGGATAATTCTTGCCAACCTATTTGCAGTGAATGCAATATGAAGTTTGCACATAGTTACTGTTTACAAAGACATATGGAAACATTTCATGGTTTATCTAGTCCAAAATCTGCTAAATCATTGATGTGTCTGAATGCAAGCAAGGATTTGGTACACGTTAACATTGGAGAAGCATCTACAAAGTATTCATAATGTACTTATAACCAAGGAGACTTTATTCTTTGATACAATGGAAGAATTTACACTATGGAAAGAATGTAAGTTCATATGTGAAAAAAACTGGAAGTAAAAGAGATAGAAATGGTATCAAAAGAACTTATTTCACGTGTTAGCCCAAATACTCACATTGAGCAGCAAAGATTTTACTGCACAAAAAAAAAAAAAGACCAGGAAAACCCACACAATCGTCTATTTTGAAAAAATCAACAGCAGAGGAAGTTCAACAAATATCTTCAGAAATAATTGTAACTTCTAAACATAATTCTAACGTAATTCTACTAAAGGTAAGAATTTTGTGTTTGTAGGCTATGTTGCTGTTTCTGCAGTTATACATATGCTTATTTATTAACTACATTGTTTTCATCCTTTTTACTAATATTAAACTTAGTTATTAAATTTATATTAAAATAATTTTAAAAATATAATTTATACATGTAAAGTGTTTTAGGTATTAAAAATATTTACATTATAATTAAAAACAGTAAATTAAAACTCCTACAGTAAAATAAAAAAATCTGTTACCAGTCTTCATATAGATAACTCTTAATTTCCCTCCTTTTAATGAATAAACAGGGTTTCCCTTAATAATCCATTTTCATAACCATAATCATTATTTTTAAAATTTCCATCTGTAAATAATGAAATTCAAAATACTATAGTTATAAAAACTTAGTGTTTACTAACACAGTTGTATGATATATGAAACTGTTGCCAATACAAGATTACAAATGATGATATCTTTTAAAAATTTATTTGTTGTATGCTTTATAAAAATCCAAATTTTTCATGTATTACAATTATTTCTTGATAGTAGTTTCCAGTCCTACTAGAACTTCATAATTTAATTTTTTTTTCGATTAAAAAATTTCTCTCGGTGTTATTTATTACTTTTAAACTTACTACTGTAAAAAGTAAAACATTATAGTATGAGAAAATTGTTTTTGTTTATAACATATAATATCTTTTAGGTTTTCTGATTTGTAGTCTCAATTTTTCTGAATTACTCAATTTTTTATTTCAACATTATCTCACTTTCTAAATCAATTTAAATTTATGTATCCTTACCTAACAAAAATTTTATTTATTAGGTGAGAAAATTGCCACTCCCAGAGACACCCAAAATTATGCAAAGTGAATCACAAGTTGTGTCTTCGTATTTCAAAAGTGAGTATGAGTATTCGAAGCATGTGTTTATGACATAACATTAGTGAATATCCTTTAATTTTTATTATTTTGTTTCCTTACAGGCAAATCAAAGATATAGTTTATTGTATGCATATCTCGCATCAATAATCCAGCTGCCTGTTAAAAAGCTTTTCCCAGCACAGTCATCTGAGAAGATGTCTATATTTGTAGTAATAGTTTTCAAGAAGAATTATGTATATTTATTGTTGTAAATAGCAATAATTTGCTATCATTACTCTGCTGTTAGTGATATTTTTAATAAAATTTTGGACTATATTTTTGTTTTTACTTTTTGAAACGAAAACATTTAAAAAGCTATATGTTCATGACCTTGTCTTTTAAGAAATATAATTTTTCTGGAAATTTCTTCTGAAATTATCAAATTTGCAATAAAAAATCTAAACATGAATATCAATTTATGGCCAGTAAGGAAAATAAATTTTCATCAATTTTTCAAATAAGTGGAAAATAAATAAATTATTCTTTTCTTAATCTTCAATAGTGTAAGAAATCTAAAATATTAAGCACACTTTTTATTATGCATGAACAGGGCTGGATTTAGATGAAAAAGAGGCCCTTTCACCTCCCATTTTTAAGTTTGTAAATTACATAAGAGATATATATCACAGTAATGATGTATTTCATTATCATTACTGTGATATATATAATATGTTAAATCAAACATGTTGTGATTGGTACTAATCTTTATAAAAAAAATGTGGCACGGATAATAAAAAAAAAAAAAAGAGAAAACTTTTATGGACATTTATTCTCAGCCCCATATATAGTACTTGTAACAATAACTAATCAAAATAACACACAACATTTACAAAGAAACAAAATTCAAATAATAAAAATCTTTGACTACGAAAATAAAATATGCAATAAAAATTATATATTTTCTATCAAATTAAATTAAATATATTCAATACATTGAAGATTAAAGCAAATTCAATTCAGATAAATTTATTTCATAATAATTCGCATTTAAAGTTTAAGTATGAATTTTAAGTTTTAAACTAAACCAAAAATGGAACTTTATTCAAACAAAATCCAGATCACAAAAAAAGAAAATATCAAATTGTATATCATATTAAATTTTATGTTAATAGTTATTTTATTTAAGAATTGATTCGATCTAAATATACATTTAAAAAGAAATAGTAAATTAGAAGAATTTCTCCTTATTTTCGATTCAGTGTTTACTGTTTTTAGAATAGTGTAATTCTAATTTTGCTAACAATTTGAATGTAGGCACCTCTTGATCTTGAGGCCCTAGGCTGAAGCCTAGTTAGTCTATAGGAAAATCCGGCCCTGTGCATGAAAGTTGTTCAACAGTAAATATTTCTTTTCATTTGACTCATTAACCAATATGTTTTTTTCTTCCTCGGCAATTTTTAGTATTGAAAAATAAAAATTTTGACATGGAAATATATTCGTTATAATAACAAAATACAGATCTCGGTATTCGTAAATATAATATCAAAAAAATCACTGATATATAAATTTGTGTACTAGCATCTATTTCTGAATAAACTTTTAAATAAATTATATTTCATACATTTCTTTATAAAATTTCTTGAATATTGTTACTTAACAATTTGTATAGAATATAAAATGAATGAGTACAAGAAATTGAATTCCAGTATAAAAATATGAAAATTTCAACAGCATGTGAGGTAATGCAATATATTTTTAAATCATTGCACATACAGTTAGTTATCAAGATAGTTAATAAATTCTCATACTCCATTAAAGATCATAATTTGATAATAATCAGTTTAATATATATGAAGGAAATATAAATAAAAAATAGGATAAAAAAGTATAAGGATTTAAAGAAGATCGTATTATTCAACCTATATAAATTTATTTTGGTGGCATAAATTTCTTACGAATATAAAATTTCAATGTATTTATAACATATCTGCCTTATTTTACTAACAGAAACTTTCTTTGAAATCTACATCTAAGATATTTCTGTGAGAATTCATCTTTTCGAGATATTTTCTCCTCAAAAACAGGGTAGCAGGAATACACTGAAGTGACAAAAGTCATGGGATACCTCTTAATATCGTGTCGGCCCTCCTTTCACCCGGCGAAGTGCAGCAACTCGACGTGGCATGGACTCAACAAGTCGTTGGAAGTCTTTTGCAGGAATATTGAGCCATGCTGTCTCGATAGACGTCCATAATTGTGAAAGCGTTGATGGTGCAGGATTTTGGGCACGAACAGACCTCTCGATGATGTCCCATAAATGCTCGATGGGATTCATGTCGGGCGATCTAGGTGGCCAGATCATTCGTTGGAATTGTCCAGGATGTTCTTCAAACCAATCGCGAACAGTTGTGGGCCGGTGACATGGCGCATTGTCATCCATAAAAATCCCATCGTTGTTTGGGTACATGAAGTCCATGAATGGCTGCAAGTGATCTCCAAGTAGCTGAATATAAGCATTTCCAGTCAATGTTCGGTCCAGTCGCACCAGAGGACCAAGTCCATGCCATGAAAAAACAGCCCACACCATTAATTACGGAGCCACCACCAGCTTGAACAGTGCCTTGCTGACAGTTTGGGTCCATGGCTTCGTGGGGTCAGCGCCACACTCGAACCCTACCATCAGCTCTTACCAACTGAAATCGTGACTCATCGGACCAGGCCACGGTTTTCCATTCATCTAGGGACCAACCGATATGCTCACGTGCCCACGAGAGTCGCTGCAAGCGATGTCGTTCTGTCAGTAAAGGCACTCGAGTCGGTCTTCTGCTGGAATAGCCCAAGAAAGCCAAATTTCTCCGCACAGTTCTAACAGACAAGTCCCTTGTACGTCCCACATTGATTTCTGCGGTTATTTGACGCAGTGTTGCTTGTCTGTTAGAATTTACGACTCTTTGCAGACGTCGCCGGTCTCGGTCGTTAAGTGCAGGCGATCGACCACTGCGCTGTCCATGGTGGGATGTTATGTCTGAAATTTCATACTCTCGGCACACTCTTGACACAGTGGATCCGGGAATGTTGAATTCCCTAACGATTTCGAATTGGCATGACCCATGCGTCTATCTCCAACTAACATTCCGCGTTCAAAGTCTGTTAATTCCCGTCGTGCGGTCATCATCACGTCAAAACCTTTTCACGTGAATAACTTGAACAGAAATGAAAGCTCTGCGAAAGCACTGCGCATTTATACCTGTTCTACGCGATGCTACTGCCATCTGAAAATTTGCATATTGCTATCCCATGACTTTTGTCACTTCAGTGTAATGTGCAGAGAGAGTTACTCCAAAATCCTCAGAGTAACCACTTCTTAGGAATGGGCTGGGAGGAATAGAGTGCCTTCTGAAGGAGCAGCGGTACACACACCATTCCTGCCTAAAAAATTCCTTATTTTTCCCTAAGCCTAGGGTGCACAATTCCTCCTCCCAGATGTCCGTTGATTTGACTAGATGCTTCGAGAGTAATGCTCGCTGCTGCTGCTTTATCTCAATTTTTCCAAATGCTGTTAAAATACTACAGACAGAAGAATTTCACAAAAGTGAAAATAACCACACAGGCCACATTTATAGAAAGACAACTCTTGGTTTTTGCATCACGATAATGCGTCGTCGCATTGCACACTGCATTGATTCTTCGTAACTTTTTCGCCGAAAATGAAACCCATATCGTTCCACAACCACCGTATAAATTACTTAAATAATATAAATAAATTACTTAACTTACTTTACGTAAATTACTTAAATTACTAATTTAGCACCTTGCGACTTCTGATTATTCCCTAAACTAAATAGACCACTCCGAGGACACCGTTTTGTATCGACTGAAGAGATTCAACGTGAATCGGCGCGCGCTTTGAAGGCCATTCCGGCCAATGACTTTGTAGCATGCATTGAGGATTGGAAAAAAACGTTGGCATAAGTGCATTGTGTCCGGAGGGGATTACTTTGAAGGCGATGAAATAAATTTGGATGAATAAAGAAAGAGTTTTTGAAAAAAATAAAAATTGGTCTTACTTTTTGTGCACAGAAGTATATAAAAAATTTTAAAATATAAATGTCACAAAAGTATTCAGTTTATCAGCTCACATTCTCTAAAAGATGAAGTTAAATGCATGAACAAGGAAAGCATACCCCACTTTGAAAACCACTGTTCTACTTGAAAACAAGTAAAAAAATTTGAATATGAGCATTTATATTAAATTTAGCCTTAAATTATTTGAATTATCATAAATAGTGTAAAAGATTATCATTAAAAGTTAAGTGTAAAGTGAAGTATAGTATATTCATTCCAATCCTAATTTTAAAAAAATATTTTTATTATTTGCTTAGAATAGCTTATTAATTATGTGTAGGAAATATACTAAAATAAATATTGTTAAAGTGCTTTAACTAACCATCAACGAATTACTAACACGGAATATTTTCATTCGATATTAGTTTCCAATATCTGAAAGTTTGATGATAGGCATTATAATTACATCTTGCAAAAAGTGAATTTAATGTAATTACTTAATTTATCATATAAATTAAAGTTTACGAAGAGAAATACGATTTTTGATATGAATAGAATATTATCATTGTTTCTTATCTCACTTGGTGGATAGCAACCTTTAGACCAATCCATGAACCCGTGTGTTCTCATGGAAGAAGGGAAGATGGTCAGCATCTGTTGTGATGGAGCGCCCGTGGGTAGAAGTCTGACTTGGCTCCGTATCGCTGAAGAAGAAATAAGGCCAACGGCCATACCATGCTGAATATACCGGTTCTCGTTAGATCACCGAAGTCAAGCATCATTGGGCGCGGTCAGTACTTGAGTGGGTGATCACCTGGGAACATAGCGTGCCGTTGGCATTCACAAATTTGGGACCTGAATGGTCGAGTGTCTACCGCTCTGGTGCCACAGGTTTCGGGTTCGAATCCCGGTGGTGTCCTGGATGTTTGTAGTGGTTCGGAATAAACTTTAAGCCGTAGGTCCCGGTCTCCTATGACTGTAAGAGCGTCTCGGAGCCAAAGTCAGACTTCTACCTACGGGTGCTCCATCACAACAGAAGCTGCTTCCTTCCCTTCAATCATGAGTAAGTATGGGCTCGTGAGCTTGGCCAGCCAAGTGGGATAAGAAACAACAACAACAACAGAAATAAGGCAGTGCCTTCCGGAAGGACTTTTAGGGGACTACCCTGCATTTGCGTATCGTATGGGTGAAACCCGTAAAACTCCCACCAGGAAATCCGACAAATGAGGCAAGATGTTGAATATTTTTGAAACAGTGTCTTTAACAAAGCCGCCAGACTAATGAACTTCAGCTCTAATGATCACCAGCGGTTCACGTTGCAAGTGAGTCACGAGTCGGGCAGAATATTATTAAATGCCAGAAAAGTCTGATTTTTTTTCAAAAAGATGTTTTAAAATTTTTTCTAATAATATATTGTCTTTCTTTTGAATTATTATGTGTTTGTGATTTAATTATTTCTAGGCCAAACTAAACATTCATTGAGGGTCAATTTTGATAGCTAGGGGCAAAAAAACTGATAAGATAATTTTAATTACATTAGCTTATCAGTTTTTTGAACAATTAAACAATTATTTGTCGCCTGCAAAATAAAATTCTTCGAATGATCATTAATGCCCCGTGGTTTTTCCGTAATAGTGATATCCACCATTCTCTCAAATTGCAAACAATCCTTCAATTTATTCAAAAGCTTGCTCATAACTTTTACTCAAATCTTCCTAATATTTAAAACGATTTAATCAAAAAGGCTTCCAGATTATGACATCCAAAACCCCAAAAATGCTAAACGTCCTCGAACCTCTCTCATAATTGATTCCACTTCCCACCCCTGACTTGTTCCAGCCTATTTTACCCAATGCGTTTTCGCAATCATTTCTCCTTACGTTGTACTTCTTTTTATTTTTTAGATTAATTCTTTCTGTTTACTTGTATTTATCTCGAACCTTTTTCTTCTACCCTGCTTCTTAATTATTTTTATTTGTTTTTATATGTTTATATATTACATATAAATGAAAGATTAAAAATGAATCAATAAAAACCTTCCTCGATTTGTTTAGATTACATCAAAACTTTATGTGTCTCTTTCTTTTAATTTTTTATATATTATATATATATATATCTGGGCAAGTCACCTATTAGTCTTTACCTGCTTTGTTTTTCAATGTATTATCTCATAATTTCAAAGGACTCCAACTCAAGATAGAAGCTAGCTTCGCACCAACACAAATCATCAACAATTAAATTTGTAAGTCCTTCTGTGTCAATTGAAAAATGAAATAATTTTAGAAGAAACAGAAAAACAATAACAAAAAATTGCTTTAAAAAATCACACATCTTCTGATGTTTACTGGCCAAAGAAATCAATTAACTTATTCCTGTGCTAGTTTCATAAAACACTTATCGCTATAGGCGCCATTTCTCTATAAATGGATACAATAAAAAGGTATTTATGTCTAGATGATTATTTGTTACGCTTTTATAAATAGGGCTTTAAAAATTTTCGAGAAATTTAAATTAATTAAAACTGCTTTTTTTTATAGGATAGAAGGATGGATTGACATGTTTGTGATGTATTTAAATGTGGAATGACCAGACAATAGAAATGCAAATAAATTTACCTTTTTCTGTGTTTCATTTAATGAAGAATTCTGACTTTGTGAGGTACGTTACAAGTAAATGTACAAGCTTCCGCAATGAAACTTAATTAATATTCGCATTTTTAAAATGACAATTTAGCATCCTATACCGACACAAATTGAAAAGAAATTTAAAATTAATTTTGTTATGAGACTTTCATTATTCTTTTTTAAATGTAGAGCATAATCTATGATTGAACAAATTTTGTAAAGTTTTTAAGATAAACTAATTGTTTCATTCCCCTGTGTCAATGATGGCTGGTATAGAAAGGATAAGATATGTCATAACGTTCACTAAATCTGCATGAATTCATCTAACATTTAATACTGTGAGCATTAATGTAACGTGAACACATTAAGAAATGAATCATTTATTTTTATGATTTTTAAACAACAATAATCCTGTGGATTTATTCCTCATGTTCAGTTTTTTTTTTTAAAAGGATATACCAAAATTTTAATTATTTTACCTATAAATAATTAAATTTCGAGTTTTTTTTTTTTTCTTCTAATGCAGCTGGCAAATAGGCCGTGATCTTCGCCATAAGGGCTGCACCTATGTTATTCACTTTGCAGTACTCAGGGGGCGCGTGTAACTTGATGTTAAGCCACGGACGCGGAGTAACAATGCCCCCGCAGCGCTCTACGATCCTATTAGGACCGGGACCTACGGCTTAAAGTGGATTCCGAGCCACTACAAACATCCATGGGCAAAGCCGGGATATGAACCCGATACCTGTGGTACCGAATGCCAATAGACTACGATTTCGATTAATTTCGAGTTAACTGATATAATTGTAAATTTAAAGAGTGGAATGAGGATTACTTTGACCTGATGGGATTCTCCAATAAAGACAGGTTTAGCATTATTTAAGATATGCTAATGAGAGAAAGGGCCTGATCATACACTTTCACTTCATAATGGAACACCATCTTTATTGTTTCTCCCAAGCTTAACTCTTTTTTTTTTCCAGCTAAGATTAATATCATCAACATAATAATTAAAGTGGGGCCTGAATGGCCGAGTGGCTAGCGCTCGGTACCACAGGTTTCGGGTTCGAGTCCCGGCGGTGCCATTTATGTTCGTAATGGTTCGGAATCCACTTTAAATCGTAGGTCCCGGTCTAATAGGATCGCAAAGCGTTGCGGGGGCATTGTTACTCCGCGTCCGTAACTTATCTTCAAGTTACACGCGCCCCCTGGGTAATGCAAAGTGAGTAACGTCTGTGCAGCGCTTGCCTTAAGGTTTCCAAGACCAAGCTGTCTAAGTGTTTGCCAAATGCATTAGAAAGAAAAAAAAATAATTAAAGTAGCTTTATACACCTTAATTGGATCAAAATGTTTTCGTTTAATGTCTTATGTGTGCTATTAAATTTTATTTTTCATTCTTCTTAAAACAAAAAGTATATGATATTCGAAACTATTTGGCATCATACAGAGGGTAATGTTAAACATGTGGAATATAATTAATGTAAAATGTTAGCTAGTAAAATATTCTGTATACTTTACTTTAAATACAAAAATCTCCGTTTTTTAACTGTTAAGGAAGCAAACTCATTAATTATTTCGGCTCGATTATTCTTAAATTCAACAAAGTTAAACTGGAGATCCTTTCCTGCCTTACACTGCTTCGCAAATATTATTAATCTATTTGTGAATCTTAATTGTGTCCAGTTGACACTTTTTATTAGTTTCAGTTTTGAAAACGACGGCTACCTTATTCACAGAAACATAGGACTTGTGAGCATGAAAATTTTCACAGGAACCATTAAGTACAAACATTGTTCGCGGTTATCATTTATTAGAGAGTTTTTGCATACCTTACGTTAGTTACCGTAGGACGTCCGTTAGCTTTTTTCTCCGTAGCGCGCATGCTCATAGGAAACATTATTACAGATATGCATGCGCAGTTTCCTATGAGCATGCGCGCTACGGAGAAAAAGCTAACGGACTTCCTACGGTAACTAAGCGTACGGTATGCAAAAACTCTCTATTATTTAATTAGAAATAACGTTTATTTCTAATTGTATAAATAACCTCTCGGTTGGAAAAAGTAAAAAGATAAATATCTCAAGCGAAGTTTAATTTTGTAAAATAAAATCTCCTATTAACAAAATCAACATGCATATATGTATTCTTACTCAGTGACAGTTGCGACACTGGGCTCTGAATATTTAATCACATTTTATCACTGCAACTTAAAACAAATACCACCAAAGGCAGCACCCTAAAGATTTGCGTCCTACATTTCTAGACGGCAGGGAGTTTCCGATCTACTAATGCTTGGTGCTTATGCGTTTTGGAATACCTGTATTAAATGCAGTCTTGCTCTCATCTGTGTAAAGTCTTTGCGTGAACACAGATTGCTTAAATTGGCAAGTATGTTGGCGTGAATGATATATACACTGAAGTGACAAAAGTCATGGGATAGCAATATGCAAATTTTCAGATGGCAGTAGCATCGCGTAGAACAGGTATAAATGCGCAGTGCTTTCGTAGAGCTTTCATTTCTGTTCAAGTTATTCATATGAAGAGGTTTTGACGTGATGATGACCGCACGACGGGAATTAACAGACTTTGAACGCGGAATGTTAGTTGGAGATAAACGTATGGGTCATGCCATTTCGGAAATCGTTAGGAATTCAACATTCCCAGATCCACTGTGTCAAGAGTGTGCCGAGAGTATGAAATTTCAGGCATAACATCCCACCATGGACAGCGCAGCGGTCGACCGCCTGCATTTAACGACCGAGACCGGCGACGTCTGCAAAGAGTCGTAAATTCTAACAGACAAGCAACACTGCGTCAAATAACCGCAGAAATCAATGTGGGACGTAAAGGACTTGTCTGTTAATCTTGTCTTGGGCTATTCCAGCAGAAGACCGACTCGAGTGCCTTTACTGACAGAACGGCATCGCTTGCAGTGACTCTCGTGGGCACGTGAGCATATCGGTTGGTCCCTAGATGAATGGAAAACCGTGGCCTGGTCCGATGAGTCACGATTTCAGTTGGTAAGAGCTGATGGTAGGGTTCGAGTGTGGCGCAGACCCCACGAAGCCATGGACCCAAACTGTCAGCAAGGCACTGTTCAAGCTGGTGGTGGCTTCGTAATAGTGTGGGCTGTTTTTTCATGGCATGGACTTGGTCCTCTGGTGCGACTGGACGGAACATTTGGAAATGCTTATGTTCATGACAATACGCCATGACAATACGCCATGTCTACTGTGTCCGAAAAGTAAGACCAATTTTCAATTTAAAATTCCCGGGGCTTATGCAATTTCCTTTTTTTTTTTTTTTTTTTTTTTTTTTTTTTTTTTTAGGTTGCTGGCACTGTCCTTGACATGTGTGTGAAATTTCACGTCAAAATATTTATTAGTGTTTGAGCTACGCTTTGCTTTGTGAGACGCTAAAACTAATTCCGGCGATTTTTGAAATGTCTGAATTAATGCAGCAAAGAACTTGCATTAAATTTTTTTTGCGGAAACGTATAGAATTCTGCAGAAGGCATTCGGTGAGCATTCCCATATCGGAAAGAAATGTTTAGAAGTCGTATAAACAGTTCAAAGAAGGAAGAGAACGCGTTAAAGACGAAGAGCCCTCTGGTTGACAATCAACCTCAACCGAGGAAGCTCACGTCCAAAAAATTAAAGATTTTGTGTTTGCAAACCATCGATTTACAATTAGAGACCTTTCTGATGATGTTGGAATTTCAAAAGGTTCGGTCAATTCCATTTTGGGCCTCAAACGCGTCAAATCTCGATTAGTACCGAAAACACTGAATGTGCCAGCTCACACTGCATTGATTCTTTGTGACTTTTTCGCCCAAAATGAAACCCATATCGTTTCACAACCACCGTATTCACACCGTGCGAATTCTTGCTATTCCCTAAACTCAAAAGACCACCGGGAACACCGTTTTGAATCGATTGAAGAGATTCAACGTGAATCGTCGCGCGCTTTGAAGGCTATCCCTGCCGATGACTTTTTAGCATGCGTTGAGGATTGGAGAAAAAGTTGGCAGAAGTGCATTGTGTCCGGAGTACTTTGAAGGCGATGAAATAAATTTGGAAGAATAAATAAAGAGTTTTTGAAAAAAAAAAATAATTGGTCTTACGTTTTGGGCATAGTAGTATATTACCAACACTACCAGGTAATTTTATCAAAAATGAATTTATCGCTCAAATTCTGTTGTATTGTGAAACAAGATTCCAATCTACTTTATTGCAATGCATTATTAGAAATTTTAAGAAAAATTTTGATTTCGTCGTATAAATTCGAAATAGCAAATTTTCATTTAAAAATTTTTCTGATGAAATTTGATAAACTGAAGTAGAATCCCAATGTACTTTATTTTTAAATTCAGAAATATTAAACTCGGATAATTTTGACATCCAGAAAATGGTTTCCAATCACAACGTTCTTGAAATTTCCCATTAACTCTTCAGTTAATGCAGCATTTTTCAAAACTTCTTTAAAGTTGATTTCCATTTATTATGAAATCCCTTTCAGAGTTTCTTCTCATTCTAATTTTTCAATGTAAAGATTAGGTTTTATTTTAATGGGATCAGCAGAAATTCCTTTATTGAATGAAAAATTATCATTACTTTTGCCATAAAAAAATTAATAAATAAAATTTTTAAAAAATTCTTGATCATGTTCTGTCATGCGTTGATTTAAAATAATTTCATCATGAGTTTTATTTTTAAATATGAATTATATATGTATATTGTGAATTTTAAAAAGCTTGTATACGTCGGATTAGCCTAGCCAAATAATGTAAAGCAAAAGTGGGTTTAAACAACCATCTTCTGCTCCATAGCAGTTCAATTTATGATTTTAACAGTATATGTATATACCGATGAATTGCAATTAACACAAACACACAAATGTATAGCAAGCTTATTAAAAATGTTTTCTAGCAATTTTTCGAGAATATGTTAAAATTCAATGCTTTTAAAGCTTTCAGGAAATTCTCATAACTTTTAGTTGTGTAGGTTTGAGGAAAAAAATCAAAGCCAGTATCACGATTGTATGAGGTTTCTTTTGCATGAATGTATACACTCAAGAGCCAAAACATTATGACCACCCCTACATTTTGCAATGAACTCGCCTGGATGACTCGGAAGGCACGTGATCAGGTGGAAGTGGTATTTAACTGGTATTAAGTGGTGGTATGAATCCATGCCAAGACGGGTTGAAGCTGTGTTGCACGCCAAAGGTGGGCCAACTCGTTATTGACAGGTGGTCATAATGTTTTCGCTCTTGAGTGTAGTTTTGTTTTGCTTTATTTGTCAAACAATATCGATTACGTAATTTTTTTCCTGTTTAAGGCTCGTGCCCACCGAGGCGAGAAGATGTAAGCGAAAGAATTTGACCAATCACTAGCCTCACCGCGTTCGCCTGAAACCGGTTTGCAATGCACCGCTCCGAGTTGGCCAACTTTCAACTCGAAGCGGAACTTCACTGGACGTAATGCTATTTCTGACGTTTCGTTGTGAAGGGGTCGAAAAAATTTTCTCGCTTGCCTCTTGAATCTTCACGTCTCTCGCCTCGGTGGGAACGAGCCTTAAAAGTTGAAAAAAATTACTGGGGTATTAAAAGTATTTTTCTGATGTCTTTATTTGCATTAGTTATGATGTCGAGATCAGTTTTGCAAGCAACTGTATTTTTTTCAAAAAATAACATTTTTACCACATATAAACAAAAGATAATTATAAAAACTTCACTACTTTAAGCATGACAAAGAGAAAAAAAAGTAACTTTGGATGAAAATAATTATTTTCTTTTGAATTCCATCATTTTTAAAATTTGCTGGGAGGGGAGGTGAAGAGAGAGAAAGATCCCTTTTAGATAGTTTTTTTTTTTTTTTTTTTTTTTGTGATAAAAATTTTTTTATAAAATTTAGTTATCACCATCTTTGTGCAATTTAAAATATTTAATGATTAAAAAGTTTTCTTTTAGTCACAAATCACTTTCTCGCATCGGAATTAAAGCCAGATACCGAATTTTTGGTAACATTAGCGAATCGTGAGAGAATAAAAAAACAACATATAAAAAAAAAATAAAAAATTTTAAAGTCAATTCCTACTTTTTTTCACTATATCGCAGAAAGTCCTTCAGAAATAATAATTCATTTTTTTAAGTTAGAAGAAATTCTCTCTCTCACATGCATACTTTCCATCTCTCACTAATTTATTCACATGTTTCATTTTCTATTTTGTTCCCTCCTTGCCTCACACTAGAACCCAGAAAAAAGAAATTTTTTTCCAGCGATCTACACGCTTCGCCACTGACGGTATTTATTCCTAAATTTATATCCTGCTAAATATCCTATATAAGATAAATTTTTTTCTCTCATATAAAACTAAAATTAATTACTTAATATTTGAAAAAAACTGTATTAACATCAAGTGTCATCCACTGCAAGTTTTAAAAAGTGCATTTGAACTTGAGTGGATGAATAAAAAGTATTTTATTAACGATTGAAAATTTGAACAAGATATATAAATATATATAGGGAGTGAACTAATAGTAAGAATTGAAAAATCCACGGAGATACTGTTTTTCAAAATATATATACACTAATGTCCATAAATTAAGGATAATGAAGTTCAGGCAAAGAAAGAGACAGAAGCAAAACAAATTTGACTTATTTGTAAAGTCTATTTATTAAACAAAAGGTAAAGAGCAAAAAAAGATGATATATGTTTGACATAATTAATAAAAATTGCGATTTTTACTCCCTGGAGCAAATTTCAAAAAGAACCTATTTACAAAAACAGTATAACATGGTTAGTATGATAGTTAACATGGAGTATGTCTCCCGGACGATGCAATACAGGCCTTACAACGCCTAGGCATGCTGAGTATCAAATTATCAATCTGATCTTGGGGAATATTACACCACTCATCAAGCAATGCCCTCCGAAGTTCCGGTTGACAGGTGGGAGGGGGTTGACGGGCTGCAATTCGTCGGCCAAGCATATCCCACACATGCTCTATTGGATTCAAGTCCGGTGAGTATGCTGGCCAATCCATACGGGTGATATCCTCCAATTGAAGGCATACAATGTTTGCACGGTAAGGACGGGCGTTGTCATCCATAAACAGAAATTCAGCACCCATTGCGCCCCCGAAACAAACGTACATGTTGTTCCAGAATAACATCCGATAGATGTGGCCTGTCATCGTTACACTATGAACATGCAGGTCAGTTCTGGAACCAAGAAATTCCTCCCCAAATGAGCCATCCTGCAGCACCGTAACGGTGTCGTTCAATGGTGTTCTCTTGGTGGTAACGGGTACCTGGCGCTCTCCATATGAAAGTCCGGCGAGAATCAGACTGCCAACTAAACCTGGACTCGTCGGAAAACATCACACAAGACCACTGTTGCGGTCTCCACAATGCATGCTCTCTACTCCAGGTTAATCACAGGCGACAGAGAGTTGCGGTAAGTGGAACACATCTGACAGGCCTATGAGCATATAGACCAATGTACCCTAAGCGTCTGTACACGGTCTGCCTTGAAACTATCGTCCATAACCAATCCATACGGGTGATATCTTCCAATTGAAGGCATTCGTCTACAATGTTTGCACGGTGAGGACGGGCGTTGTCATCCATAAACAGAACCTGTGACCTGTGCTATAGCATCTACTCCCATTACCATCATCTTGGAATCGTTGCCAAAGCCTGGAGATGACACTCTGGGCGATTCCAAGTTCCTCGTATACTTCCAGCTGGGTACGTCCACATTCCAGTCGTCCGATAATTCTACCACGTAAAAAATCATCCAAATGCTTCCTTTGTGCCATAACTATGCGGTTATTGCACTGAAAGGCTTTTAAAGCGCTTGTGAACAATTTTACTTCTTTGCCACCATTCCTTATATACCCATCTCTTACACTCTCGTCATTGTGACGTACTATCCGCGCCATCTGGTGGTTTCCTGTAATTTGCATATTCTTCTTCAAGATGTGTGTGATCATTCTACAGGTGAAATTTTTATTTTAGAGTTCAATTTCTGTGTGATTCTGAATTATCCTTAATTTATGGACATGAGTGTATATATATATATAAACATTTTCCTACTAAATTTGATAGCTTTAAATAAGAAATAATTTATCACAATTTAATAAAATAAAAAAAGAATATCAATTAAAAAGTTAAGCAAAACTCCATGATAAAATTTGTTTCAAGAAAAAGTCTGTGCTAAAACGTTGCTTTGCTTACCATTTTGTAAAAATGATCTGAGTAAGAGCCTCCTAAATTAACGATTTTCATGGGGTATAAGGTGCAAAAACTAATCCTTCCCCAATACTCTTAAAGAACTATGAAGGATGCGAAAATTCAGACTTTCAAAACTTAAATAAAAATTCTTTAAGGGAATTCAGTACCTTCTATATCTGCAATGTTAAAATGGCTATTTCTGAAGTAACTCTTTTTCAAAAGGTATTTCTTAGAATCTTAATTTTTTTATATATTAAATATAAATTATGCATTACACTAAAATGATCTTTTGAGAAATTATTCATTCGAACTTTTTCTAATAAATTTTAACCAAATGAAACTTGAAAATTGCTGCTTTTGTAACTAAAATTGATATACAACAAATAGTTCCACAAATATTGGTAAAACCCTATTTCAGTATAATCGACAATATATAAATATATACTCTATTGATTATATTGAAATAGGTATTGAATTAAAACTATGC
>BPLQ01007757.1:0-316725 GCA_021605075.1 Caerostris darwini
TGCTTTAATGACTATATAGGATTAACTTAAAACTGCGCAATATGCTCTAACCCTGTTTTGGCTAAGCTTCTTTACAGAGTTAGAAACATCTCTCAAAATACATAAAAACTTACCAGAAAAACTACCTTCTACAATGCATGTTTACTAGAAAATGAGACTGGGAATATGCTGTTTTACCGGCAAGACGAAAATGGAATCAGCAGTGGCAATTTATACTTGTTAAAATGCATTTTAAAAATATTGTTTCACTATTTTTCTGAATGGAAGGTATCTATTATGAGTTATCCCACTTATTTCAAAGAGTTTAGGAACAAACTATATATATATATATATGTGTGTGTGTGTGTGTGTGTGTGTGAATAGCTGGAATTGTTTTATTCTATGAATCAAATATAAATTTGTTGGTTCGTGTGCTATTCAATTAGATCTTTGTATTGATATTTTTT
Source organism: Caerostris darwini (assembly GCA_021605075.1). Classification (NCBI taxonomy): domain Eukaryota; kingdom Metazoa; phylum Arthropoda; class Arachnida; order Araneae; family Araneidae; genus Caerostris; species Caerostris darwini. Next base: position 447 of record BPLQ01007757.1, read on the forward strand.
TAAATATAATTAATTAGTTAATAGTGTACCATAGTTTATTAGTTTACTAGTACCTACATAGTGCTTCCAAATAAGAGCCACGAGATGGAAGACCTAAAGTGCGCAGTATATATATGAAACACAAAAAATAGCAATACAAAAATAATCAAAATAAACTGACAAAAATGAACTGGTAACACGACTATTTTGCAACAAAAGCCACAAAAATATTCGTTACACCTAAAATATCATCTATTTTATAGATACACAATCAGACTTTGTAATAAAACCCCCATAACATTCGCAATATAAAACCTTTGGAATTGCCTCTCATTCAAATCACTCAAAAAAATGTTTTTTCAAGATTTGAAGTGCGCATAAACTGCAGCATCTAAATTTAAAAACATTTGACAAACATAAATATCAAAAAGTTGAACTTCTAGAGATGCATATCTATCTATATCTATCCTTGTATGAGTATTAATTCTACAGTGGCTGTTTTCACCTTTGTAACTCTAGTACAACTATATTCATTCTGAAATTGCACTCAAGTTAGCACAAAATTAGAGGATTTGACTCTAAACTTATTGGCATGACTAACTTATTTTTGTTATTCCTAACGCCAAAATATATTTCTCAGATGCAAATTATTGTGTGAAAAATTGTCAGCATGTGAGAAAGGGAAAAAATGTAGTTACGAGTGTTGTATATATTTATTTGATAGCAATAAAAATAGTTTTATAATAAAAAAAATAAAAAATAAAAAAAAAAAGAGAAAATGACCTTTGGTTCAAAGAAAAAAAAAGGAAAGTTTTGCCGAAAATTTCATGAGCATTAAATTCTGGATTATTTGTTAACATTAAAAAGTTATTATAAGAAAAAATAGAAAAAATGTCAAAATTAATCGGATTACTATCAGAAATATACTTAACACCTACTTTCAAAGAAGACATTCCATTAATTTATTAAGATTCATCAGGATAAATTTCCAAATCATATCTATCATTGTGTTATTCTATATTTGGAATCAATGAAAAATGTACGTATCTGTATCTACGAATTACTGTGCATTTTGGGCTTTTTAGGCAAGTTCTGTATAAGCGGCATCTTAAAACTTTGGAGACACTCTGGAAAATTAATGTTGGAAAAGTGGAACAAAATTAACCTTATTATTTCGAGAAAATATCTGTTATCCTAGGAATCAAGATTTATTATGATAAGTCAAACAAAAATGCTATTATACTAAATGCATTAGAAAATAAAAATTAAAAATTAAATATATTTTTCAAAATCATTGCTAAAATGCGCATTTAGCAACGCTAATTAAATGCTGCATTCAACGTTTTTAAAAATGTTGTTGCTAGGAGACTTCGCAGTCTTTAACTTCAGAATTTCAGAAGCAATTTTTTTTCAGAAGTTAATCTAAAATATTTCTAGATTATTATCAATCAGATTGTTTCATAATTAAGCAAACGTGAGTAATTAAAATAAAAACACTGCTTTGGTGAACATTTTTTGATTTAGATATCCTTAAAAGAATATCTTTATTTTGAGAAGTTATTTATTACTGCAACTAATTTATGTTTGTTATTCATTAAAATTAATAAAAAATGTTTTCTATGTATTTCTTTACTATTAGTAATAAATGAAGAATTGGAAGAATCTGATGGACAGCATGTTGAATTTCCGAATTAAAGGTTGGGGTGGTTTTTCGCTCTACGGTCATCTTGTGCACACTTTAGGCTAAGCAGATCGGGACCTACAGTTTAAAATGTATTCCGATCCACTCACAAACATCCATGCTCCGCCAGGATTCGAACCTAAAGGCCCGTGGTATTAAAGATAAGAGCGCTAACCAATTGGATATCAGGCGGCCTCCGAATTAAAGAAGACGGACGCAGCCTGAAGTGAGTAAGAACTAAAAGTTCTCGTGTTTATGCTGGGATTTTGTATCTTAATCCGCACGCTGGAAAATCTTCCCGTGGGATTTTGGAAGGGTTTCTTCCTGTATTTCTTTACTATTAGTAATAAATGAAGAATTGGAAGGGTCAGATGGACAACACGTTGAATCTTCGAATTAAAGGAGACGGATTTAAAAGTAACAAGTGAAGAAAAACTAAAAGTTCTCGTGTCTATGCCGGGATTGGGCATCTTAATCCGCACCCTGGAAAATCTTCCCGTGGGATTTTGGAAGATTACGAATATCCTTCGGAATATTTCTTTACTATGTATTATGTATTTCTACCTGTATTTCTTTACTATTAGTAATAAATGAAGAAATGGAAGGGTCTGATGGACAGCACGATGAATCTCCGAATTAAAGGAGACGGATTTAAAAGGAGCAAGTGAAAGAAAACTAAAAGTTCTCGTGTCTATGCTGGGATTGTGCAGCTTAATCCGCACGCCGGAAAGTCTTCCCGTGGGATTTTGGAAGATTACGCATGCTCATAGGAAACATTATTGCAGGTACGCATGCGCAATTTCCTATGAGCATGAGCGCTAGGGAGAAAGAAATACGGTATGCAAAAACTCTCTATTAACTTTTATTTTCTGACGCATGGTAGCGCCAGATAATCTATGCTAGTTATTAAATGTAAAAGAAAATTTAAAAAAAAAAAAATGGATGAAACTATATTTTGCTTAATTAACTGTTCAGAATGAAAAAATCATTTGCTTTCGCGGTCAGTTGTGTTTAGATGCTTGTTACAGTTTTGTAGTTATACAGAATAAAAGTATTTCTCAATTTTAATTAGGCAAATTGAGCAATTCAAAGAACATATAATTAAAACACTAATATTGAAATATATGCAGCTATTTACATTATTTTATTATTTTTATTATTTTATGAAGAAAAGATTATAGATATTTAAGTATGAAAGAAATTTATATATTCAAAACCATATCTGTTTTATAAAAACAGTAAGAAATACAATTTATACAAGACAGCGCATAGGAAAGATTTTTTTGTGACGTTATGAAAATAATGAGTTAAATTATAAATTAAAATTTTACCAATTTATTAACAGCAAAGGAATTCTGTAACTAACTGGAGTATTCTAAAGTATTTATTTCAGTCGTTGTTCTTACAAAAACTTCTGTTAAATTATAATAACATGTTATTATATATATAAACATTTTTGTTTCCAGTATTCTTGAAACTTAGTGATTTCTCACCTATGCAATAAACTTATTTATTTCCTGTACTTCAGAACTTTATATATATATATATATGTGCAAAGGAAAAAAATGTAAATATAAAGGAAATAATTTATAGTTTCTATTTAGAGTGTCAAAAAAGCTCAAAATTATACATTTAAATACAAATTTTAATTAGGAATTTATGGGTGACACCCTATTAATATCAGAGAGAAACTCAAAGTAAAGGCCTAAAGTGGTATCCAATGTATTGAACAATTTAAAACAGTAAATGAAAGTACATTGTGTCTCTGTACATTGTGATTCTGATTTGTGACAATGATTCTCAAGGAGAAATTTTCCAGCTTATCCAAATATATATTCGAATAATTTTTTTGCCACTATAATAATTAAGACCATTAATGACAGGATGTCATCAGGAAACGTTAGGATTTCATAAGTGTGCTAATGTTGGTTTTTTAGTGATTTCTGATTCGCCAATCTGCCTGATCTGCTAATGTTGCTTCTCTTCACTGGATAGTTGGATATGGTAAATTCTTGATGGAGCTATTCCTGGCATATGCTATTTTACAAGCATAATAGAAATGGTACATTTGCATCTATTCTAACTTCATTGTAGTCTATCTTGGAAAATAAATGTTTCAAAATTAAGAATTATTGCAGTTTTTAAAGAAATGTGTATTTTCTCAAAGATACATATAACGTGCAGTTGGTTTAAGTTTTGAAAGCAATTGATCTGATTCTTTTCAACTCGAATACAATTTTTAAACTGAGGATCTATGACTGCTACTGTCTAATTTTTATTACTGTTTTTCATTTTTGATAAAGTAGAAGGTGCAGAATATTCCGAATTAAAGGCGATAATTAATAATGACATAAACAGATAGGCTTAACTTGAATGAAGAACATAAATTCAAGCATTCCTTTTTTCCATCAGAAAATTATTTAATAAATTAAAACATTACAAATGCTTTAATGACTATATAGGATTAACTTAAAACTGCGCAATATGCTCTAACCCTGTTTTGGCTAAGCTTTACAGAGTTAGAAACATCTCTCAAAATACATAAAAACTTACCAGAAAAACTACGCTTCTACAATGCATGTTTACTAGAAAATGAGACTGGGAATATGCTGTTTTACCGGCAAGACGAAAATGGAATCAGCAGTGGCAATTTATACTTGTTAAATGCATTTTAAAAATATTGTTTCACTATTTTTCTGAATGGAAGGTATCTATTATGAGTTATCCCACTTATTTCAAAGAGTTTAGGAACAAACTATATATATATATATGTGTGTGTGTGTGTGTGTGAATAGCTGGAATTGTTTTATTCTATGAATCAAATATAAATTTGTTGGTTCGTGTGCTATTCAATTAGATCTTTGTATTGATATTTTTTTTAAATATAATTAATTAGTTAATAGTGTACCATAGTTTATTAGTTTACTAGTACCTACATAGTGCTTCCAAATAAGAGCCACGAGATGGAAGACCTAAAGTGCGCAGTATATATATGAAAGACAAAAAATAGCAATACAAAAATAATCAAAATAAACTGACAAAAATGAACTGGTAACACGACTATTTTGCAACAAAAGCCACAAAAATATTCGTTACACCTAAAATATCATCTATTTTATAGATACACAATCAGACTTTGTAATAAAACCCCCATAACATTCGCAATATAAAATCTTTGGAATTGCCTCTCATTCAAATCACTCAAAAAAATGTTTTTCAAGATTTGAAGTGCGCATAAACTGCAGCATCTAAATTTAAAAACATTTGACAAACATAAATATCAAAAAAGTTGAACTTCTAGAGATGCATATCTATCTATATCTATCCTTGTATGAGTATTAATTCTACAGTGGCTGTTTTCACCTTTGTAACTCTAATACAACTATATTCATTCTGAAATTGCACTCAAGTTAGCACAAAATTAGAGGATTTGACTCTAAACTTATTGGCATGACTAACTTATTTTTGTTATTCCTAACGCCAAAATATATTTCTCAGATGCAAATTATTGTGTGAAAAATTGTCAGCATGTGAGAAAGGGAAAAAATGTAGTTACGAGTGTTGTATATATTTATTTGATAGCAATAAAAATAGTTTTATAATAAAAAAAAAAAAAAAAAAAAAAAAAAAAAAAAGAGAAAATGACCTTTGGTTCAAAGAAAAAAAGGAAAGTTTTGCCGAAAATTTCATGAGCATTAAATTCTGGATTATTTGTTAACATTAAAAAGTTATTATAAGAAAAATAGAAAAAATGTCAAAATTAATCGGATTACTATCAGAAATATACTTAACACCTACTTTCAAAGAAGACATTCCATTAATTTATTAAGATTCATCAGGATAAATTTCCAAATCATATCTATCATTGTGTTATGCTATATTTGGAATCAATGAAAAATGTACGTAGCTGTATCTACGAATTACTGTGCATTTTGGGCTTTTAGGCAAGTTCTGTATAAGCGGCATCTTAAAACTTTGGAGACACTCTGGAAAATTAATGTTGGAAAAGTGGAACAAAATTAACCTTATTATTTCGAGAAAATATCTGTTATCCTAGGAATCAAGATTTATTATGATAAGTCAAACAAAAATGCTATTATACTAAATGCATTAGAAAATAAAAATTAAAAATTAAATATATTTTTCAAAATCATTGCTAAAATGCGCATTTAGCAACGCTAATTAAATGCTGCATTCAACGTTTTTAAAAATGTTGTTGCTAGGAGACTTCGCAGTCTTTAACTTCAGAATTTCAGAAGCAATTTTTTTTCAGAAGTTAATCTAAAATATTTCTAGATTATTATCAATCAGATTGTTTCATAATTAAGCAAACGTGAGTAATTAAAATAAAAACACTGCTTTGGTGAACATTTTTTGATTTAGATATCCTTAAAAGAATATCTTTATTTTGAGAAGTTATTTATTACTGCAACTAATTTATGTTTGTTATTCATTAAAATTAATAAAAAATGTTTTCTATGTATTTCTTTACTATTAGTAATAAATGAAGAATTGGAAGGGTCAGATGGACAACACGTTGAATCTTCGAATTAAAGGAGACGGATTTAAAAGTAACAAGTGAAGAAAAACTAAAAGTTCTCGTGTCTATGCCGGGATTGTGCATCTTAATCCGCACGCTGGAAAATCTTCCCGTGCGATTTTGAAGATTACGAATATCCTTCGGAATATTTCTTTACTATGTATTATGTATTTCTACCTGTATTTCTTTACTATTAGTAATAAATGAAGAATTGGAAGGGTCTGATGGACAACACGTTGAATCTTCGAATTAAAGGAGACGGATTTAAAAGTAACAAGTGAAGAAAAACTAAAAGTTCTCGTGTCTATGCCGGGATTGTGCATCTTAATCCGCACGCTGGAAAATCTTCCCGTGGATTTTGAAGATTACGAATATCCTTCGGAATATTTCTTTACTATGTATTATGTATTTCTACCTGTATTTTTTTACTATTAGTAATAAATGAAGAATTGGAAGGGTCAGATGGACAACACGTTGAATCTTCGAATTAAAGGAGACGGATTTAAAAGTAACAAGTGAAGAAAAACTAAAAGTTCTCGTGTCTATGCCGGGATTGTGCATCTTAATCCGCACGCTGGAAAATCTTCCCGTGCGATTTTGGAAGATTACGAATATCCTTCGGAATATTTCTTTACTATGTATTATGTATTTCTACCTGTATTTCTTTACTATTAGTAATAAATGAAGAATTGGAAGGGTCTGATGGACAACACGTTGAATCTTCGAATTAAAGGAGACGGATTTAAAAGTAACAAGTGAAGAAAAACTAAAAGTTCTCGTGTCTATGCCGGGATTGTGCATCTTAATCCGCACGCTGGAAAATCTTCCCGTGGGATTTTGGAAGGGTTTCTTCCTGTATTTCTTTACTATTAGTAATAAATGAAGAATTGGAAGGGTCAGATGGACAACACGTTGAATCTTCGAATTAAAGGAGACGGATTTAAAAGTAACAAGTGAAGAAAAACTAAAAGTTCTCATGTCTATGCCGGGATTGTGCATCTTAATCCGCACGCTGGAAAATCTTCCCGTGGGATTTTGAAGATTACGAATATCCTTCGGAATATTTCTTTACTATGTATTATGTATTTCTACCTGTATTTCTTTACTATTAGTAATAAATGAAGAATTGGAAGGGTCAGATGGACAACACGTTGAATCTTCGAATTAAAGGAGACGGATTTAAAAGTAACAAGTGAAGAAAAACTAAAAGTTCTCGTGTCTATGCCGGGATTGTGCATCTTAATCCGCACGCTGGAAAATCTTCCCGTGGGAGTTTGGAAGATTACGAATATCCTTCGGAATATTTCTTTACTATGTATTATGTATTTCTACCTGTATTTCTTTACTATTAGTAATAAATGAAGAATTGGAAGGGTCTGATGGACAGCACGATGAATCTCCGAATTAAAGGAGACGGATTTAAAAGTAACAAGTGAAAGAAAACTAAAAGTTCTCGTGTCTATGCGGGATTGTGCAGCTTAATCCGCACGCCGGAAAATCTTCCCGTGGATTTTAGAAGAAGGGTTTCTTCCTGTATTTTATTTACTATTAGTATTAGTAATAAATGAAGAATTGGAAGGGTCAGATGGACAACACGTTGAATCTTCGAATTAAAGGAGACGGATTTAAAAGTAACAAGTGAAGAAAAACTAAAAGTTCTCGTGTCTATGCCGGGATTGTGCATCTTAATCCGCACGCTGGAAAATCTTCCCGTGGGATTTTGGAAGATTACGAATATCCTTCGGAATATTTCTTTACTATGTATTATGTATTTCTACCTGTATTTCTTTACTATTAGTAATAAATGAAGAATTGGAAGGGTCTGATGGACAGCACGATGAATCTCCGAATTAAAGGAGACGGATTTAAGAGGAGCAAGTGAAAGAAAACTAAAAGTTCTCGTGTCTATGCTGGGATTGTGCAGCTTAATCCGCACGCCGGAAAATCTTCCCGTGGGATTTTGGAAGAAGATTACGAACATCCTTCGGAGAGGGGACAAAATATGGATGATGCGAAATGCGACTCCAGACAGCTTTTTACGCTTGTGTAGCATTTAATTTGCGAATTGCAATTTGAGTTCTAGTGGCATATGACTTAAATCAAAGTGTTCATCATTTGAAAATGACAACTTTCAATATGTAATAATGAATGAACAATTTGCAATGGATGCAAAATGTGCGAAATTTTCTTATGCATATTCATATGTTAAAGTTAATATTCATATGTTATTTTTTTATATTTCAGTTTCAGAGATAAAACAACTTTCTATGTAGTGAAAATTTTGCATAGATTCTCCTCAAGTCTTACATGATATTTTAACACATTTCTTGAAAGACCAAAATTTCAAGACTTTTAATAAATAAACATTTATCAAAAAAAACTAATCAATTTTGTCCTGTATAACATTTTATGATGTCATACCTAAGCCTTCTGATCCGTAAAATGGCTTCTAAAGCAATACACCTTTGAAATTTAAAATTTAAAATTTAATCATTTTATACAATTAAATCATCTTTACTAAATTACCTATTTCACCTACAAAAACCGTTAAAGATTTATGCAAACTTTCTAAAACTATTTACAAAATAGAGTTTCTTATGAAATACAACAAAATAAACAAATCATAGGATAGAAAAAAATGCATTGATGTGTTTTTAAAATCTTATTTCATCAAAAAACTTCAAAAGTTTCAAGTAAAATATTATCACTGCCTCATAATTTTTAACTTACCTGATACCTGTTCGTTTAAACTTATATTCCTTTCATGTTGCACATTATTAGTCCTCAGTATAGATAGACCATGCACTAATGCAGTACATAACACAAGAAGCACAAACGCTTCTGTTCCCACCCACCGCATTTTGCTTCACCCTCTTAATATTCTTCGCACAGAATTTACTTTTTGACGAATCTCTCTCTGTCCGAGTCAACGGTCTTCTAATGGCATCAGCTCCAGGCTTGAATATTTCCCAGATTCTGATAAGTAATAGTTACGAACCGCGCACACCTAAGTATAGATAAAAATACAGTTTTATCTCTTATCATGGAGTTTTCTTGACTACAGTTATCTCTAATCAGCAACTCCAAGTCGAAAGAGAAAACGAGAGAGCCAATCCTTCAGGCAAACACAGATGAAACAATTTTCGGCTAATCAGCAGATTGCAAATGTTTTTTGAAGCGAGCTTTTATGAGATTTTATATCAATTATCTTGCATACTAAAATAAAATATTTCAATATTGCAGTAACGTAGAATATTAGCTAATTTGCCCCTCCCCCCTAACCCAGAGCATAGCCCTTTGACACAGAAGGAACCGATATTCCCCAAGCTTAGCCTGGGATGAACACGATAAATCAATAAGCGAAAAAATACCTTCTATTGAACTTACTACTGTGCCCAAAATGTAAGACCCATTAATTTTTTCAAAAAAAAAACCTCATTTATTCTTCCCAACCAATACCATCGCCTTCAAATTAATCCCCTCCGGACACAATGCACTTGTGGCAACTTTTTTCTAATCCTCAATGCATGCTAAAAAGTCATCCGCGGTGATTCACGTTGAATCGCTTCAATCGATTTAAAACGGTGTGCCCGGAGTGGTCTTTTGAGTTAAGGAATAGCCAGAAGTCACACAGGTGGAATACGGTGGTTGTGGAAAGATATGGGTTTAATTTTTGGCGAAAAAGTCACGAAGAATCAATGCAGTGTGAGCTGGCGCATTCAGTGTTTTTGGCACCAATCGAGATCTGATGCATTTGAGGTCAAAATGGAATTGACCAATACTTTTGAAATTCCAACATCCTCAGCAAGGTCTCTAATTGTAAATCGACGGTTTGCAAGCACCAAACATTTAATTTTTTAGACGTGAGCTTCGGCGGTTGAGGTTAATGGTCGGCCAGACGGCTCTTCATCTTCAACGTGTTCTCTGCCTTCTTTGAATTGTTTATACCACTTCTAAACATTTATTTCCGATATAGGGATGTTCATTGAATGCCTTCTGCAACATTCTACGCGTTTCCGCAAACAAAATTTAATGCAAGTTCTTTACTCAATTAAATCAGACATTTCAAAAATCGCCGTAATCAGTTTTAGCGTCTCCCAAAGGCAAGCGTAACTCAAACACTAATGAATATTTTGACGTGAAATCTCCCACAGATGTGAAGGACAGTGTTAGCAACCTAAAAAAGAAAATTGAAACTCCATAAGCCTCGAGAAATTTAAATTGAAAATTGGTCTTACGTTTTGGGCACAATAGTGAGTTAATATGCCAGAGCATTTGACCAGGTCTGGCGTAATAGTGAGTCTGGCATAACTAATACTCCCCAAGCTTAACCCGTGATGACCGTGATTAATCAATAAGTGGAAAATTCCTTTTTTTTTTATTGAACGAAAGAAGCAAACTGTGAAATATGATGGTTTCACCAGTGGAATATCTGTATTCGTTCCAAATTTGGGATCATATGTTGACTCGCCAAATTTATGATCCCTTTGTGAAAGTGGTTAACACTTTTTAGAGTAACAAATGCTTAGAACTATTATAACTCCATAACTGGAATGATCTAATGTAAGGTATTCTTAATATTTTTTTTCTAATGCAGCTGGCGAACACTTAGACAATTGTATTTGATGACTTAAGGCAAGCGCTGCACCGACGTTACTCACTTAGCACTAACCCAGGAGGTGCGGGTATCTTAAATATAAGTTCCGGGCGCGGAATAACAACCCCTGTTGGACCGGGGATCTATGGTGTAAAGTGGATTCCGAGCCATTCCAAACATCCATGGCACCGCCGAAACTCGAACCCGAACATCCATGGCACCGCTGAAACTCGAACCCGAAACCTGTGGTACCGAGCGCCAGAGCATTAGCCACTCGGCCATCAGGTCCGTTATTCTTCATATCGTAAAAGGTAAATATTATATCCTCAGTCAATTGTGAACGGTTTTCAATTATTATTTTTGCATACGCAAAAATAATAATTTTACCAATATTTTTACAGGTTAATTTACAGGTTATGGGGGCCTGATGGCCGAATGGCTAGCACTCTGGCGTTCGGTACCACAGGTACCGGGTTCAAATCCCGACTTTGCCCATGGGAGTTTGTAGTGGTTCGGAATCCACTTTAAACCGTAGGTCCCAGTCTTAATAGGATCGTAGAGCTCTGCGGGGCATTGTTACTCCGCGTCCGTGGCTTACCATCAAGTTACACGCCCCCCCTGGATAATGCAAAGTGAGTAACATCGGGGAAGCCCTTATGGCGAAGATCACGGTCTATTTGCCAGCTGCATTAGAAGAAAAAAAAAAGAAGTTTACAGGTTATCGTCAAGTTAGAATAACCTATTTTGATGAAACTATTTTTTGACGAAGTTTAACTACATTTAAAAGAATAAATGTCCCAATTTTACTTTTTTTATAACAAATATCGCACTAGTAAAATAAATATTTTTTAATGATTTTATTTTTTTAATTCGTTTATATTTATATATATTTTATAATTCATTTTTAGTGTTATATATTTCTTTATAATGTGCGTTTAGTATCATTGTTATTATATTATCTATGTTTACTTGTAAATAGTAAACAATAAAATAATAACTCATTATGTTTCAATTTTTCACTCCAAAAAAATCTCTATATCTAATATGGGAATATATGTGGCCCGCGGAGTTATGATGCATCTTCAAAGTGCCCAGTAAGATCATTCGGGTTGGCCCACCCCTGTTCTAGTTTATAATTTCTATATACAACACCCTCAATGTGGTAATGTGCATAGTTTTGATTTAACTCGTTTATAGATTTTCGAGCACTTGTTTAGATGCCAAGTATGCTGTTCAACATTTAATACATTTAGTAACTCGTCTTTTGGCGTAATGGTAACGCGTATAGTAAGTGTGCAGTAGGTCTGAGTTACGAAATTTCTGGCAGCATTAGATGTAATTACTACATTAGAAACGGTAAAACTCGACTTGATTGTCAAGCTATTTGGTCGTAATTTACCAATTACTTTTTCTTCTATGCAACACTTAAATGCATTTATTGCTGCCAATTACTTCGGCAGACAATGGCCTATCTTTACCGAAAACTGGTGTACTTTTCCTGGAATATATGGGCGGAACCTCGACATTGAAAAAATTTCCGAAGTTAAGATACTAATGTACAATATATATAAATCAAAATCCCAAAATATTTACAAGAAGACTGAATTTAAATTACTTATAATGATAAAAAAGAATATGTATGTGTGGAAACAATGAATCCTGTTGACTAAAACCCTACAAAATTATGGGGAAATCCAATAAATGTAAAACAAGTTATCTTTATGATTTTATTTTGCGATGATAATGGTTGGTGGGTATTCAGTTTCATTCATGATACGTAAAAAAAATTTTATAATCAATCTTACACATTGCATTTTAAGAGGGCAACTTCAAAGGCCCCACCCTGCATTTAAAGAAGTTTTACAAAACACCACACATAGTTTAACTTGCATTTTCTACTTTCACTTTGAAGATTGTTTTCTTGTCGAAATATGTTCTAATATTTCTAGAATAACAAAACAGTTAGATTACCAGATACTAAATATGTAGATTACCGTGTCTAATGTCATTAGACACGATAATTATCTTAAAAGTACAACAATTATTTCTACGGGGTATTGCTAGTGTAGCTAACTGGTTATTGTTTAACAGTTTTTCTCCTATAGGACAAGCAGCCTGATGGCCAAGTGGCTAGTGCTCTGGTCTTTGGTACCTCAGGTTCAAATAGTGGCTATAGCATGGATGCTTGTGAGTAGTTTGGAATCCACGTTAAACTGTAGGACTCGGTCTAATTAGCCTTCCTACAAAATGACCTTAGAAGGACAAACCTATGTGACAAAAAATGCACCTACTCCGGGCATTTATTCCGATAGGCAATGTCTTTTTCCTTTATCCCCAACTCTTGTATTATTTGTAGGGCCTGAATGTCCGAGTGGATAGCTCTCTGGCGATCGATCAATCTCTGGTTCGGGTTCGAGGCGGTGCCATGGGTGTTTGTAGTGGTTCGGAATCCACTTTAAACTGTAGGTCCCGGTCTGTTTAGCCTAAAGCGTGCATAAGATGACCGTAGAGCGACAAACCAAACCAACTTGTATTATTTGTAGAATACATTGTAGGGACTTGAGATTCCCGACTTCCGAAAATCACAAATAAACAATAAAATTCGAGTAGCTAGCATACTAATATTCTGCATAGACAAATATAATCACAGAAAATCACATCCTTTGTCCAAAAATCAAAGTATTTTCCTGATATTTTCTTGCTTGTTCAAGCAACTTCACGTCCATGCAAACGAGGAAGTTAACATTCATCTGATCCAGCTTACATTTCCATTTTTCTTACAATGAATTAAGAACGTGGAGCTATTTATATTCATGAGCCAACATACCGCCTCCAATTGACATCTTTTCTAAACATTCAAGTACAATAAAATCGTTGGTAAAATGAAAAAAATATATACATTGCACTAAATGTAAGCAAACAACATACATTATACTATGGATATACACAAAAAAATTACTTATTTTTACATTAAGAACTCGTATTTTATTACCAATCATAATAAATATCAATTATTCTGCTTAGAGACCATATGTCTTTGATGCCTTAAGGCAAGCACTGCACCAATGCTACTCATTTAGCACTACCCAGGGGGCATGAAGCTATGATACGGAGCATCAGCATCAGCTTCAAGCATCAGAAGCTATGTTACGGACGCGAGTAACACCATCCCGCTCTACGATCATATTAGACTGGGACCTACAGTTTAAAGTGCATTCCGGACCACTTTAAACAACCATAATTAAATTAAGAAGAACCATAATTAAATTTTATTAGCAGAATGTACCTATTCCTGGCACTTATTCCGATAGGCAATGCAAAAATTGCCTATTTCCAAAAATATTAAATATTCCCAGTTATACAATAAAATTCGAGTAGCCAAGATACTCATATACTGCATAGATAAATAAAATAAAAAAAATGAAAATTCACATAAAAAAAAAATCAATTCAAAATATTTATAAGGATACAAAAATTAATAATGTATGGTAACAAAAACACCTGCTGACAAAAAAATGCCACAAAATTATGGGGGAATCCAAAAAAACTTAAACAAGTTATCTTTATGGTTTTGTTTTGAAATAATCATATCTGGTGTATATTTTGTTTCCTTCATGACATGTAACAATATTTTTATAGACAATCTTACAGATTGCATTTATGAAAGCAACTATCTATGGCTTCACCACTGACGGTGAAACAGATTTATTAAACACCGCACATAGTTTAACTTGTATTTTCTACTTTCACTTTGAAGAATGTTATCTGTTGGAATCTATTTTGATATTTCGAGTATAACAAGAGAAAGGTGACTGTCAGGTCCAGTCATGTCCCATGTCCATCCCATGTTTATCATGTCCGGTCAGGACCCATGACTGTCAGATCATAATAATGCGGTTCTTATAAGCGAGGTGACAAAACGTGAACGAACAATAAAATTAGTGGTACATGAATTGGGGATGCATTCTGATGGTAACGCGTAGTAAATGTACAATAGTGATTGCTTTCGTGACATTAGACACGACAATTATCTTTAAAATACACGACGGCGTATTGCCAGTCAAGCTAATTGGTTATTGTTTAGCAGTTTTTCTCCTATGTTGCAAAAAATGCACTTATTCCAATAGTCAATGCAAAAATTCCATGTTTCCAAAAATATGAAATATTCCCAGTTATGCAATAAAACTCGAGTATTCAAGATACTCATATACTGCTTAGATAAATAAAACCAAAAAAATAAAAATTCACATACAAAAAAATTCAATTCCAAATATTTATAAGGATAAAAAAAAATAATATGTATGAATGGTAACAAAAACTCTTGTTGACAAAAAAAATGCCTCAAAATTGGAGAAATCCAAAAAAGGAGAAAGGGAGAAATCCAAAAAAGTTATCTTTATGTTTTTTTTAATGATAATGACTAATAGATATTTAGTTTCTTTCACGACATGCAACAATATTTTTATAGACAATCTTACAGTCGGAATCTATTTTGATATTTCGAGTATAGCAAAAGAAATGTGACTGTCAGGCCCGCCATGTCCCATGCCCATCCCATGTTTATCATGTCCGGTCAGCTCCCATGACAATCAGGACTGTCATGTCGTAATAATGCATGACAAAACGTGAACGCACTATAAAATTAGGGGTGCATGAATCGGTTAAAATCGAATAGGTATTTTTAACATTATATTTATCTCAAAGTCACTGAAAAAAATATTATTTGCAAATTAGAAAAGTATTTCACATTTTTCAAATTCATGGTGAAATTAACTTATATTGTTCTTAATGTGTTTGATGCTTCCGGTTGATGAATAATAATTTATAATTATAATAAATTTTAAAATAGCTAAAAAAAGGAACTATTTATATTATGTCATGCACTAAATAATTTTAATGTATTTTGATACACTGCATTATGATAAATGGCTTTGCCCCATTTATGATAAATGGCTTGTAAATTAATGTATGCATATCTTTTTTCATTACATTTAATTTCTGTGAAAAATTTCTCAATAGAAGAGGAAATTCCTCGTATTAAAACATTCATTTTTATGTAGTATAAGTATCATGAAATTTTTAAGCCTAACATTTAATAAACAAAAGGGAAGGGGAACTGAGGTAAATAGATTGAAGATAACAAGTATTTCTATTAAAAAAACACTTTAAAGAAAAGTGTAAAGTGTAAAAATACATTAAAAAAAGTGCAAGAATACACAAAGCAAAAATGCACAAAAATGCAAAATTACACACACAAATACACAAAAATACACACACAAACACACTTTAAAGAAAAGTGCTTTGTAAATAGTACTTTAGTGAAATTCCGATTTTTATAAAGGATTCTATGTGGGGTTCTATTCTGGGATTTGTTTTTGCATTCGGTATTTCAGTTTTATTTTGATTTTCTATTAGAAATTGCTCTCTTTTCATCAAACAGTTATAGTATTTTAAGGATTTTTTGCACGGTGAACCAGAATTAATTTTATCAGCATTTAAAAGGGAAAATTAAACTTTTATCAAAAACATTTCATTTTTTGATAACAACATTTTCAATTCGAATTTCAAAGTATTGATAACACCCCCGCCTCCCCTAAAAAAATGTGAAAAGTGTCGGATACAATAGCAAAATTTTGTGATTGTTGGATTCTTTTATATTTGGGTTTTCATTATATTAATATTTTAATAATTCAGAATGAAATAAAACCCAAAAGATGGGTTTATTTGTTACTATAATAGAAAGGCAATTAATTTTTTACTTGCTTTGGTCATAGATTTCTCCTTTAATGCACATAAATATTTACTTTAAATTTATCATTAATTTACGCCTTTAAAGTAACCTTTATTAAATCTTTTCTGTTATAATAATAAATTAAACTTTCGGAAGTTTCTGTTTTGTGAAAGCTAAAAATGAAATAAGACCTTGATTTGTATTGTTTATTTATAATTTTTGGCCTTTGCTTTGTTTTTGTTTGTTTTCTTATCAATCTATACACGTGGAAGTAACTTTAAAAAAACTATCGTTTTTTTTTAATAAGAGAAAAATGTTCTCAACATGATAACATTTATTTGTGCATCATATCAAAAATTTTTCATCTCCTTTAGAGATAATGTTCTTTCAACAAAAAGTCATTAAACGAAATTATAATTTCACCTGACTCATTGATGATATCAGACGGATGACCCATTTAGAAAAACTGTGTATCAAATGCGTCACATACTTCTCATCGTATACATCGTATAGTGTGTATCAAATGTATGCATCGTATACTTCTCTAGCCTAAAATTAAAGTTTATTAAAAACAAAAAAAAAATGCTCACCAATATCGTTAATTAAAAAAATATTATAAAAATAAATTAATTGATAAAAATACACCCAAATGGACTAATAAAGAAGTACATCAATTTCTTAAAAAACGCAATACTAAATAGCTAATAATTAAAAAAGGTTCACAAATAAATAATTCCAGAAATCATATGGAATATATTTTCATTTCAGAATATGTATTTCTGAAATCATTTTGGTATTCAAGCATCATAAGTATGGCCAATTATTTTTGTGTGATTTTTTTTTTCACATGTACAACTAAGCGATGTCTTCATACTACTTCGGCCAAAAAGTAAGACCAATTACTTTTTTTTCAAAAACTCTTTATTTATTCTTCTAAATTTATTTCATCGCTTCAAAGTAATCCTCTCCGGACACAATGCACTTATGCTAACTTTTTTCCCAATCCTCAATACATTCTAAAAAGTCATTAGCCGGGATGGCCTTCAAAGCACTCTGCGATTCACGTCAAATCTCTTCAATCGACTCAAAACAGTGTCCCTGGAGTTTATGGAATAGCCAGAAGTCACACGGAGTGAATACGGTGTTTGTGGAACGATATGGGTTTCATTTTAGGCAAAAAAAGTCACGAAGAATCAATGTAGTGTGAGCTGGAGCATTCAGTGTTTTCGTTACTAATCGATATTTGACGCGTTTGAGGCCCAAAATGGAATTGACCGATCCTTTTGAACATCACCAGCAAGATCTCTAATTGTAAATTGACGGTTTGCAAGAACCAAATTTTTAGTTTTTTGGATGTGAGCTTCGTCGGTTGAGGTTTGATGGTCGACCAGAAGGCTCTTCTTCAAATCGTACTTTGCCTTCTTTGAACTGTTTATACCACTTGTAAAAATTTCTTTCCGATATAGGAAGGGCCACCGAATGCCTTCTGCAACATTCTATACGTTTTCTCAAACAAAATTTAATACAACTTCTTTGCTCAACTAATTCAGACATTTCAAAAATCACCGGAGTCAGATTTAGCGTCTCACAAAGCCAAGCGTAACTCAAACGCTAATGAATATTTCGACGTCAAATTTCACACAGATATGAAGGACAGTGTCCACAAGCCCCAGGAAATTTACATTGAAAATTGGTCTTACTTTTTGGACATAGTAGTAAATAATCGGTCAGGATTTTTCATCACGTTTGAAATAACTTTCATTAATACAACTGATTTTCATTAATTGAGAATAATGAGAAAGCAGAAGGGTATATACAATGAAAGTACTAATAACCTACAAAGTAGTAAAGGAAGTAATTATTAGCTTTAAAATTTTCATGATTCATAAGTCTTGGAAGAAGATGTAATTATTTTTTCAAGGGCTGCGTTAGACTATGCAATCCTGGTAATCAGTGTGAAAGAGAAGATATTAAATTTTTTTTAACTGACGTTTCCTCTCTATTTGTCGATTTAGAAAGCCTAATAAGGCTTCATCGAAAAATTATCAACCATAAGAGTGCTAACTAACAGAGAAAGACTCCTATTTACTCCATAATACTGATTGTTTTTCCTTGGAATTGCATTCAAGGCACAGTTATTCAAATATGGATGGTGGTGGAACAGAAATAACCAACTGACATCTGTGGATGCAGAAATAACTAACTGACCTTGCACATATCTTCATGAGCTTGCAATCACACAACCTAACAAGACAATATTGTCAAATATGTATATGACTATTTCAGATCTTAGGGCAAAATCAAGAACCTTAAGTCAAAAATGAAGATATATTGCAAACAAGCTGTGGCGTATTAGCAAATAATTTTGCATTATTTTATCGTAACAGCGATTATTATTGTTTAAATAATATATTTATGTGAGTTAGCAAACACAATTAATTCTACACAATAATCTGGCGATAAAGCGATTAAATTTGGCGTAAAAACTAATTTAGGAATAATTTTTTTGGAAAATAGTGATATTCTAGCGATAAAGTTATATAAATTGACGTCAAGACAGTTTACGCATAATTTTTTTGGCATAATAAGGCTAATTCTGGCGCAGAAGCGATAGTATTAGGCTTAGAATTATTCAAGGTATCCCAGATTCGATTTGGCACACCAGCGAAGGATTTTTTCTTAATATCATTTTCCCGCTAAAACTACCTGGTTCATTCTTTACAATGCTTTGGCGGTGTATTTGGCCCAAAGGGTAGAAGATTCTAGATTTTTACCATTAATATTAACAAAAGAGAAAAAAGAAGAAGAAACCAGAGAATAAGTTACCTTTTATTGTGGTATGTCCTTCGTCTGTGATGGAAACGAACGTTTTATTCCATCGGTGAAATCATAAAAAATTTTGCGGATGTCAAATTTGTACTGGCACCGTCACATGTACTCTGCCAGATAATTATCACACATTTCTGGACAAATTATTTCATTATTATTAATTTATTTTAATTAATAAAAATTTAAATTGTAACATTAACTAACATTCTAAAAAGCTAAAGCTTCAAATAATCCATGCGAATTTCTAATGACGGTTGTCACAAAATCCTAACTAAACGAACATCTTAAAAAAGAGAATTAATTATTTAAGTATAAAATATAAGTTATTAATAAATTAAAAAATCGTTTTTCTTGCTTGTTTCTTATTTTCATGAGTGTCAACATCATGAAAATTGTTTATATTCTGTATCAGCGACAGATATACGTTATAAGAATAAACTCGGAATTATCAATAATTTATCGGAATACTTTTTAAAAGAAATATATATTTCTGTTCTTATTTACTGCAAATAAAAATACTGCAGATAATTATCGAAATAGCAATAAAATAGTCATTATATTGTTCGGAAAATGAAGCTACGAATTTCTTTAATTGCAGTAATGTAACCCTAAAGAAACTGGCGGAAAATTGGCGAAATATTCAGGGTTGCAGGATCGGCGACTTCCGCGGAGGGAACAGTATTCTACATTTTAACCATATTAATTTATTATTCGAATTCGGTTTCGTAAAGAACATGACTTATTTTTTGACATTAAAAAAAAAAAAATTTTTTTCGAATTAGCGAATAATTTTGGCAAATTTTATCGTAACAACGATTATTATCTTTGCCTAAGCGATACATTTTTGTGAGTTAGCAAAATAAAATTCCGCATTAATAATTTAGCTATAAAGCAATTTAATTTGGTGTGAAATCAATTTGGAAACAAAAGGTTGGCAAAATAATGATATATTTTGGCGTTAAAGAAAAAAAAAAGTGTCGTAAACAGAAAACATTAAGATTTTGCCATAATAGTGGTAAACTTTTGGCGATAAAGTGATATAAATTGGCGTAAAGGCAATTTAGACATAATTTTTTTGTCATAATAGTGTTAAATTTTGGCGTAAAAGTGATAACATTTGGCGCAAAAGTATTCTAGAAATAAAAATTTTTATTGATAAAAATTTGGCGATAAGGCATTAACTTTTGGCATAAAAGCAAAAAACAATTTGCTTAATGAAAAAATTTGGCGATAAAGCGATAAATGTTGGAGATAAAGTATTAACTTTTGGCTTAAAAGCACATATAACAAAATTCGCTTAGTGAAAAAGTTTGATAAAACAGTTGGATAAATTAATGATAAAGCGGTAAATGTTTACTATAAAGCATTTCGAAGATTAAAATTTTGGCACGATAGTGTTAATATTTGGCGTTAAAGCAATAAACTTTGGCTTCAAAGCTTTTCAGGAATAAACTTTGACGTAATAGCTATTTGGCTAGTAATGTTGGCGTAACAGCACTGTTTGGCTATAAATTTTAGCGAAATAACATTTTACAATGATACTGAACTTCGGCAGCCATTTTGTTTGTTTACTTGGTGATTTGGCCACCAAGAGAAGGATTTTGGCGTAATATCATTTTACCGCGCAAACTACCTGCTCATTGATTTCTAGCGATCGCCTCAACTTGGCTATGTGTTTGGCACAAAGGGTACATGTTTATAGATTTTAACCGCGATAAAATTAAGATAAAAGCAATTAAGGCATAAAATTTTGACAAAATGGTGATATAGTTTGGTGTGAAATCAAATCATTATAATTTTGCCATAATGGAGATTAACGTTTGGCGATAAAGCGATATAATTTGGCGTAAAGGCAATTTAGACATAAAACTTTGGTCATAATATTACTAAAAATTTGGCTTTATTGCGATATCATGTGCTGAAAAAGCATTTTAGGAATAAAATTTCTCTTAGTGAATAAGTACGTTATTTTTCGGCATTGCTCGTTACCTTAATATATTTAAAATAATTTCCTCTCTGATTAATCTTGTAATTCCGTCAGGATTCTCGGCACTTCTGGCATCATATGTAGATCAGATATCGATGATTTATTAACACCAGCCACTTTTATACCATAATAGTGAGTAAAAACAGTTTTCGGAAAGACGTCATCCATCCAAAATAATCTTCCATCGTCATCCATCCCAACCCCTGTCATCCATCCCTCCAATAATTATCTCCATTGCTACCATACAAAGTATGATGCACCAAAATATAGTGTAATGATGCTCTTTACAAGCAAAGAAAGTTAATAAAATTTCATGCACACACACACACGCACGCATATATATACACTAAAGTGACAAAAGTCATGGGATACCTCTTAATATCGTGTCGGCCCTCCTTTCGCCCGGCGAATTGCAGCAACTCGACGTGGCATGGACTCAAAAAGTCGTTGGAAGTCTTCTGCAGGAATATTGAGCCATGCTGTCTCGATAGACGTCCATAATTGTGAAAGCGTTGATGGTGCAGAATTTTGGGCACGAACAGACCTCTCGATGATGTCCCATAAATGCTCGATGGGATTCAAGTCGGGCGATCTAGGTGGCCAGATCATTCGTTGGAATTGTCCAGAATGTTCTTCAAACCAATCGCGAACAGTTGTGGCCCGGTGACATGGCGCATTGTCATCCATAAAAATCCCATCGTTGTTTGGGTACATGAAGTCCATGAATGGCTGCAAGTGATCTCCAAGTAGCTGAACATAAGCATTTCCAGTCAATGTTCGGTCCAGTCGCACCAGAGGACCAAGTCCATGCCATGAAAAACAGCCCACACCATTACGGAGCCACCACCAGCTTGAACAGTGCCTTGCTGACAGTTTGGGTCCATGGCTTCGTGGGGTCTGCGCCACACTCGAACCCTACCATCAGCTCTTACCAACTGAAATAGTGACTCATCGGACCAGGTCACGGTTTTCCATTCATCTAGGGACCAACCGATATGCTCACGTGCCCACGAGAGCCGCTGCAAGCGATGTCGTTCTGTCAGTAAAGGCACTCGAGTCGGTTTTCTGCTGGAATAGCCCAAGAAAGCCAAATTTCTCTGCACAATTCTAACAGACAAGTCCCTTGGATGTCCCACATTGATTTCTGCGGTTATTTGACGCAGTGTTACTTGTCTGTTAGAATTTACGACTCTTTGCAGACGTCGCCGGTCTCGGTCGTTAAGTGCAGGCTGTCGACCACTGCGCTGTCCATGGTGGGATGTTATGCCTGAAATTTCATACTCTCGGCACACTCTTGACACAGTGGATCTGGGAATGTTGAATTCCCTAACGATTTCCGAAATGGCATGACCCATGCGTCTAGCTCCAACTAACATTCCGCGTTCAAAGTCTGTTAATTCCCGTCGTGTGGTCATCATCACGTCAAAACCTCTTAACAAGAATAACTTGAACAGAAATGAAAGCTCTGCGAAAGCACTGCGCATTTATACCTGTTCTACGCGATGCTACTGCCATCTGAAAATTTGCATATTGCTATCCCATGACTTTTGTCACTTCAGTGTATATATATATATATATAACGTAAACAATATAAATAAAATATTTGATACAGGATTGATCATTGATTAGCAACCATTTTAAATGTTTTTAATAAACAAATTCAAAATTGGTTTGTCAAGCAGTTTCGATTTTTCCATTTATTAATAATGAAAACGGATTGCAACGTAGACCCACCTAATCGTTGGTGCACACTGGGCAACGTTCTTGTAACGGCAAAGTGGTCTGTAGTTTCTGGCAGTCTTTTTTTTTACATGTCCTCTCGTCGTTTTTGTCGTCATTTTCGTCTAGTCTCGGAGGTAGGCCTTAATGTTCTACAATAGAGTGGTTATTTTGCCTGATTCACAAGACGCAATTTAGGCTATTAGTTCAACCAAGCCACCTTCATCAGAGGAAATCTCCCAGTGTCAAAATCATACTGACGGAACTGACTTTAAAAATGAAACGGGCGGTACTTCAGTGGATACCTGGCCACTGTGGCATTTTTGGGAACGAGCAGGCCTATTGTCTAGCAAAAAGAGGCTCAAAACTACTTCAAATGAGATCTTTGTCACTGTCACTCCATTCTATAAAACTATCTATCAAACAAATAATGACTAAAAGCCACAAGTTACAAATTGAAGATGGAATTAAGTCAAAGCGTTGGAGAGCTGAAGATCTTTTAGCAATACTCAGCAGTCCGCGACGGCATGCTGTCGCCCAGTTCCGACTTCTGACTGGCCATGACTGTCTAGCAGAACATCTCCACCACATTAAAATCTTTTCGAACCCTGGCTGCCCCCTACGTGGTTCAACAGACCCAATGAACTGAGACCACCTCCAACGATGTGCGATACTTGACGGCCACTCGGAGATTAGCACTTTACTGGCGTGCGAGAGAACTCTTAAGGCAATGACTTCGGTCATCTTTACATTTTTTGGACGTTTATTCTTTCGTATTTTTTTCCTTTTTATTGTTGTTATTATTATTATTTTTATTCTACTTGTACTTGCCTTTGTCATTGGAAATAAAAATTAATGCCAGCCACTTTTAAACCATAATAGTGCGTTAACACTTGAGTACGAACAGTTTTCGGCAAGACGTCACCCATCCAAAATAATCATCCATCCTATCCTGCCATCCATCAATCCAATAATTATCTCCGTTGCTAACGACGAGATTGACTAAGGGTAGTGTTCCTGTGCTTATTAGAGCACATTCACACAGTTGCGAATAGTAAAATAAAGTATCATTTAAAGGTTTTAGTAAATTTAGGATGAGCGTATTTCAATTATAGAATCAGAAGGACTGGAAAAAAATTAAACTAAAGAAAGCCAGTGGACGACGGTGAAACTATTGGAATTACAAAGGAAAAAGTGAGGGATAGGGGAACTGAACGTGGAACGCTGTCGGGAGTGTGGTCATAAAATGATTAGTGCTGTTGATAAGAAGGGGATCCATGCCAGTTTGACGTCCTCAGCTGGTTCACGAACAAAAAGAACAAACGAACGTTGGTAATGGAGGAAGGAGACAAAAATGTTATTTTATTTTAATATATTTTCTAAATGTAAGAAAAAGGAATCCATGAATTTTATAGAGGTCTGAGGTCAGCCGATCATTTTGTTGCTGAAAATGGAAATTTGTATTCATTGCTCCGTTGCTACCATACAAAATATGATATACCAAAATATAGTGTAATGAGGCTATTTACAAGCCGAGAAAGTTAATAAAATAGATAGGAATTACTCCATGCACACACACACACACACACACACACGCACGCATATATATATATATATATAACGTAAGCGATATAAAAATATTTGATACATGATTGTTGCATTGATTTAGCAACCATTCTAAAGGTTTTTAATAAACAAATTCAAAACTGGTTTGTCATGCAGGTTCGATATTTCCATTTATTAATATTGAAGACTGACAACATTTTTTACCTCATTTCAAAATGAAATTTTTTACAATCTGCAAAATGTGTAACTAATTATAGTAAAGAATATTAGCCGTTCATTCACGACTTGTTTTCCAGTAATAATGAATCTCTTGAGTGCGGATAAGCAATTACAAAATAAACAATAACATAGATTAAAACTTCATTTTTGTCAAGCTAATATTAATCATTGACACAAGAACTTCGATTCAATAACTCTAGTAAGATTCTGAATGAAATTCCCACGATATATAAACATAACGCAATCCAATTGGGTCCTTAAAAAATATTTATTGTTTAAATAAGTAACGCATATTTTTAACTTCCCTACTTCTTTTCTGATATCTCACAGACAATTTTTTTTAATATCGAAAAAACATTCAAAGGAAGCCAGTTGCAGATAAAATTGAATTTTATCACGAACTGCAAACAAGGTGCACTTAAGTATATCTTTAGTTTCGTTTAGCAACGCCTCTTTTGCATTTAAAATCGATAAGACTTTGTTTCTAAGTTTTATCAAATAAAGACTAGGAATTCATCTTCCTTTGTTTTCAGTGAATGCCTTTCTTCGAATATTAATCTAATCTATTTCAACAATTTCATTATGTTTTTTTTTCTGATGAATTTAATTCAGAAAATAATTTAATACAGGTTTTTGTTAAGAATAACAATTAAATTGTAATTGTTTAGATTGGAAATTACTTGCAAACCTGTTTAAATATGAAGAAGATGAGAATAAAAGGACACGTAAATGATACAATAACTACTTGTTGATCAGAAGAGTTATTAATTGCCATTCTGTATTAAATATATTAACTAACCACTTTTTGCACATTCATTCAGAACATTAAATTAATTTAAAACCAAAGCAAGATGCAGTCAATATGATCAAATGAAAAGATATCATTATGTTCAGATTCATTATGATTAATGTTCAGATTCATTATGATTAATGTTCAGAATCATTATGATTAATGTTCAGAAATTGAAAAAAGTTCTTTTGTTAAGAAATGTAAAAAATTTAACCATAAAAGATTTGTTTTATATACTAAACGACATCAAACTTTATACCAATTGCATTTGTGGTTATGTTAAATAGAAGACAATGCTTTTACTCATAAATATGATTTTGACACGTGGATAAAAGGAAAAGCCAAGGAAGTCAAGCATTTACTTTTTTTACATCTTCATATATCATTGATATATATATATTGATAAAATTCTGTGATGGGGGTACGTTTAGGGAGGGGGAGATATAGTATGGGGGAAAAAGAAAGAATGTTTAGGAAAGTTATACAATATTTTTTAACTATTAAATTTGCAATTTGCAATAAATTTGCTTTGCCATTATACCAATACAAATGTTCCGGTTTAATTAAGACTCTGCACTTCCAATGCACTTCATATATATATTGATAAAATTACTTCTATTTAATAAGAATTTATTATATTTTTTAACCAAAATTCAATTTTTGAAAAGAGTAATAGTATATAATACACATTTTATCCAAAATTAGTCAAACAAAACGTGTATATGAGGTAAGATTTGCGCAAAGTTATTTGTCAGATGTGTACGGCAGAGATATTCTAATACAAAGCCTAGATGAAAAATAAATTCGAAATTGGATCAATATTCGTTAAGAAATTGCCCAATTATATTTTCTGACAATTTGACGACTTTTCGGAGTTTCCCAATTTTTCATGATGAACGTTATTTTATTCTTTAGTATTGTTCATAGACAGGCTGATTTAAAATAAATATCTAAATGAAACATGTATAACTCTAAATTTCAGCCACATAAAATTTTGTTTAATACATGAAAAAAAGAATTGCTTTGCCATTTTACCAATAAAAAATGTTCCGGTTTAATTTAAAGTCTGCACTTCCATAAAAGTCGACAGTGTTACAATCCAAAGTAGTATATTGTCAAATCCTTTAGTTTACCGTAGTTCAGTTCAATTCATTTTTGTCCGTATCTAGATGTTTCAAATTTGATAGGGGGGAAGATATAGTATGGGGGAGAAAGAAAGAATGTTTCGGAAAGCTTTACAATATTTTTTAACTGTTAAATTTGCAATTTGCACTAAATTTGCTTTGCCATTTTACCAATAAAAATGTTCCGATTTAATTTAAAGTCTGCACTTCCAAAAAAGTCGACAATGTTACAATCCAAAGTAGTATATTGTCAAATCCTTTAGTTCACCGTAGTTCAGTTCAATTCCTTTTTCTCCGTATCTAGATGTTTCAAATTTGATGGGAGAGAGTTCAGGAAAGGGAAGATATAGTATGGGGGAGAAAGAAAGAATGTTTCGGAAAGCTATACAATATTTTTTAACTGTTAAATTTGCAATTTGCACTAAATTTGCTTTGCCATTTTACCAATAAAAATCTTCCGGTTTAATTTAAAGTCTGTACTTTTAAGAAAGTCGACAGTGTTACAATCGAAAGTCTTTTCAAATAGACTTTTTTATCAAATAGAATTTGGAAGTATATATAAATTTGGAGGTATATATATACACACACATGTATATATATATATATATATATATATATATATATATATATATATATATATATATATATATATATGTATATATATATATATATATATATATATATATATATATATATATATATATATATATATATATATGTGTGTGTGTGTGTGTGTGTGTATTGTTTGAAATTTGATAGGGGTAAGTTTAGAGAGGGGAAGATACAGTATGGGGGAGAAAGAAAGAATGTTTCGGAAAGCTTTACAATATTTTTTATTGTTAAATTTGCAATGCCGCCTTAAAAAAGGAAACGATTCAGTTTGATTAGAACCCGTAGACTTTGTGCAAAAGGTCCGTGAGGTTGGAGGAGAAACAAAAACTTTATTTACGTTTTCATAATTTATTTATCATTATTCAGTAATCAAATTTTCAAATTTATTAAGGAAATTTATGCTGTAAATTTTGATGGGGATTCTCTGACCCAAATGCTCTTGCCCCATGCACTCTAGCTAGCATCTCTTAAAATGTGCCATATCAATTTTTACTAACGCGACACGAACATTCACTTAGAGAAAACTGTAAATGATGAAGTTACATTAGTTTAAATTTCTAATAAGTATAAACCACATGATAAATCCATTATGTCAATATCTTATAAGGATAAACTCATGCTAAACAAGGCATAAATATTTTAACATGCAAAATGGAATAACATCAAGCATGAAATTTAAATTTTAATGCTATCACATGCATCTTTATAAAAAATAATTGTTATCGAATATTTTTTTAATTAATCTTCCATAAAAATGTGTCACAACAATTCGTGACTCAGTCTTAAGATTAGAACACGTAGAGTGGATGGGTATTTATAAGATTGTATGGATATTATTAATCTGAATACTAGATAAATCTAAACGTGATAAATCCGTTACTTTAAAACCTTAAAATATGTGTTGATGCAGTTAACAACGCATCGTAAATATTTCTGTCACAAACAACGAACAAAATAAATTCTAAATAATTTTAAAAATAAATCCCTACTAGATACCCTTTGATTGCAAAACAATCAAAATGTATCTGGAATTTAAAAAATCGTTTAAATAATATTTCTCAGAAAACAATATATAGATAAAAATGAAAATCCCAAACAATTATTTCACAATCTCATTCTAAAGGTGCGCTGAATATATAAGTCAGCCATTTGAAATATTACGTTTCTTTATGTCTTATCTATGTTGCATTTTCAATGGGTAATTTTAGGCTCGATAATAATAAAACAGACTGACGTTGAATAAAATGCTGGTAAGATAATTTGCTGAGTAGTTTAGAAACTTATCTTAAAAGATAAAACGCATATTTTTATGTCCCAAGGTTTTTTTCCGATAAAATATTCTATCATCTGCTTATTACCCATGAGTCAATAATGCTTCATTATTTTTCCAGACCTAAAGTAGTAAACATTAATTTATCTATATCCATATATGATGTAAATCGGGCAATGATCTTGCTGGTCACTTTGGTAGTGCATCATAACTCTGCGGACCGCATATAAAATTATATATCACCCTATTAAATTTAGACCCCCTATAGATATTTTTTGGAGGGAAAAATTCAAACATAATGAGTTATTATTTTTGAATTGACTATTATCCTTACATGTAAACATAGATAATATAATAATAATGATACTAAATGCTCATTGTAAAGAAATATATAACACTAAAAATGTAATATAAAAAATATATAAATATAAACAAAATTAAAAAATGAAATCACTAAAAAAATATTTATTTTACTAGTGCGATTTTTGTTTCTCCGCTATTTCACTTAACTTTTGCAAATCGATTTAAATATGGGTATTTGAACAGCGTAATTGGTGTTACAGGTTAACGTCCGTTATGTTTGACTTGTTTTGTGAATTTCATTTCAGGAAAAAAAAAAGCGATTCGCAGGTGTAAGTTGAACTAAAAGCGCTAACAACTTCAACTAAGAGTCTGGTTTGCTCTGCTATTAACAATCAACAGTGCGTATATAGGAATGGTTACATAGTGGATGGAAACATAGAACCATGTTTGAGCGTGTTTTGTGTTTGGTCAATTACATTTTAGAAAAAAAAAACGATTCTTAGGTGCGAGTTGAACTAAAAGCGCTAACAACTTCAAAGTCTGGTTTGCTCTGCTATTAACAATCAACAGTGCGTATATAGGAATGGTTACATAGTGGATGGAAACATAGAACCATGTTTGAGCGTGTTTTGTGTTTGGTCAATTACATTTTAGAAAAAAAAAAAACCGATTCTTAAGTTGAACTAAAAGCGCTAACAACTTCAACTAAGAGTCTGGTTTGCTCTGATATTAACAATCAACAGTGCGTATATAGGAATGGTTACATAGTGGATGGAAACATAGAACCATGTTTGAGCGTGTTTTGTGTTTGGTCAATTACATTTTAGAAAAAAAAAACCGATTCTTAGGTGTGAGTTGAACTAAAAGCGCTAACAACTTCAACTAAGAGTCTGGTTTGCTCTGCTATTAACAATCAACAGTGCGTATACAGGAATGGTTTACATAGTGGATGGAAACATAGAACCATGTTTGAGCGTGTTTTGTGTTTGGTCAATTACATTTTAGAAAAAAAACCGATTCTTAGGTGTGAGTTGAACTAAAAGCGCTAACAACTTCAACTAAGAGTCTGGTTTGCTCTGCTATTAACAATCAACAGTGCGTATATAGGAATGGTTACATAGTGGATGGAAACATAGAACCATGTTTGAGCGTGTTTTGTGTTTGGTCAATTACATTTTAGAAAAAAAAACCGATTCTTAGGTGTGAGTTGAACTAAAAGCGCTAACAACTTCAACTAAGAGTCTGGTTTGCTCTGCTATTAACAATCAACAGTGCGTATATAGGAATGGTTACATAGTGGATGGAAACATAGAACCATGTTTGAGCGTGTTTTGTGTTTGGTCAATTACATTTTAGAAAAAAAAACCGATTCTTAGGTGTGAGTTGAACTAAAAGCGCTAACAACTTCAACTAAGAGTCTGGTTTGCTCTGCTATTAACAATCAAAGTGCGTATATAGGAATGGTTACATAGTGGATGGAAACATAGAACCATGTTTGAGCGTGTTTTGTGTTTGGTCAATTACATTTTAGAAAAACCGATTCTTAGGTGTGAGTTGAACTAAAAGCGCTAACAACTTCAACTAAGAGTCTGGTTTGCTCTTGCTATTAACAATCAACAGTGCGTATATAGGAATGGTTACATAGTGGATGGAAACATAGAACCATGTTTGAGCGTGTTTTGTGTTTGGTCAATTACATTTTAGAAAAAAAACGATTCTTAGGTGCGAGTTGAACTAACAATTAGAGTCTGGTTTGTTCTGATAGAGTGCGTATATAGGAATGGTTACATAGTGGATGGAAACATAGAACCATGTTTGAGCGTGTTTTGTGTTTGGTCAATTACTGAAATTCTTAGGTGTGAGTTGAACTAAAAGCACTAACAACTTCAACTAAGAGTCTGGTTTGCTCTGCTATTAACAATCAACAGTGCGTATATAGGAATGGTTACATAGTGGATGAAACATAGAACCATGTTTGAGCGTGTTTTGTGTTTGGTCAATTACACTAGGTGTAGTTGAACTAAAATCGTGAATAATTTCAACTAATAGTCTAGTTTTCTCTGCTGCCTATAGTCTGGTCACTGCATCACTGAGGTCACTTAAAGTGAAACATAGAACTTTTATATTAGATGTTCCTAGATGAGCGCGCATCATGAGTTCGCAGAATATAATTGAATTATTCTGCGAACTCATAACTGTAAAGTCATCAATAAAATAGGCCATATCTGTCATATATTGGCAAGAATATTATTTTAAAATCAAAGTTATTTTTTCTCATAACTTCGACAGTTCATTTTTGAATATTTGGATACACACATAATGTGTCTTTTATTATATTGGTTTTCACTACTTTGGCCATTACAAAATAAATATATTTTGTGAAAGTATGATAAATTTTAGGGTCCCAAAAATATTCCAGGCGGTTGGCTACGCCTGATGTAAACAAGCATTGTTTGAAGTCTTATACTTATTTATGATAATTTTAGTTAATACTAATGTGTCCAAAAATCAAGACCCATTTTAAATTTAAAATGGGACGGCTTACGGAATTTCATTTTTTTTTTTTTTTTAAGTTGCTGGAACTGTCCTTGACATCTGTGTGAAATTTGACGACAAAACAGTCATTAGTGTTTGAGTTACGCTTGGCTTTGTTAGACGCTAAAATTCATTCCGGCGATTTTTGAAATGTCTGAATTAATTGAGCAAAGAAATTGCATTAAATTTTCTTTGTAAATTGGAATGTTAAGCGTATTAGAAACGCATAGAATGTTGCAGAATGCATTCGGTGACCATTCCT
Source organism: Caerostris darwini (assembly GCA_021605075.1). Classification (NCBI taxonomy): domain Eukaryota; kingdom Metazoa; phylum Arthropoda; class Arachnida; order Araneae; family Araneidae; genus Caerostris; species Caerostris darwini. The sequence continues at coordinate 32,191 of BPLQ01007757.1, forward strand.
ATATCGGAAAGCAAACATTGGTTCTTCAAACCGTCAATTTACAATTAGAGATCTTGCTGATGGCGTTGGAATTTCAAAAGGATCGGTCAATTCCATTTTGCCCCTGAAGCTCGTCAAATCTCGATTGGTACCGAAAACACTGAATGCGCCAGCTCACACTGCATTGATTCTTCGTGACTTTTTCGCTAAAAAATGAAACCCATATCGTTCCACAACCATCGTATACACACTGTGGCTATTCTCTAAATTCAAAAGACCATTCCGGGAACACCGTTTTGAGTCGATTGAAGAGATTCAATGTGAATCGCAGCGCGCTTTGAAGGCCATCCCTGGCGATGCCATTTTAGCATGCACTGAGGATTGGAAAAAAACGTTGGCATAAGTGCATTGTGTCCGGAGAGGCTTGAAGGCGATGAAATAAATTTGGAATAATAAATAAAGAGTTTTTGGGAAAAAAATAAGTGGTCTTACTTTTTGGGCACAGTAGTAAATACATCATCCTCGTAAATATAACTCCAACATCTAAAACAAAATAACGTTAAGGTTCAAATCTGTTGTTGTTGCTTATCCCCTTGATTTAGAATCCTAAACCAAGTCCAGTAGATCATGCTGCATCAATAGATCGTAAACTGTCCTCCCCTCATTCAACAGTTGCCTCACAGAGGCACCAATACAATCTATGAGATGAGAGGGAGACGCGATGGTCAAACAATGACAAAGGGCATATGTCTTCTCGTCTCCATTGAAGGTCAAACTCTTAATGTGGCCAGTCCTTAGTCTAGCTAAAGCCGTTTGAGCAGGTCTAGGGCATTAGCACTGCATGGACATACCAAGATATTTAGCGGCGTACCATGCATGAATTGGTGGCGACCTCCAAGAGGTATTCACTCTGGCTAAAGTCATGGAATGAACCTCTGAAGCTAACAGATTGGAAGAAGAAGCTTTGGGAAGTTCGCAACCTTCCCTAGCGAGCAGATCAGCAATTTCATTTCCGTAGATGCCCACATGGGAGGGAATCCACTGCAAGCACACCGATCCGATCTGGTCCAAAACAGCTAGTTTGGAAACTATATCCTGCCCCAATTTGTCCAAGATGCCTGGCCAATCTTTCAAATACTGTATTGAGCTCTTACTATCAGTCAGAATCCAAACATCAGGTACTTTAAAGTCTAAAGCTAGATTCAGAGCTTCGCTTATAGCAGTTAATTCTGAGCGGAATACTGAGCTGTGGTCCGGGTTTCTAGGTTCAAATCTGCTGGTGGCAATAACTACTGCCGCAATCAATTCAGTCGCCATTTTGACATCTTGTGTAAAATGTCTCTCATCAAACAGTCAGGCTGTCTGGTGGGAGTTTTTGCGTATTTCTGTGCAACCACGTTCATACTACTCACAAATGCGAAGCAGTCGTCACTAAATGTCTTCTCGGAAAATAATATTCTCACATAATGGATCATATGTGAACTATTCATGTCATATATTATTGGATTACGAATTCCACTGATTTAAAAAAAAACATTTAAAAAGAAATTGAATTAAATTATTAGAAAAGTTTCTTTTAAAGAATTTTTATAATATAATTAAACAAAATAACAAGTGTATTACAAAATTTTTATTGATTTAACTGCGAATAGCTAGCTTATAAAAAATGACAAAAAGTATAAGAAATATTAACAAATCTTTTCATCAAAACTTATCATTTATACTTTTTATGAATTATCATCAAATAAAAGTGAATTAAGTCCTAAAACGATGTAGGTAAACGAAAAAGGAGGAATGATATAGGAGAAAAATCTGTAAATAGGATGAAAAAAATGTAGAATATGGGGTAGCGAAACTATAACTATTTGTAGAAAGTGTAGTGTCATTATAATCGTAAGTCATTATGTCGTAAAGTCATTTCATTTAAAATAATTTCAAAGCAAACTATTTTTAAAAAAAATTGCACGGAAAAAATAATTATTCTTGACTGACGTCAGGTTTCCACAACATTTTAATATAAATATTTATAACTTTTATTTTTTCATTTCTAATTTGGATTCCATAACTAGACTCTTATTAGTGCAAAAATGAAAGTTTAAAGTCACAGTTAAAGTTAAGATTTAAAGATTCGTCCTCCTTGAGTTAATATAAAATATAAAATAAAAAAATAGCTCTTAAACAGTTCTCAATCCGTTCGCGTCACTCCAGTGAGAAGGCATGAATAGACTGAACGAGAAATACAACTTAAGTATCGTAATCCACTTGAAAAATCGACGAAAATTAAAAATGCGAAAAAATATACAATGAAAATGAGATTTCCTAACATATTTCACAGTAAAGTGATTAATTATTGTAAAAGAGAAAGATGAAATTAGAAGTCAACAATGTCACGGTTATGGTGGAATAGTTTTTGTGATGCTGATTTTACAGAGAATACTTATACATATAGTTTTAAATATATTGATACACATTATAGAATATTGATTATATTTTTAATTTGGCTAATGAAAATTTCTGAATCAAGATAAAATATTTCTAATATTAAAATTTCTTTAAGAAAAGTGTTACCATTTCAATTTACAACTACATTATTTGATTATTGCTTGCAAAAAAAAAGTTAAGTACTTGTAAGTTAATTTTGAGTTCTGTAAATTAATAGATTATCTAATACAAGTTTATGAAGAGTAATATTTGAAATACATCAATATTGTTAAAAATATTTCATAAATTACTAATAAAAAAATATTTCAACAAAGAAAATATCAAGTCATAATGTTTAATTCAATAATAAAAAGTCACTGAGCAAAGAAGAAGGGAAAATGCGATAAAATTTTCTCTTGTTGAGATTAAGGTGATGCAAAGGTAAAGAATTTGAAAACCACTGATATAAACCAACGAATCTATTTGTTTTCGTTTTATCTCAATGTTTTTTTTATGATGTTTCGAAACAATGCAATATGTATTTGGGATTCCCCGTTACTGTGTATAAAAAAAAAATCTTTAACCACAAATTACAAGCATTTAAAAATTTGTTATTTTATATTAAAATTTTTCAAGTATCTAAATTCATTTGAAATTCTAAATTAATCTAAAATATTTTTATTTAATTATTGAAAAATACATAATACATAAAATTCTACTGTAAACATGAATTTAAATTACAACGATTTATAGAATCTACAAATTTGGAATTTTCTGAAATAATTTTTTTAAAGAGATAAATTCTTTTTTTTTTTTTTTTTTTTTTTTTTTTTGGAAAAAATAAAAACCTTAACAATAAATTTCAAATTTTGAAGTCTTGCACGTACTACGTGCATCTTTAACTGAATATATATTTCACACTAGAATAATGATTCCCAAAATCTTTGTCTTATCGTTCCTTTTTTAAGACGAAGTATTTCTCAATTTTTGACAGGAAATCTCCTTCATTAAGTGAACAAACAGACAGATATTTTGAAACTTTGAATTTTGTTATATATTCAAAGATATCATAGATTATTGCTTGCGAAAAGAAGTCAAGCCAATCTTTTTAATTAATTTTGATTTCTGTAAATTAATAAATTATCCAATACAAGTTCATGAAGCCTTATATTTTAAATATATTAATATTGTTAAAAAAATTTAATAAAGTACTAATAAAAATACTTCAACAAACAAAATATTAAAGCATAATGTATTAAAACATACTAAATAAAGATTGCTTAAAAATATATTGAAATAACCAAATAAGTAGATAAAATTATATATATAATTATAATATAACACATAAAATTAAAAATAATTGACTCAAAATACATCATAATAAAGAAATAGATAAAAAAAAAGATTAAAATAAAAACAACTGAAATTATGGTTGACAAACTCTTAATTACAATAACTCGATAGATAGTTTAAAATAATAGCGTATTAGTTTATATGCCACAAGATTAAAAAATTCCTAGTTATGCGCTAATTTTTAATTATGTTTTCCCACTGTAAACATCAATTAGAAATCATCTCTTTCACATTATACTCGACCATCTCACTATTATTAGAGGAACATTCCACTGGTATGGATTCTGATTCTGGGTAATGACTTGGAACATTCCACTGGTATGGATTCTGATTCTGGGTAATGGCTTGGAACATTCCACTGGTATGGATTCTGATTCCGGGTAATGGCTTGGAACATTCCACTGGTATGGATTCTGATTCCGGGTAATGGCTTGGAACATTCCACTGGTATGGATTCTGATTCCGGGTAATGGCTTGGAACATTCCACTGGTATGGATTCTGATTCCGGATAATGGCTTGGAACATTCCACTGGTATTCTGATTCTGGGTAATGGCTTGGAACATTCTACTGGTATGGATTCTGATTCTGGGTAATGACTTGGAACATTTCATAGTATAGGAGACAACTTGTTTTATTTTAGTGTAAAATAATGTCTTCTATGAATTCTATTTAATTTAGTCTTTTATTTGTTTGTTTTTCCCAATTACATGATCTTTTGGTATTGTGCATTTTATCTATATTTTTTTTTCATTTTTGCTTTTAAATTGAATTGCATATTTGGTTGAGAATTAATGGTTTTGGTTTCCTGAATACTAACAATTATAAAATTAACAGAAGTGGACGTAGAATTTACAGAAGTAGCACAGTCTTTAATTTTATTACCTTTTGTATACTTTTTATTAAAATCGTCATTTTAAAAAATAAAATAATTACATTAAATTCCCAATGTCTTTTAAATATATCTGCAATTTTGCCTTGAATAGCATTTATAATTACAATTGGACATAGATTGGACAGGTGTGATCTTGAGCCAGGTGGTCGCTTAACTGTGTTTTGTGAATTCAAAATTTTTGTGGATATGCTCTGTTATAGTGTGATTTTTTGTTAGTTTCTAGAGCTGTATTATAATAATGTGGGAGTTTATCTATAATACATATTTGCATTTATTTATTTATTTTTACCTCAGTATCTCAATTTCTACTAAGTAAGCATCAAAATGAAAGTAACAGCCACCAATAAAAATATTTTTTTTTGTTCTAATGCAGCTGGCAAACACTTGGACAATTGTCTTGGATGCCTTAAGGCCCTTAGCACTATCCACGAGTTGCGCGCAGCTTGAAGATAAGCTAACAATACCGAGTAACAATACCTCCTGATACAGAGTCACAATACCTCCGCAATGCTCTACGATCCTGTTAGACCGGGACCTACGGTTTAAAGTGGATTCCGAACCACTAGAAACATAAATGGCACCGCCGGGACTCAAACGCGAAACCTGTGGTACCGAGCGCCAGAGCTCTAGCCACTCTGCCATTCAGGCTCCCTCAATAAAAATATTGAAATTTCTATATTATTTAAAAATTATCCGTTTGACTAGTGAATGATAAGCGGTTAAAATGCTTGTTATTTCAAAAGTTGAATTGGATTTATTGTACATTATTTTTATTACTTTTCTTATAATATATTCTTATCTTTGTTTATTTATATAGTATTTTTTGTTTGTTTGTTTAAATGAATTTCTCCCATCCATCCGTTTCTACGTGCCAATCCCACCTAAGGAGTTTCGTAAAAGATAAAAAATAAACTATCAAATATTTACTTAAGCGTTATCACCATTATTTTTGTCGTATCTCCGTTGAAATAATAAGCAAACATGCTTATCCCACATTTAAATTACTGACGCCATCTGGTTTAAAAAAGCAAATCTTCAAATCGTTTTAGAAATGCGTTTTGTTCAAAATAAATTATATCACCAGGAATGGCATTTTTTAGCCTATACAGAAATATTTTTATCAGAATTCAATTTAAATCTTTTAAATTTATGTATTAAATATTTTTTGTTCTAATGCAGCTGGAAAACACTTAGACAGTTGTTTTGGATGCCTTAAAGCGCTGCACCGACGTTATTCACTTAGCACTACCCAGGAGATGAATGTAGCTTGAAGATAAGCTACGGACGCGAGTAACACCACCCCGTTCTGCGATCCTATTAGACCGGGAATTATGGTTTAAAGTGGATTCCGAACCACTACAAACATCCATGGCACGACCGGGACTCGAACGTAAAACATGCGCTACCGAGTACCAGAGCGCTAGCCACTCAGCCATTCAGGCCCCATGTATTAAAATTGTGTCTATTATAAAGTTGAGCTCCTCGTCTCCGTATATATTTTTGCACTTTGTTGAAATACCTAAGTATCTAGTAATAGTTGAGACACGTAAGTACATAATAAGCTCAAGTACTTAATTTGAATAATTTCTTAACTAAGATATCCATAACGAGTTTATAAGTTTTATTGCATAAATTCGTACCAATTATCTAGGCTCATATCTAAAACTGTTGCATCAAAATACTGATATTGAGAAAATAACTTATTTTGTCTTAATTAAAGTACAACTATATAATTGCATATTGTAACAGTGGTTCCACATACGCAACCATGTTTCCTCCTACGCACTGCAAGAGCGCCCCCTTGCGGCGTTCAAAAGAAATCGCCAGTTGACCCTCAGTCTCTCGAGAGAATACTTTAATAATAATTTTGTAATAATTTATAATACTTTAATAATAATTTTTAATAATATTTTATAATAATTTTGCCGTTCACCCGAGAGGATGTACGGCGAAACAGGCGTTACCGTTAGTTACGAGCTCTCATTCCAAGAACTAGAAGTGGAATCATTCAACAAATGTTTAATTAAATGTTTTAAGGGAGAATTATAATGTGCATTATGTGTCTGTAATTGTGGTACTTGTGCGCGCCAAAATAAATGTGTTCTTGGATGCCAGTCTCCATTTGACCACACCTAGATCTAGCTGCTTTAACAAATGACGACACATCTACTACATTATATATATTGCACTATACTTATTAATGGAGAGTTTTTGCATACCGTATTTTGGACGTCCGTTAGCTTTTTCTCCCTAGCGCGCATGCTCATAGGAAACATTATTACAGATACGCATGCGCAATTTCCTATGAGCATGCGTGCTAGGGAGAAAAAGCTAACGGACGTAAAAACTCTCTAATAATAACATTTCTTTGTGGTATTGCATTTAATATAATATGGTTTTAAATAAACAAAATATCGTAAGATATTAATGTTTCCATGAATGTATCAGGATGTGATGTAGATGATGATGATTTGAGTTTTGGTGATGCTCCGTGGCTGCGCAGCGGCCGTTGGCTTCTATCTTGGATTGTCCATTGGAAAGATGAAAGAGCATTGCTCGTGATGTAGATATACTTGTAACGAATGAAAGTAGAGTATATATGCTCCAACCAAGAAAATTTATTGATTTATTTTCTAAAAAATTAAAAAAAAAAGATTTTAGAATTTAGTGGATTTGTTTTCACAAATTATAATAAAAGAATTTAAATGAAAAACACTTGCAAACGTTTTGAATCAGAAAATACCTGCGATAGATAGTTTAATTTTCACTAATCCATAAACCATCGGCTCTCAAATTGTTGTGAGATGTAATCACAGAGTGAAACGCAATGTATTTCGTACAGATAACAAAACCAATTTGCTTGAAATCAGTTGTAAAACAATCATCTATTTCAATACATCAAACATCTTTTTGAATGATATTTTATACAGTCAGACATGAAATATGTTTTAGATCTGATATAAAATCATGTACCGAAAAGTTCGGTACAAAAAGTAAAAAGTAATTAAAGTCGAAAAGTAATTCGGTAATAAGATAATCTTTCATTTCAGATAATTTTGCAAGATTTTAAGATTAAGTTTTCATTAATAACTTTGTTTAATATAGGATGAAGGCAATTTAATACATATCGTAATTTTACCAATATAAAGTTTCCTATTTCGCTTCGTACATTAAATTTCATTAATGTACGAAGACATTAATTTTACAAAGCATATATTTGCATTAATTTTCACAAAGCATATATTTTGACTTAAATCCTATTATATTCTGAAATGTAAAAGCTCTCTTTTTTATTTTACATATGTTTATATATATATATGCGTATGTGTTTGTGTGTGCATAAAAGTAGGCTTAGTGGTGTAAAGTGTCGGTGATGTCTAGAGGAATTTAAAAAAAAAAGAACAGGCTGTTCGTTTTGCATAACTTCTAATTCATATTAAATATATATTTTTTACAAAGTAAATCAACTATCATAAGACTATCAACAACTATACTGAATTCTGTACGTCTGCCGAAGCTATACATAAATTCTGATCTCTCTTGAGTTCTGTTCAAGTTCTGATTTATCTCAGTTCACATCCTAATCTCTACTAGTTCTACTGCTTCTTAGATCTAGAGAGTCATTATATATCGGATGTTTCCAGAAGTACCATTCAGTAGATCTATGGCAGCGATCTTGGTCACCATTTGGCTTCACCATGTAACTGACATCTAACAGTAGATTTCCCAAAGCCATTAAATCTTATTGGGAATTTACGATAGAAATGTAAAATGATCAGGTCTTGTGGACATCTTGGAGATGCTGACCTGCAGTTAATTATCCATTGCAATGTGTTCTCCAAGATTAAAGGAAGAAAACAAGATTTCAACTATTGTATAGTGGAAACTTCTTCGGCGCCTTTCAAAACAGATAAAAGAAGCAGATTTGTTATTAATTGGCGTATACACAATATCAGAGAGTCTTACAATGTACGAAGATGATACAACTGTCAGAATTTTGAACATACATGCCCAAATAAAACTCCTTACATTTATATGTCCAAATAAAACTCCTTACTGCGCTTTTTGTCCTTAAGGAGTTTGCTCACATAACTCCAAATCAAATGAGGTTTACTGCATAAACTGCCACTATGCTAATGTAAAAAAAATAATAAACTAAAATCCCTGGTATTGGGACATAGTGATCTCCAAATAGAGGGTCTGGGTTTGTCGTAGAAGCAAAAGATTCCAAGATCCGAAAATTTGTTCTCATTTGATTTTCTTTAACTTCCGGTGTTTCGAGACGAAGTCGTCCGGCCAGTCAGGAGTAGAACCTTTTGAAGTAGTGGGGTCGGATTCTACAGGTAAAGGATCCAAGTTCTCCTCAGTATAGATTCAGGCGAATTTTGTGGAAGTTTCCATCATGACCTGGTCCTCTTTTGACTCGCTTGGAGGCAGCCTTTGTTTTGTGCGAGAGAGCTTTTTATTTTTAGTTGAATCCATTTTCTTTTCCTGTGAGGATGTATAAGTAGTTGGCTTAGATATGAGTCTTACAAAAATTTCCACTGCTTTGCCATCAATTTCAGTCTTAATTCTTCTCATTGCATTACCTATATAAATTCCTATTTCAGGAAGATGGAGTTAGGGAAGGAGCAAGGAGATTATCATAATAATAATGTAAGTTGATGCAGTATTGATGAACAGGGAAATTATCACTCGACTTGCTGATCATTTCAGGCTTGTAGTCTTCCAAAAAACTATAGGTTGAAAAAGCCTATAATTTTGAATAAGCTTGAATTTTCATCAAGTTGTTGTAGAAATTTATCCAAAAAACAGACGTTTCACAATCGAGAGAGCCGTGAGGAGAGATTGAGTAATAAGTTAACACAAAAATCCAACGAAGGCACGATGAAACACCAATTCAGAGGTACAATCAAAGAGAGCCGGGCATTAGTAACACGTACTGGAGAGCATAAACAGTAAAAATAAGTTCACAGGGAGAGCAGTGAAAAGCTCGTCTTTTTACTAACATGTCCAAAAAGTAAGATCGATTTACAATTTAAAATTACTGGGAATTATAGAATTTCAATTTTTTTTCCTTTTTTAGGTTTAAGACGAAGAGCCCTCTGGTCAACCGTCAATCACTTAAGCGGTCGACCGCTTTAGTGGTCAATAACTTAGATCAGGGGTCTCCAAACTTTACAGCCTTAGGGCCATATTATTTACTCCAGTAAGTACCAAGGGCCAAAACCGTTTTAATTTTTCTGCCATTATCTATAATTTCTAGACCAGTCACCGAGTACGCGCTCTGAGCGAGCATTACGCTTGCTAAATACAAACTACTGCCAGTAAAAAATCACAATTACATAAATTTACATAATAAAAAAATTTTATTCGCATTAATTTAGCTTTTCCGTTTCTGAGAGATTTGCAAGATATATACATTCCAAATGCGATACTCTTTACCTCAACATAACTACCGAGGGTAATCGAGGGATATTCACTGGTTTATAATGTTAGCGAGAATCATTTCAATTATTTGTTAGTTATTACGCTTAAGTTAAATTTTCTGCGTGTTATGCTTGTCATTAAGCTTTACCTAGCAAGTCAATAAAACCGAGTTAATATCATTCTGTGTTTTTTTATCCAACTTATTACAGCAACAATAAGTTATTAGCTGTCGCGGACCGGATTTATGACACTGGTGGGCCGGATTTGGCCCGCGGGCCGTAGTTTGGAGACCCCTGACCTAGATCAAAGTGTCCGGCATTAGAAAAAATTACAGTTAGTAATAGAAAAACCAGACATTAACTTTACGTATAGTTTATACTTAACAACAATAAACAGTTCTCATTAAAATTGTCATAATTCATCTTTACCAATTACATACACAGTTACGCTTTCTTTTCTCTTTTTTTTTTTCGAATACATTAGTATCACCATTATCAATTTCTAAGAAACCTACTACTACTTCTATCATTTATCTATTAACGTTCGCTGCTGATTAAAATTAAAGTGTTGGTTTTCCATGACTCGTTTTTATCATTTCGCCATAAATTTATGCCTTTTAAGATAAGTATAACTAAAAAAAAATTTTAAAATTATAATCAAAGAAAACAAAGTCATTTCTGACATTCACGCCGCCTGAATAGAAATATTGTACTAAGTATTGTATAAAAACAAAGGACTATAAATGATATGCTCGATTATGATAGAGAATTTTTAATGTAATACTATATAAGAAGTCGAGAACTACTACTACTACTATTCAACAGTTACTACATTGAATGAGTTATTAGAATGAGAATTATTATTGAATGAGTTATTAACGATGCCTTTTTTAGTATTTCCTTGTTCCTTTAAATAATTTAACAATGAATTTTATTTACAACTTTTAACTGAAATGGAATTGTATAAATATCATCTGACTAGTCATAAAGAGACTTATAATATGACTAGGTTATAGAGACTTACAAGGTGGTTATAATTAAAGTCACCCTATTTATTGTCCCCTATTTATTCCCTTCTAGAACCCATTCTACCTAACGGATTTTGATAAAACTTGGTATATATGGTATACGAACCACGGGGAAAAGATTTCTGCAATAAAAAATAGCTCAAATTTTGATCACCAGGGGGGATTGTGGCGCCTAAAGAAGGACAAAAAATTTGTCACAGCCATTAAAATTTATTCATGTACAGAATATGCTCAACGTGATAAACGTGTTGAAAGTGCATTATAGAGTGTTCAATGATAGAGCGAATAAACTCTAGAGGAATTTCAGCAACATGGCGTGTAACGCTGTATTTCAACTCAGGTAAAGTCATAATTCCTCTTCCATAAACAAGATCTTTTAGGAATCCCCACAACCAGAAATCACAGGGATTTAAGTGGGGGGAACGAGGAAGCCAGGCATCCAGAAAAGCTCTGGATATTACACGATTCTTGCCAAAGTTAGCAAGAAGCAGTTCTTTGACTTGGTGCCCAATGTGAGGAGTTTCTCCATCTTCCATGAATACAGCGGTCTGCAAACATTGCCGTTCTTGTAAAGCAAGACCCACGCAGTGCAGCTAAGCTATTGCTGCCGTTCTGATAAAACAGTTTGACCAGTAAAGCTCGATCTTTCTTCTGTAACGACAGAAGAAAGATCGATGATTGAACGATGACAAAGGCACTCAGAATGATTTTCTGGCTCTGACTGTAAATATCTTTATACGTTTGACTAATTTGCATAAGGATATTTTAAAAATTTCCCCTGGTGGTCAAATTTTGAACTATGTTTTTCTATTGCAGAAATATTCTAGATGATTCATATTAAATATATATCAAATTTCATAAAAATCCGTTATGTAGAATGGGTTCTGGAGGAATCTGAGTAGGGCCACTTTAATTATAACCACCCTGTATAATATGACTAGGATAAAGTTAAAGTCTAACAATTTATTAACTAGAAGCTTCGTATATCTATTATTCTGTTATTCTTTTCGAAGCACCGAAATCTTTTGATTATTAACCCTGAATTATAAAATAAATCTAAATTTTTCGGTGTGGTTTATTCGGTGTCCATTCCGCCCCCCGCCCCCCAAAAAAAATATCGAAAATATTTAGTGTTCCAAGAACCTTTTTCTCCCGCTGATAATTGATGACATTTTCGTATTGATTGCTTTTCCTTAATACTAATTATTTTCATTGTTGTAAGACAGGTCCTGTCTGCCAAATTGTCTGAACATTTTAAAATGTGATCTATTTAGAATGGAATAATTCAAAATTAGAAGTTTTGTATAGTTTTAAAAGGATTCCTACATTCCATGTGAAGCCTTTTGTTTGTTTGTAACACAGTAGAATATACCTGATAAATGCTTTTTTCATCATGTTGCATTCCTGCACTTATATTTTGTACAACTTTCACGATCTTTAATGTGTAATTTGTAATCTTTTCAAGTATATTTTGCTATCAAAACTTCAGAGGTTTGAAAGTTTAAGATCTGTACTTTCAACACAGAGCTTTTATTGACACAACAATGGATTATACGCCATTATGTACTTTATCAAAGTGTTTTTTTTTTTTACCACCAAAATTTATGACTGGGAATTTCCTGACAGTTACAGACAATAAATTACAATAATAAAATTTTAATTGGACAAAACATAATTTTCAATGATAAACAGTGGTCTTCATTTCGAAAATTTATTTCAAATATCACTTTTTTTAAAACTTTAATGACAATAAATAGCAATACATAGATAGATTTTATAAAATATTTTACTTTTCTAAATAGTTTTATTACAAATGAAATATTATCCCATGCAGAAATAGATTCTATAAGCATTACAACAAGAAATTACTCAATTTGTAAAATCATAAAGTTCATAGATATCATGAGTTTTCTTTTGGCATGACTTCTGTCTGTTCTGAAAATGTTCTTAAATTTCTGCAAAAAAAATAATAATAATACATAATTCATAAGTTTTGTAGTTAAATAAATATAATTTAAATTCTATCCCTAAAACGATTATAACTTTTGAAAATAAAAGAAATTAAAATTTGTTCTTATAAATCTTTTCAATTACCAAAAACTATTTATCAGAAAATTTTTAACAGAATAATTCAGTAATTATCACTAAAAAGAAATGGTCTTGTAATACTATTTAACCATTCAGTAATGCTATTTTCATTCATATAAAAAACACGAATCTGTGTATGACTGTATTTTGTACAACTTTAAGAACGTAATATTCAGATCTTAAATTTTGTTTTCACTTGAACCCATTGTTATTTTATTTGATGTGTTTTTTAAAATCATAAAAAAATTCATACTGGTTTTAATTCAATACAAACTTTAATTTTTATAGTAAAATTTTACTTTAGAATTTTCGATCATGTCTGCTTTCACCCACCATATCCGTAATATCCATACACACACACACACACACACACACACACACACACACACACACACACACACACACACACAAATTAAGCACCTAAAGTGATTTAAGACTTTTAATTCAATATGAGCAAATATATTTTATTTCGTCAGCAAAACTTAAATAGACAAGGATTAGTTATGTTTGAATTGACTTTCATAAACATAACTTATCTTTATAAAATATTTTGAGAAAATTGACACAATGAGCTGTTAACATTCTGAAATCTAGAAGATTTAAAATGATCAATCAATTTGATATCGACGAATCATTAGTGTTAATCAATTTGATATCGACGAATCATTAGTGTTAACAAGGCATAATTGATATAAATTTAAATTCCCAATAATTAAATTCACGTGACAAATTATTGTTTATTTTAAATAAAATTTTTGGAATTGAAAGTTTCTTGTGGTGAGAGAGGAGAATAATCATTTTTTGAAAAATAACTTACGTTCTTATTATTTTTTCCCTCGCACTTTTTGCAAATTTCACGGGGATCATACCAAATTATTTTAAAAAATAAATTAAAATATTTAATAATAAAATTATATTATTAAACAATTAATATAAAAAAGTAAAATTTGTTAGTTGCTATATTAACAAAACAATTAATATAAAAAAATAAAAAAAATAAAGTCAATTCCTACTTTTTTTCACTCTATTGCAGAAAGTCCTTTATAAATAATTTTCATTCATTTTTTAAGTTTATCTGGCGCCATCTATGGGTAGATATATGCAACTTAAATATAAAAAAGCTAAAATTAATTATTTAATTTTAATGAATGAATTAATATTTGAAAAAACTGCATTAACATCCAGTGTCCTCCACTACAAGTTCAAAAAAAATGTATTTGAAGTTGAGTGGATGAATAAAAAGTATTTTATGAACGATGGAAAATTTGAACAAGATATATACAGGGAGAGTGTGAGCTAATAGAAGGAATTGAATAAAACTCTTTAATAACTCTCAGAACATATATGCAATCCCTAAAAATTCAGTTTGGAAGTATTTAATAAATAGAATTGGATAGGACAGGATTCAAAATAGGAATTGAAAACAACTTCCTTAAAATTTTAATTTCGAAATACCAATAGAATCTTCGGGGATATTCAGAATACCATACCTCTACAAACATCTCCTTGCAGTTGAAATCCGACAGGACAAGAACAGACTTCTTCCCCCTCCACAATGTCACATTTTCCACCAAAGCAGTTTTTCTCCATGCATCTCGCTTCTGAAAAGAAGAATAAAACAATTTTTAAAAAATCGCAGAAATTATCACCAATAATTTGTGCTGCTTAGATAAATTAATTGAAAATTCAAATAACCTGACTATAACGTGAATACTAACGAATGTGAAAAATCAAATTTATGTATGCAGCTAAGTTCAGACCAATTTTTTTATGAAATATTTTTAAACTTTCTCTTCTCTGTTTGGTAAAATATAATACTATATAATATTTATAATGTTATATTTTTTATTTGTATTATAATAATAATATACTACAATATAATATTTTTTTCCATATTGGCCATATTTTTTGGGAAATTTCATATTTCTGATAAACACAAGTGGAATTTTGTTAAATGGTTATTGGAACGAACTTAAGTTATGCTATATTCAATATATATATATATAAGTGACAATGAAATTAAATTCTAATAGAAGCGAAGTATTTGAGTATTAAAATATGAATGACAGTATTTTTTCCATTTAAATGATATTTCACAAAGTCTTTTCCCATTTTCTTCTATTAAAATATTTATTTAAAAAGTTCTTCTCCCGTATCAAAAGCTTGTAAATTATCTCACTGCCAATGGCGTTTAAAACGAACATTTAAAATGTCACAAAATATTTTGATTATTTATTGATTTTTATTATTTTATTTCCATCATGAAGCATAATAAGATGCATCGTAGAATAGCCAGTAAATTATAATTTGTGAGCCAACAATGCTATCTCATAATGTTGTGTTGACGGTGTTTAGCTTTCGAGAAAATCAAATTTTGAGAAAAATGCAATAACTAATTTCTTAACTATAAAATAATTTTGTTTTTTAAAAATCAGTTGAAACTAAATTCTTCTAACATTTTTCTGAATGCTTTACATGAAACCTAGTTTACAAGGCAAAACTTTTAAATAACCAAATTCACGAACAAAAAAATGTGATGTGGGATACTTTAAAAAGATGCCTTTCGGCATAATTGTATTCAACAGAAAACATTTAGAAACCAAAATAAATGTCCACTGAAGAAAAGGCGTTCCTATCTTTATAACTATAGAAAACATGGTGTTGGGTATAGAAAGATGGGATCAAACAGCCATTGCACTTAAGGAGTTCATATCCTTTTATAAGGGACATTTTTTTTGTTATTATTGTTTACTCTCTGAGTTCCACAAATTGTTGTTGTTATTTCTTATCCCACTTAGCAGACATCTATACCAAGCCCATGATACCGTATGGACTCATGGTTGATGGGAAAAGAAGGCAACTTCTATTGTGATGGAGGCCCCGTAGGTAGAAGTCCGGCTTGGCTCCGTAGCGCTGATTTTTTACAGGATAGGGCTGCCAGCCTTATTCCCAACGCTCTACAGTTATATGAGACAGGGACCTACATCTTAAAGTGGATTCCGAACCATTACAAACATCTATGGCACGAACTCCAAACTTATGGCACCGTGCACCAGAGTGTCTAGACACTCTGCCATTCTGGCCCGCGGCAACGGAGGCAAATGGGCGATGACGGTTACGGAGTTCCTATGTGATTTTAAGAACCACGAAAACCTCCACATTTTAAGTTAATTATAAAATCAGCACAAAATGAAGTTGCTTAAAATTAAGAGTGCAAATATAAAAGAAAAACAAAGAATTTAAGAAAACCATCTCCTGCTTGAGAACAATAAAAACAGGAGATCGAAAAACTGCCATTCAGGCCCGAGTCCCACAAATATTTTTATCAATGCTATTTGCCGAATTTCATGTTTCCTATGATATTTCTTACTGTAAAATAATCAGTATTTAAAGTTTTGAACAATATTTTATTTTATAATTGTTATAAATATAAAATACATCGTTTTTTAATACGCTTTTATTATTATGTATTTGTTTTCTCAATATTATGTTTCAAACTTAGTTTTAATGCATTAAAAATTAGAAACCATGATTTATTTAATTGGTAAATAATGTTCGATGTTCTAGGAAATTTCTATCAAAAGATCCATATAAATAATTCATCTAGTTATTGTTACGAATCCGTTTTGCAAACATATTAAAGACATTCATTGCTTAATTTATTCAACTGGACTTCAATAACATTAAATCCTTTAATTTCAAATAAAACCAGAAAAAATAAAAGAAAAACTTAACATTTTCAACTTATTGCAACAGATTTTGATATTTTCAAGAGCATTTCTGTAAAAGTTTTCACAGCATTACCCATTAAAACAAAATAATATTTCCGTAATAAAAATATTATCAATGCAACAATGACATTTATTAACATATCATGAAAATGAGTTAATAATTCCAATGATAATTTACCTGGTAAATTTAAATAATTATCCAAAAACTATTATCTAAAACTTTAAATTAGTAATAATATGTATTTACCAGATTCCTTTTTCTTAAAAAAAAGTGTTTTAAAATAATAAAGAAACAAAAATAAGGATTACAAGAATAAAAAAAAAAAATTTCCCAATCTTATAAAAATATTTAATTATCCACGTGAGTAACAATCATGAATTGGATCATAAGCCCTTAATTATTGTTATTCTTATTATATTATATTACTAATTATTATGTTATTATTTTTTTCAACAGTTTGAACAATAAGAATTAAAATCGTAAAGTTAAGAACTTGAAGTATCGAAATCCTTCATGAAAACGAGAAATAGAAAGAAGAAATTTTTACTTTGACACTGGTCGTCTTTGAGTACATGACCCTCCCTGCATTTGCAAATTTCTACATCATTCACAACTTTGCAATATCCTCCAAAGCAATTTTGTTCTTTACAGATAGTTTCTGCAACAACAAAAAATATTTATATACCAGTTGTCTACATACTACGTCAACGAATTTTATTTTTATAAAACACAAATCAATTTTTAAAAATTTCAAGGTAATTTTATAATGGAATATATTGTACAGAATGTACAATGTACCGATGTCGAATTATCATCGAGTATCTGTAGGTGTTCGTGGCATACATAATTAGAACACAAATCCCTACAACTAACAATAAACACAAGTAATATAAAAAAAAATTTTAAATCAATTCCTACTTTTTTTTCACTCTATTGCAAAAAGCCCTTTATAAATAATTTTCATTCATTTTTTAAAAATTTATCTGGCGCCATCTATTGGTAGCTAGATGCAACTTAAATCTAAAAAAAACTAATATTAATTAATTAACTTTAATTGCTGAATTAATATTTGAAAAAAACTGTATTAACATCAAATGTTCAAATCACTACAAGTTCAAAAAAATGTATTTGAACTTGAGTGGATGAATAAAAAGTATTTTATTAACCATTGAAAATTTGAGCAAGCTATATATAGAAGGAGTGTGAGCTAATAGAAGGAATTGAAAACAAGTAATATAAAAAAAAATGTTTTTAAGTCAATTCCTACTTTTTTTCACTATATTGCAGGAAGTCCTTTATAAATAATTTTCATTCATTTTTTTTAAGTTAATTCAGTTACGTTTTAAGTCTGGCGCTATCTATTGGTAGATATATGCAACTTAAATCTAAAAAAAAACTAAACTTAATAAATTAAATTTAATTACTCAATTAATATTTTAAAAAAACTGTATTAACATCCAGTGTCATCCACTACAAGTTCAAAAAAAAAATGTATTTGAACTTAAGTGGATGAATAAAAAGTATTTTATGAACGCTTGAAAATTTTAACAAGATATATATAGGGAGAGTGTGGAAGAAAATAGAAGGAATTGAATGGAAAAAGAAACTTCACAAATAAAAATATATACGATTCTTTGACATGATTATTACAGTACAATTTAGAACTTGTTATGGGTAAGCTGTTCCTTCTCAGTATTATGCTATTGCCCATATCTGGTGTGAGTTGTTTTAAAGTTAGATAGTAGCAAAATGATAAACGTTCACATAGTATATCCTTTATTCAAATTCTAACATTTATTATGTAAACATAAATTTAAAAATGTATCATTGAAAAATATTTACACTAACCTATGCATCCTACTCCCTCCAAATGGAACCCTTCGGGACAAACACATACCAAGCGGCCTTCTATGTTCTTGCATTGGCCACCGTAGCACGTCCTAGGCGTACAGTTTCCCACTATATAATACCAATAATAATAATAAAAAATTTCATAACATTTTTTTTAGAAACAGTTGTATTTTATTCTGGTATAATTGTAATATTTTGAACCATAAAAAACAACTATACTATTTATTTTAAGCATATAGGGCTCAAATCTAAAATAGTGAATCATTTGGAAAATATTGTTCATGATAAAAAAATATTATTAAGGGTTTATATAATATACAATATAAAGGATATTTTATATTAAAATATCTTGTTATACGAAATTAAGAATTACTTCAACAAAAAAAAAAAACTTTTAAATACTTTTATATTTTCTTTTATAACTAATATAAATAATTTTATCAAAACAATAATTGATCGAAAATATTTCACACTATATAATATTTAAAACAAGCACTGATTGTTTAATAAAAATAATTAGGTTTTCTTCTTAAAAATAATTTTTACAATTCATGTAAAGCATCAAATGTTGAGTAAAGTGTAATTGAAGTTTTTCTTAATTGTAAAACGGTACATAAGTGATTATTGTACATATTGTTGACTGTATATATGTTCTTAACTGTACATATGGGATTATAAAGGATCAAAGATGTGTAATATATCGATCTATATTTATTCGTCAGTAACAGAATGAATTTAGTAGCTTGAATCTGCTACATTATTCAAAATGTAAGAAAGATGCTTTGTATTTAGTCCAGAATATTGGCTATTTGAATTGTATTTTTGTATTTTTTTTAGAAACATTTTATACCATGTTTTAAAAACGCTAGATTAAATGTAACATAATGTAGAATAAGATATTTTGACAATAAAGTTCAAATTATGCACAAAATTAAACTGTTATTTCCATATCATATTCCGATTTTAGAAGCTCGTGTTGAATTGGCTCGTGTCGGGGATTATAAAACAGTTAACGTAGTTAAAAAAGATTCTTAAATAAAAATTAAATAGCATATATTAAATAGATATACCTTTTTAATATAAATAAGCAAAGTTTCAAGAATTTACCACATACTGTTTAAGATGCAAATGCAAAATATATTAAATGAAAAACTGAAAACTTCATTTACTGTAAACAAGATCTTCAAATCTGTAAAGATTCTTTAAAGCAAATAAATAAAAAGTAATTTACAAGCATTGATCCAATTATTATATTATATAAACATAAATTAATTTTGAACTTTTCTAAATTTAAAAATTTAGTTATAATCATAACATTACAAAATTTAGCTTGTGTAATATTACATAATATCAAAATCAAATATATTATGCATATTAAAATATTAATTTATTCGATATTTGCAATACTTGTGCATGTATCATCAATCAGAACATGTCCAAGAGGGCAGACGCAATCCTCCACGTTTCCTCTCAAAACTCTGCAAGTTCCACCGATGCAGCTTCTCTGTGAACATTTCACTGCGAAATAGACACAAAAAATTATAAGTTGTTAAAGGTGTTGTTATTATTTTAAGTTAATATGTATCCTTATGAAATTTTCTCTGCTATTGAGGCAGAATAGTTATTAATGAGTAAAAAAAGAATCTTGTGATGAAGAAAAAACAAGTAATTTAAAAAAAAAATTCCTACTTTTTTTTTTCACTATATTGCAGAAAGTGCCTTATAAATAATTTACATTCATTTTTTAAGTTTATCTGGCACCATCTATTGGTAGATACGTGCAACTTAAATCTAAAAAAAACTAAAATTAATTAATTTAATTTAATTACTGAATTAATATTTGAAAAAACTGTATTAACATCCAGTGTCCTCCACTACAAGTTCCAAAAAATGTATTTAAACTTGAGTGGGTGAATAAAAAGTATTTTATGAACGATTGAAAATTTTAACAAGATATATATAGGGAGAGTATGAGCTAACAGAAGGAATTGAATAATAACTCAAAGACAAACAAATACAAAATGAAATATCAAAGTGAAAATTCAATCGCTACAGAAAGTATTAAAACATGCGAATTTTTCTTCAAATATATATATTATGAAAGAATATGAAAGAATTATAATGAATATTATTATAATGAAAGAATTGTTCTTAAAATACCGATATATTTTAATTTATTTGAATGATATTGAAGATTGACTGTGCCATTAGAATCAAGATAAATCTGATTATGTCATTAGAATCAAAATAAATCTGATTATGTCATTAGAATCAAGATAAATTGGACTGTTTCATTAGAATCATGATAAATAGAACTGTGTCGTTAGAATAAAGATAAATATAATATGTGCAAAAACACGTTTAGAATTTAATAAAAATAATCGTTGAATAATAAATGGGCATTGATTATTTTCGCATATTTTCAAGTATACGAATGGTTTCACTCCTAAACCTTTGAAACTCATTATGGGTCCCATTCCATAAAAATTAAAAACCTCAATAACTGAACAATTCTTTCAATAGAATCTTAATTCATACACCCGAACCATAAATAGGTTTTTTATAGATAAATATATATTTTTAGAAGATAAATAGGACTGTATCATTAGAATCAAGATAAACATAATATGTGTAAAAACACATTTAGAATTTAATAAAAAAGTAATGGTTTTATAATAAATAAGTATTGAATTTTTTCGCATATTTTCAAGTATACGATTAGCTTCACTCCTAAACTTTTGAAACTCATTACGGGTCACACTCTATAAAAATAAAAAACCTCAATAACTGATCTATACTTTCAATACAATCATAATTCAGCATATATCTGAACCATAAAAGGATTTTTTATTACTGATGTGGCATTACCTTTTCGGCAATCATTTCCATCCGTGACATAACCGTCTGGGCAAATGCATGTTTCGGTACCATTTTGAATCACGCATTTCCCATCATAGCACCTTTTCTCCACGCAATAGGTTTCTAAAAAGAAAAGAAAAATATAAAAATTTAAATTAGAAAATTGAAATCTGCTCGCCAAATTTCAACTTATCATGTGTGAACATAAGTTGCATATACGCAACCTGACCCTCGGCTGGACATCTATTTCTTAATATGCTACATTGGATATCCATCATCATTACCTTTCCAATCAATTTTTGAGGCAAAATTTCATGGAACGGGCCCACACTCCAGCCTTTGATCGTCGACTTCTAGTGGATCGGCCGTACGAAGTCTTGTTTTTTCCCAAGGGACTTAAACTTAAGAGGCAAGTGATTACTAAAAACACTATCATACAGGCCACATGTTCTTACGCTGTGTATCGAAAACACTGCATCAATGCTCGTCCGAGTCCTCGTTGTATATTGAGCAATTTCATTTCTCAAAGTCATGTAGTAAATCTCTTCAACTATTTTGTAAAATTCTTGTCCGCGCTCGGTACCCATATCAATATTGAAATCACCGGACAATTCTATTTTGTAATCACAATTTTTACTGTCCAAGCTCTCGTCAATGGCGTCGGTAATGTCATCGTCGCTCGATCCTGATTTTGCATATAAAACGGCCACACGTACTTTTCTTTTAAAGTTTGTAAACAACACGTGAATCCCCAGATCTCGATTTGGAAATATTTCAACGCTTTCTACTAAGGGTTTGAGATGGTGTTTGATGTAAATGGACACACCGCTCGGCCTTCGGCGTGAAAGATCGCTTACTAAATGATGGTGATCGAAACTATTTAATTCGAACGTATTTCTTAATATTGTCCCCGGTTAAGACAACAGCAAAATATCACTGTTCATATTCACTGTTAAACAATATTTACATTTGTCCATTGTAGCATCCATTATTCAATTTGCTTGCTGTACTTTTCGGATTGCGCCACGAACCCCTATACAGGACAACATCATGTTCACACATGATAATAAGATTCTCTGAGATCGTTAGATACAAGAAATTAATTGAGGTTTCGTCATTATTTAAAGCTCAGCCAGTTATTAATAAAAAATATATATAATTTTCATGTTTCGATAAATAAATGGACCCTACCATGCATTACAGTGAAGTTCCAGCCTACACTACAGCGTGTGTGTACTTTCCTTGTTAAGTTTTACTTAGAAGGTATATTAATGAAGGCTTTAAAATTGAAAATTACATAAATAAAAGAGAGTTACATTTATTAGTTTAAACAATCCTCATCCCATTAATAATTTCGTATCTTTCACGGATTATGAGGAATCACAAAAATTCAATATTATTTTCATGTAAATTTTAAAGTAAAATTAAAAATTCTGGATAAAGACAAATTAATAATTAAATGTATTTAATTCAAACTATGAGGAAAAAATAATGACTAAAATGAAGATTAAATATAATAAATATGGTTTATTAAAAATCAAATAATATGAATAAAAAACGCAGTATATATGAATAACTAACTATCAGATCGACAGTCATCAGTTAATGTGAAGATATATAAAGTCATTAAGAATGTTATAGGATTTGCCAACAATGAACATATTCCATATTTTTTAAGTAAATATTTGGTGATCATGTCTTTTTACGTGATGAAATTCATAGGTCACCATTATTTTCTACATTTAATATAAATAGCTGTGCATAAATTGTTGTGGCTATTTAGTTAGCACAATACACTGGAAATAAAAATAATTAAATTTTAATTTATGATACAGTACTTATAATTAGTGTCTGAAATTATATTAAGTTTCAGAATTTCTTTAATTATATAATTTTAATTATTTTTTTTCTAATGCAGCTGGCAAACACTTAGACAATTGTCCTTGATGCCTTAAGGCAAGTGCAGGGCCGACGTTACTCACTTAGCACTAAGCAAGAGCTTGAAGATAGGCTTGAAGATAAGCTGAAGATAAGCTACGGACGCGGAATAACAGTACCTCCGCGACACTCTAAAGTCCTGTTAGACCAGGACCTACGGTTTAAACTGGATTGATTCCGACCCACTACAAACATCCATGGCACCACTGGGACTCGAACCCGAAACCTGTAATACCGAGCACCAGAGCGTTAGCCACTCGGCCATTCAGGCCCATTTTAATTATTATCATCCATTAAAATTTAAAATTAAATTTTGTTATTGTTAAAAGAGCTTCCATATTATAATGAAACAAATGCAGTGAAAAGTAGACACATTTAAGTGAATAATCTTTAAAAAAAATATTTATTTAATCGAAATATTGTTTTCAAATAATGTGCCCTTTGACTTTTCATGTATCACTAAAAAATAGTTAACTAAAAAAAAAACACCCATAATGCAATTAAGATTGCTAAATTTTACTGACAATTTTCTTTCAAAATTCTGAATGAACACCCTGCAGGTATAGAATTAAAGAGGTTTTCACCCTCCATTTCTAGCCCAATGGACGAATTTCATGGATTAAGGATTTGTCGCTACCATTCCCAGTATAAACATGATAGTTTTCATTTTGGCCTCGTTTGACAGATTTCAAATCAGACTCTTCATCTTCCAATTCACGATCCACCAGGCTTATTTGGATATTCTTAATTAGAAACAAGATATAAAAATAGTTATGATAGCTTTATGTTATGTTTTTCTTATATTAATCAATATACACTACTGGCCATTAAAATAGCTACACCAGGAAGAAATGCAGGTAACAAAATGATGCATATTGGGCAAATATATTATACTGGAAATAACAAGTGATTAAATTTGCATAGATCCTGAGAAATCAGTACCCAGAACAACCACCTCTGGCAGTAATAACAGCACTTATATGCCTGGGCATTGATTCAATCAAAGATTGGATGGCATGTTCAGGTGCAGAGGCCTATGCAGCTTCAACAATGTCACAGCTCATAAACCATAGTGACTGGCGTATGGTGACGTACCAGTCGCTCGGCAACCATGGACCAGACGTTTCCTATTGGCGAGAGATCTGGTGAACGTGCAGACCAGGGCAACGACCGAACATTTTCCGTACAATACTGGCAGCATGCGATAGTGCATAATCCTGCTGAAGCGTAGGGTTTCGCAGGGTGCTCGAATTAAGGGTTGAGCCACGGGTCGTAACACCCCATAAATGTAGCATGCACTGTTCAAAGGGCCATCAATGCGAACAAGAGGTGATGGAGACGTGTATCCAATAGCACCTCATACCATCACGCCAGGTGATGGGCCAGTATGACGATGACGAATGCACGCTGCCAATGTGCGTTCATTTTAGGTTTCGCTACAGGCGCCTGCTTTGTCTGAATGCGCTGAAAAGCTAATCATTTGTATATCACGGCACCTTCTTCCTGTCATTTAAATTTCATGTCTGTAGCATGTCGCCTTCTTGGTGTAGCGATTTCAATGGCCAGTGGTTTATATCGCTATAGAAAGTAATGTAACCTGTCTGTGTAATAAATGTAACTGTGACGTAAGCATTGTCTCTTTTGTTTATCCATTGACATAGAAACTTCTTAACCAAAGAGAACCATGGTAAGTATTAAGCTGTTTTCCATAAAGAATAAAACTGCTTTCCATAAAGCTATCGTCTTTATAGTCATTTTAAGGGAAATTAGCAAATAAATATTCTATCCTTATGAAAATCTGGAAAGCATTTATGCAATCATTTCGACTGCGATAACATTGCAAAAGTGCTAATAGTCAGAAATCTTTCTCTCCTACAATGCATTAATTTAGTACACGCTGTATCTTGTTAATTTTATGAATTTATAACATTTTTCATAAAAGGATATATATATTTAAAGTGCTAATATTTGAAATGATAATTTTATGAAATGTACTTTTTCCCATTGTTTACAGTTTTTCCTATTGGACCTAATATTAATTTTATGTCCTTTGATTTGATAAGTTCGGACACTTTTTAATGAAAATTCAATCGACAACTGACCGTTGCATTATATTGTCGTTATTGATAGTTGTCAATTAATTCTATTGACAACTGAAAATTCTATTGACACTTTATTGCCTAAATTCCTCAAACATTTTGGTGTACGTCATAACTAAAAGATCAGGTTCCTAAATGACACCGAAACAATAATTTATATATTTGTGAGGTGCAACTGTTATTGTGAAAACGAGAAACTACCGTGCAGATAGAAATACTCTTATTTGAGAAGATGTGGTAGTTTCTATCAACAGATAGCCAGAATTCAGTTTCTTATGATTCTGAATTCCTTCTTATATTTTTAGAAATATGCCAGTAGTTTGTAGACCTTTCAGAATTTTGAATGGTAGCATGGCCAGGAATTCATATAATCAAAAAACGTACAAATTTCAATCTCCATTCAAGTTTTATTTCTAATGATTTATCTAAACTGGGATCAAGAGAATAAATATTTTAAAACTCTGTGAAATTAAGCCTTCGAGGTGCGATGACGTCTTAGAGAGAGAATCCATGGATTTAAAAACAATTGTTCACTCCTCAGAGGGCACCAACCACTATACAGCCCAACAAGGGAAATGGTCAGAGCCACTACTTGAAACGACCTCAAACCTAAGCGAGATGCTCCAGAAGTGATCCTTAATTTGAATCCGAAGCAACTTCAGATTCAAAGACCCGGCATTGCCAGTCGATCGATACATAATGGATAAAAAATGAAGGCCAAAAAATGCTTTTCAACAGGGGAAACAACTCCGGTTCCACTCAATCTTTAGGATCCTCTTTTCTGAAAAATCATATCTGAAACAAACCAAATGAAAGGATACAAACATTGCTAATCTAACAAACTATAATCCGTAAAATAAAAATAACTTCACGAAACTACATAAAAACAATGAGATCTGGAGAAACTCAAAAACAAAAATCCAAAAGTCCTGAAGATAATCGAACATTATGATCTGATAAAGTAATAATGGGTCTGTGGTCTAGACGAGAAAAACAAATTGAGGAGAAGACAAAAGAATGAAGGCAAATACCACTGGGTTTAGCCCGGAGACGTGACTTCTATAGGCATATAAAAGAGAAGCGGCCTTGAGGGGTCCAGCCTAAAGAGGCTCGATTCTAAAATAAACAAGCTATGCCGAAACTGAAACTTCCAAAAGGTATACATAAGTCTGCTGCATGGAATCTCCTTTCATTGCGTTTAAGGAATAGAAAAAATAGCACAGACTTTTTAAACCTCTTGAGATGTTTCTTTTGAGTTGCTTTCTTTCATTTCTTTCCTTGAGATGTTTCTTTTCTTTCCTTTCTTTTAAGATGTTTTAACTGCTAGATAACAATTTCATCCTAACCATTCACAATATTTTATAAATGGCACACCATAAACAGTAAGCTCTAGACACAGGACTATGGTGTGCTGTGATGAGGTGTAACACTTAGAAGGACTTTCCGGTAAACGTATTTTGCATATCTGTCTCGAGCAAAAACACAAAAATTGTTTTTTCTGCTCACTTGGCAAGTTAAAGGATTGAACTAATCCTAGTTTAGAAATCTCATGGACTAATTATCAGACTATTCTGAACTATTAATTTCGAAAATTTTAATTAAAAATATTTTTGAAGTAATTTATTTATTTTCAATGTTTTCTCAACTCATTAACAAATTGTTGCTTCATGATCATTCATTAACAAACTGTTGGTCCATTGTATTCATTACCAAATTGTTGCATCACAGTAGTAATCAGGAAGAATTCATCCATTTGCATGTTCCATGAACTTCAATAACTAACTACCCGACACTATAGTCCATGTTGGACCATGATTGTCTGCCCACTGGCAGATTCCGGAACAGGAGATATTCTTTTTACGGGCTAGGGTGTCAGCCCTACGCTCTACAATCATATTAGACCGGCATCTAAGGTATAAACTGGATGAACTTCAATATCACAGTATTAAAAAAAAGAAACTTGCGATATTATCTACAAAAGACTGAGGATACTGCATTGTGTCTTATTTTCCAAGATCTTCGATTGCTTCGAAATTTGTTCGTAAAAGAGAGAACATATTTATTCAAACAATAAAATCAATTAATTTATTTCGGTTACTGTGGTTTCTAAAATTTAAAAAAAGGAGTTTATAAAGGAAAAAGGTTTTACTCACTTTCACATGTGCCATTTTTGAGTTGATGTCCCACAGGGCAAATGCACTCCTCCTTATCTCCATGAACTTTACATTTTCCACCAAAGCATTTTGTTTGAATGCAAGTGCCTAAAAATTTTTGATAATATTGTAAAGCATAACAATCAAATTAACTTCAGATTTCAATGTAAAGCACTCCATTGGAAATGTTCAAATTAATAAGCAATAAGAAATAGGGAACATCCAAAAGAAAGTATTTTATAGAATGTTTCGAATTTACTACAAATTAGGAAATATTACTTCTGTGGCTTGGTTTTATTGCGAGTAAATATTAGTGTTTCATTTTTGCAAGTTTTATTAAAAAATAATAAAAAAATCACAAAATTAGAATTCAGGAAAATCAAGCAGAAAAATGTTTGGATAAATAATTAGAAATAAATGAATAGGTTTATCCAATTAATAACTATTAGTGTTACAAAATCTAGACCAACTTCAGATACACTCATAATATTCTACATAACGAGCAATCTACATGTAGTTGAAAGCACCAGTGTCCTTTTAGGGTTTTTTTTTCGGTGAAAAATCTATACCTATTAGACAAATAATTTTATTTTAATATTTTTGTTGTTCTGTGTACATGTACTGTGGTGTGTATCTTAAAACTTTTAATGAAATGGGGGAATTAATGTGTCTTCTAAAGAAATCAAATGCAAAACATGAAAATTTCATTGTTAGATAAATTGATATTAATACAATGCATATTCATAAATGAAATCCAACGTCAAGTCTTTGTTTGGATATTTATTATCATGTTTTTGTCTTCAATCTATTAGCAGATATTTCTCAAGTGTCAATATAAGCACAATAAATTGTTTTATCATATAAATATAAAAAATTAAGTACCAAATGTATCAAACTTTATCAACCTATTTTCTGATTAATATTTTCACCAAGAGCTTTAAGCGTGTTCTGATAAATGGTATCATAAACTTCCAAAGTACATTAAGATATGAAGCATAAAAATATCCCACAATAATTTAAAGAAAATCCTTCTAAATATTCGTGGATGGCTATCAATAAATAGAAAACAATGAAATTTTGGAAAAAAATTATTGATTAAAAAAGTTTGTTATCAAGATCATAATGTTATGCACATTCAAGATTATTTAATGTTAAGATTTAGATAACATTGAAATAATCAAATTATTTATTGACAAAAACAAAGGAAATTGTAACAGGAATTTTTCAATTGGACTTTATTTCTTTAGGCTTAATATTTTTTACGGACCTAAGTTCAAATGTACTCTAGTTTATGGAGAAGAACGTAAATAGTTGTTTGGATTATGTTTGTAGCACACTATTTTTGGAGAGCCTTTTATAAAGTGACACAACCAAATCTAGTGTTCATGCCACTAATTTCGAATCATTATTCAATACTATGGAAGGACTAAAAGACATTAATCCAAAAATTCATGAATTTAAAAAACCGTTCACGTTAACTGCACTCATTTAATATCTTGCCAATTAAATTTAAATTGTATTTTATTATATTGATTATTATTATTATATTGATTAATTGTATTAATTATTTATTGTATTAATTGTATTATTTATTATATTGATTAATTGTATTTTATTATATTGATTATTATATTGATATTCTTGATTTTTTGTAGCAAACAAGAATCAAGGCTGCAATCATGTGTAATTTTTTGGTAGTCAGTTGCTAACAGAAGCCTCGGATATTTACAAAAGGACTAGACAGATATATGCAGAAACTTCGATCTGCCTTAGCAGGTACTAAAATACCAGACAGTAGAGAAACTTTTTAATAAGAGTGACAACTTAAATTATGTGATATAAAATGCTAGTTAATCAAAAAATGCAATGCATGGCTGACAACCAAATTCAAATTAAATTGTCAACCATATTAAAAAGTTTCTCTACTGTCCTTTTGTAAATATCCGAGGCTTCTGTTAATAACTGACTACCAAAAAATAATATATAATTGCAGCATTGATTCTTGTTTGTTGCAAAAAATCAAGAAGAAAATAATAAAATACAATTTAAATTTAATTGACAAGAATATTTCAAGAATTTTTAAGCGAATATTTAGCATATAATGCATATAAAATTGTTGTAAGCATATTATGTAACTTTGCGCTAGTTTTCCCAACAAAGAGTTTTGTAGGTCTCTCTGGTTAAGTTTTATAAGAATTATTTTTGCTGTTGTTGTTCATCGGTAACTTCGCATTTCACTTATGTATACCATTAAGAGCCTACTGACGGACATTGAATACCTGGAAACATTGCCTTCCGTTATGATCTAAGAATAATTTCGTGTTAAATAAGAGAAAACCTGGAAAACCCCCACAGTGAGCCAGACGCTTACACGTGATGTTTTAATCGCTATGTTTCTTCCTTTATAAAAACAATGGCTACAATGGACCCAGATAGTGGATACGAAATTGATCTCTTTTACATGTTAGCTGCATATTAACTCTGGTTGAATCGAGAACTGTGGGAACTCAAAGAATCGAGTCATTAGGAATTCGTATAAATTTCGAATTGCAACTATTTAGAATAATTTCATTGAAATGCACAACAAAAAAACAAGGTAAAATAGAAATTGTTAGAAGATAATAAAAATGTGTCTCACTTATTTCGCAGTATCTTCCGGTAAAAGGATTGTCACAAATGCATTCAAAATCTTCTCCTTTAACCACACAATGGCCATATACACATGGGTTGGGTTCACAAAAGTGTATTTCTGAAATGCAAGTAGCATGAAGTTCATTTTATTTTTATTTTACAGATATTTTTAAAGAAACAAATATTTTTTTCCAATGTCATTTTAATGGTCCTTTTAAAACCAAATAAAATTTGGCTTGAAAATAAAATCAATGAAACAAAACTACGAAGTTCTTTATATTCTATTATATATAAATAAAAAATCGTGATATAAATAAAAGTATTTATTTAAAAAATAATAAGTGTTTTAGATAATTAATAAATTTCTTAAGTTATATTATTTTCACGGCACTTTATACTGTTACTTACACATATTTTTTTTTTAAATTTAAATAAATTATTTTAAATATTATAAATATAATATTAGTCTAAAATATTAAAACAGAAAATAGATAGAAACTGTAAGACAGAAAACTAAGAAAGAAATCTAAGACTATAAATTTTAAGTTATGTTAAATTAGCAGATAACGACAGAGAGTAGTGACGCTTAGTTTATATATATATATATACAAGGCGATTATAATTAAAGTCCCACTTGCTGCTATAAACAATGCTGTAAAAAAAAAGAAACACTCTTCACAATGAGTTCAAATATGAACTGAAGATACTTGAAGAAGAGGGAAACGGTATGGCATTAAAAAAAGTTCCACCGATTTTTCAGATCCAATTTGCTATGATGTTGCCGTGGTGGATGGGTTTTCCACTAATGGTGTCACAACTGTTGAATGACTTGGAAGTCATATTTTTGCGTCAAAAAAGAAACAACTAAGCACGTCGAACACTACAGTTTGGTTTAAAGTGCAGCTCATGACAAATACATTGTAATTTCTACTCAAAATATCACTGGCACCCGAATTCACTTTTTTTATGCCGCTTACAGAGCCATCTATTAATACACGTTTGATGCCGTACGGTTCCTCCCTTCTTTAGTGGTTCTTTTTTTACAACATTTTGAAGTGGGAGGCTTTAATTTTAATCACCCTATATTATATATATATATACATATAAAGCGTTATATTGATATTTGGCTATAATAAAACTAAATTTTCATTAAAGTTAGTAAATAAAAATTAATTTACTTAATTTTCGTAATTTTTTTAAAGAAAAGTGAAAATAATAATAATAATATATATAAACATACTTTTAATCACCTGGTTCCTTAATGACATCAACTTACTTACTTTTACACTTTCCATCTTCCAAAGCATATCCATCAGCACAAGAACATCGCTTCTGGTCCCCTTCAAAACTGCAGCTTTTAGATCCCACACCGCAGTTACATTCTGTCCAAGGATAGGTGAAGTTATTATTTGAGTGTTTAAAATAAACGACTAATGCAATTCTCAGAAAAACATTTGTTAAAATTTTGAAACAAAAAAATATGTAAAATACAAAGATAATGGGACTACTTTAAGAAATTGAACAAACCTACTTTACATACACTGAAGTGACAAAAGTCATGGGATACCTCTTAATATCGTGTCGGCCCTCCTTTCGCCCGGCGAAGCGCAGCAACTCGACCTGGCATGGACTCAACAAGTCGTTGGAAGTCTTCTGCAGGAATATTGAGCCATGCTCTCTCGATAGACGTCCATAATTGTGAAAGCGTTGATGGTGCAGAATTTTGGGCACGAACAGACCTCTCGATGATGTCCCATAAATGCTCGATGGGATTCATGTCGGGCGATCTAGGTGGCCAGATCATTCGTTGGAATTGTCCAGAATGTTCTTCAAACCAATCGCGAACAGTTGTGGCCCGGTGACATGGCGCATTGTCATCCATAAAAATCCCATCGTTGTTTGGGTACATGAAGTCCATGAATGGCTGCAAGAGATCTCCGAGTAGCTGAACATAAGCATTTCCAGTCAATGTTCGGTCCAGTCGCACCAGAGGACCATGTCCATGCCATGAAAAAACAGCCCACACCATTACGGAGCCACCACCAGCTTGAACAGTGCCTTGCTGACAGTTTGGGTCCATGGCTTCGTGGGGTCTGCGCCACACTCGAACCCTACCATCAGCTCTTACCAACTGAAATCGTGACTCATCGGACCAGACCACGGTTTTCCATTCATCTAGGGACCAACCGATATGCTCACGTGCCCACGAGAGTCGCTGCAAGTGATGTCGTTCTGTCAGTAAAGGCACTCGAGTCGGTCTTCTGCTGGAATAGCCCAAGAAAGCCAAATTTCTCCGCACAGTTCTAACAGACAAATCCCACATTGATTTCTGCGGTTATTTGACGCAGTGTTGCTTCTCTGTTAGAATTTACGACTCTTTGCAGACGTCGCCGGTCTCGGTCGTTAAGTGCAGGCGGTCGACCACTGCGCTGTCCATGGTGGGATGTTATGCTTGAAATTTCATACTCTCGGCACACTCTTCACACAGTGGATCTGGGAATGTTGAATTCCCTAACGATTTCCGAAATGGCATGACCCATGCGTCTAGCTCCAACTAACAAATAAAGTCTGTTAATTCCCGTCGTGCGGTCATCATCACGTCAAAACCTCTTCACATGAATAACTTGAACAGAAATGAAAGCACTGCGCATTTATACCTGTTCTACGCGATGCTACTGCCATCTGAAAATTTGCATATTGCTATCCCATGATTTTTGTCACTTCAGTGTATATATATATATATAATCAGACATATTTTTATATTTTAGTTTTAATATAGCTGTTATTTATTTAATGCTGACTAACATTAGAGTCATTTAATATTTTCATATTTCATTTTACCATGGTATGATTGTAAATCAAGTGAATGTGTAGTTGAATAAGAGGCAGAATTCAAAGAATATACATAAAATCAATTCAAAAATATAATAGTAATTCAATACAAAAATGTCGGTAAGAGTTTAATCTTACGAAATATGTTTTATTGTTATACATAAAATCCAGTAGAGGATATAATTAATTAAGAATAATTTGATATTTCATCAATTAATTCTATTATTTAAATTCAATGAAATTTCTGAAAGTACAGTAATTGCAAATATCAATAATTTTGTTTTTTCCATTTCGCTTTATTGTATATCATTCCTAATTCATAAATATTCATGTTTTTTGAAAGAAAAATGTGTTTGAACTTTAGGTACATTAATTACATATAATTTGATATAAATAACTTTTAGGCGATGATTTCAGGAATTTCAATTTAGTATTC
Source organism: Caerostris darwini (assembly GCA_021605075.1). Classification (NCBI taxonomy): domain Eukaryota; kingdom Metazoa; phylum Arthropoda; class Arachnida; order Araneae; family Araneidae; genus Caerostris; species Caerostris darwini. The sequence goes on from BPLQ01007757.1 coordinate 65,914, forward strand.
AGGATAATAATGTGTATAAAAATATTTATTAATGCAACTTTCCTTGGCAAACACCGTCTTTTGCAGCATAATTTGAACTGCAATTACATTTTTTCTCCTCATTTTCAAAAAGAACACGTTCCTCTCATTCCACAATCACATTCTGTTTTAAAAAACAGTAATTATAGCTTACATATTTATTAAACAATCGATATTTTCAACAAATATATTTGAATGAAACGCCTACATATTATTCATTGCTTTATTTCGGAATTCTCTATATTCGATGATGTCAGACATTTCAATATACATTTCAATATAATAATGCAAATAAAATGTTTATGAATGCAACCTACCTTGGCAAACACCATCTTTAACAGCATATTTTGAACTGCAGTTACATTTTTATCCCCATTTTCAAAAGAGCATGTTCCTCTCATTCCACAATCACATTCTGTTTTAAAAAACAGTAATTATAGCTTACATATTTATTAAACAATCGATATTTTCAACAAATAGATTTGAATGAAACGCCTATATATTATTCATTGCTTTATTTCGGAATTCTCTACATTCGATGATGTCAGACATTTCAATATACATTTCAATATAATAATGCAAATAAAATGTTTATGAACGCAACCTACCTTGGCAAACACCATCTTTAACAGCATATTTTGAACTGCAGTTACATTTTTTATCCCCATTTTCAAAAGAGCATGTTCCTCTCATTCCACAATCACATTCTGTTTTAAAAAACAGTAATTATAGCTTACATATTTATTAAACAATCGATATTTTCAACAAATAGATTTGAATGAAACGCCTATATATTATTCATTGCTTTATTTCGGAATTCTCTACATTCGATGATGTCAGACATTTCAATATACATTTCAATATAATAATGCAAATAAAATGTTTATGAACGCAACCTACCTTGGCAAACACCATCTTTAACAGCATATTTTGAACTGCAGTTACATTTTTTATCCCCCTTTTCAAAAGAACACGTTCCTCTCATTCCACAATCACATTCTGTTTTAAAAAACAGTAATTATAGCTTACATATTTATTAAACAATCGATATTTTCAACAAATATATTTGAATGAAACGCCTACATATTATTCATTGCTTTATTTTGGAATTCTCTATATTCGATGATGTCAGACATTTCAATATAATAATGCAAATAAAATGTTAATGAAGACAACCTACCTTGGCAAACACCATCTTTAACAGCATATTTTGAACTGCAGTTACATTTTTTATCCCCATTTTCAAAAGAACACGTTCCTCTCATTCCACAATCACATTCTGTTTTAGAAAACAGTAATTATAGCTTACATATCTATTCAACAATCGATATTTTCAGCAAATGTATTTGAATGAAATGTCTACATATTACCCAATGCCTTATAAGTCGAAATTAATCTATTGTAATAATATGTAATACATTTATATTTACTCTAATAGTTTGGTCTTGAGATAAGCCACGGACGCGGAGTAACAATGCCCCCGCAATGCTCTACGATCCTATTAGGACCGGGACCTATGGTTTAAAGTGGATTTCGAACCATTACAAACATCCATGGCACCGCCAGGACTCGAACCCGGAACCTGTGGTAACGAGCGCCAGAGCGCCAGCCACTCGGCCAATCAGGCCCCACATGAGGCGATAATTATACGACCAATAATTGGATTGTTGTTGGACCAATGTTGGATTTTTCTTATGAAATGAAAGCTATCACAAAAGGTTTAGTTTTAAATCATGTTTATGATGTGTGTAATTTAATTATAGTTATATTGGCAAAGGATTCCAATCACGTAAAACTAAACCTCTCTGGCTATGTTGTACTTCGTACCACAGCAATTTGGAATAAGTTCGTTTAATATTGTATTACAACCATTTTATTAAAAGATAAAATTATAGCAATCAATTCAATTTTCTTTATTAAATATAATATTTTCAAGTTTAAATTTTAAATCGTTTTAACATTTTAACATTTTTTTATTAAAATAACATTTCTTCAGGGAAATTCTCTTCCTGATTTATAAGGTAAAATTTAAAATTAAGAATTTTTTATTAAAATATTTTTCGTTTACAAAAGAACTGCATGTATTTTAAAAAGATGAAATTTAATTTTTTTTTAAAAAATGAAGTTCTAGAACAATATAGATTAGTGAACAGCAGTTGAAATCAAAATCGTTATTACGTGTAAAACTCCATATGGATATTATCATTTACCAAAACTATACATCATCAATATTTTTCTTATTTCAGAGAAATTTCTTCTATTTTTTTACAAATTTCAATTATTGTTGGCTTTCTCATTTCGCATTACATCACTTTTTCTTTACTTCAATTGGGTTGACAACTAAGGGATTGCGAATTTTGTCAATACATGTTCTTAGCACATTCTTGGGTTTTGCCAACATGTTCAAAGCACCTAATCTATATTGTTTTCTTGCTGTTTAGACTTTGGCCTTTAATTTAGGAAAAAAAAAGTTGTATCGATTAATAAATTTGTTTCCTTTTTATCCCAATTTAAAAATGGAATAACAAGATGCTCATTTCAGACTTATTAATTGTGTTATTTCCGAAAAGGCAAGAACGCATCGCAAGCACAAAAGAAGTTATGTACTGTATATGGAAATGAAACCTGTCAAAATTGGTTTGCCAAATTTCATTTTGATGATTTTTTCACTGAAAAATGCGCAATGATCCGGCCGTCCAGTTGAAGTGGATGAGACTTAAGGCAAAGCAGCCAGAATTGGAACATCGAAAGGATGTTGTTTTCCAGTTGTTGGGATGTTGTTCCAGGATCCAGTTGTTCCAGGATGTTGTTGCAAAGTCCCACACATCTTTGGTCACTCGGCAAAAATAATTGGAATTAAATTGGGATGTGTTGTCACAGCCACCCTATAGCCTTGATCTTGCGCGTCCAGATTTCCTTTTATTTCGTTCCATTTAGAATTCTTTATATAGTAAAATTTTTAATGACGCTGGTGATGTAAAATCGCATTTAATTCAGTTTTTTTCTGGCAAAATTCAAAAGTTTTATGAACATGGAATTATGACACTGCCTGACAATGGCAAAAGTCCATCGACAGAAACAGACGATACCTAATTGAATAAAGTTGAATTTTCCTTCTTATTTAAAATCCACAATCACTTAGTTCCCAACCCAATAAATATTGAATTTTTTCTTGAAATATTTTGCGATTTCAGCATTCGTTAGAAGGAAACGTTGGAAACTAGCCGTTTTAAATACTAGCAGATAAGTAATCAAGATGACATTTCTGAAAGAAAAACATTTCATTACTTATCAAATAACGTTTTTAATTCAAAATTAAAAAATTTTAAATTGTTATTTGAAATTTATAAAATGACATTTCATTCAAAGTAGCAGTATACTTAAAAAGATAAATTCTAAATTTTCTACGTAGAAAACATTAAAGTTTTTAACAATTATGATTTACAAAAGCATTTTATTACAAAAGCCTTATCATAAATTGGCGTCGAAATTAATATGTTGTTGTTGTTTCTTATCCCACTTGGCTGGCCAAGCCCACGAGCCCATATGGACTCATGATTGAAGGGGAAGGAAGCAGCTTCTGTTGTGATGGAGCACCCGTAGGTAGAAGCCTGACTTTTGCTCCGTGACGCTCTTACAGTCATAGAAGACCGGGACCTACAGCTTAAAGTGGATTCCGAACCACTACAAACATCCATGGCACCTCCGGGATTCGAACCCGAAACCTGTGGCACCGAGCGCCAGAGCGCTAGACACTCGGCCATTCAGGTCCCAAATTTGCCAACGGCATGCAGTGTTCCCAGGTGGTCACCCACCCAAGTACTGACCGCGCCCAATGATGCTTAACTTCGGTGATCTAACGAGAACCGGTATATTCAGCATGGTACGGCCGTTTTAAATTAATATTAATATTTAAAGAAAATAATAAAGTATCAATGTTCATTTTTTTCCGTTCCTTGCATTCCGTTAAATTTTTCTGATGTGCTACAAATCTCAATTATTTTCGTTTTTTTACTTCCTTTTCCCTTCGTATTTTCGTTACTGGTTCACCAATATCTTGAAAAAGAAATGATTTTTTAATATTAGCATTCCTTACAAAGATTTCATAAATACTAATCGGATTAGTAATGTTCATAAAGAAATTATTAATACTACTTACCTTCGCAAACTCCATTTCTATGAGCATATTTTGAATCGCACGTGCAACTTTTCATTCCCTTTTCAAAAGAACACATTCCATTCTCTCCGCAATCACACTCTGTTTAAAGAAAGGGAAAATGCAGTCATATTCACAAAAAAGAAACAATCAATAATAATAAAAGAAATAATCTATATCTTCGACAAATATTTAAGGAAAATATTTATTGATGTTATACAATTCGCTCTAAATAGAAAATCTACTTTGAAAATATGGAATAAGTTTCAATAAACTCTAATTATTTTCCTTCGAATTAAGGTTTTGACCATAATTTTTCGGATTCACCTCGCCGATTCAAGTTGAATCTCTTCAATCGATTCAAATCTGTGTCCCCGGAGGGGTCTTTTGAGTTTAGAGAACATCCAGAAGTCGCACAGTGGGAATACTGTGGTTGTGGATCGATATGGGTTTCATTTTTGGCGAAAAAGTCACGAAGAATCAAGGTAGTATGAGCTGGTGCATTCAGTGTTTTGGTACCTATAGAGATTTCACGTGTTTGAGGCCCAAAATGGAATTGACCGATCCTTTTGAAATTCCAACATCATCAGCAAGGTCTCTAATTGAAAACTGATGGTTTGCAAGCACCAAATCTTTAATTTTTTGGATGTCAGCTTCGGCGGTTGAAGTCGATGGCCGACCAGAGAGCTCTTCTTCCTCAGCGGGTTCTGTGCCTTCTTTGAACTGTTTATACCACTTGAAAACAATTCTTGCTGATACAGGAATGCTCACCGAATGCCTATACGTTACCGCCAACAAAATTAAATGCAAGTTCTTTGCTCAATGAATTCAGACATTTTAAAAATCGCCGGAATCAGTTTTAGCGTCTCACAAAGCCAAGCGTAACTCAAACACTAACAAATAATTTGACGTCAAATTTCACACAGCTGTCAAGGACAGTGCCAGCAACCTATAAAAGAAAAAAATTGAAATTCTATTAGCCCCGGGAATTTTAAATTGAAAATGGGTCGTACTTTTTGGACACAGTAGTATATTTTCTTTATAAATTAATACACTAATTTACTGAAAATTATTTTTAGTAATCTATTAGTTTTCTTCGTGAAAATCATATTCTTTGTGATTTATATAGGATAAAATTCATTTATTTTTCTCTTACTTTCACAGGTTCCTTCATTATCAGAGAACCCAGAGTTGCACAGACACTTTTTATAACCATTTTCAAAAATACACCATCCATCGCTACCACAGTCACACTCTGTAAAAGAATTTAAAGAATTTTCTATGGAAACTAATATATAAACATTGTTAACCAATCATTTCTTCTATAATTTATTTTTATAAATTTTCAAAACCTGTTGAATTATATAACAATACCCTTAAATATAAATTGTTTTAATATCATGATATGGTAGTCAATTCAAAAATTTAAGCTAAAAACTGGCGATCCTTTATTGGAATTGAGGGTACGAAGACATATATAAATCAATGGATAGTTCATTAAATAATTAATTTTATTGAAAATATTCGCATCTAAAGACCGCTTAATATTTACACCAAAATGGGGAAGAAATGAGACTATTTAGAGCAATATGTCATATTCCTTTTCATATAGAAAATTAATAGAAAAAATGTAATATGCTATTTCATATATTTTATCAATGTATGAAATAGCGTTACAAAAAAAATAAAGTACAAATAAAAAAATATATTGAATAATTTATCATTTACGTCTTTAAATGCAACTTCCTCAAAACAAATAATTTCAAATATATGTGGGATTTTCCTTCAAATTGTTATATGCCCAGTTTTTGTAGTTTTGCCAATAAAGATTGTGGAACTAATAGTTTTAGCATTAAATTAATTTACTTATAGAAGAAAAACCATATATATATATTAACTTTCCCTTTGAATGATTTACTTAAACTTTTTCAAATGAATATCTGATAAAGTGTGTATGTCTTTACGAAAAAATTTAAAATAGTTGATGTTTTATTTTCTATATAAGATATATTTCCATAATATATAATAATATATTTTCATATAGTTTCATATAGTCATAAATATATTTTCTTTTTGAATTAATATATTATTAAAATGTATAACATAATATAAGTATAAAATAAAATAATAACGAGCAAAAAGATAAAATACGGAATAATTTATCATTTATGTGTTTAAATGCAACTTCTTAAAAACAAATACTTTTAATTTGTGTACTTTACTAGTAAAACTGATGTATGCACAGTTTTTATAGTTTTGCCTATAAATACCATATATAGTGTAGATTATATTAAAATAAGCGTGTATTAAAATTAGTGGAACTTATAGTTTTCACATAAAAGTAATTTACTTGAAATAGAAAATCTTACATATTTTTTGAGTTCCCTTTCAATATTTATCATGAACATTTTTAGAATGAATAACTATTAAAAATTATTTATGCTTACTATAAAATGTATATGTCTTTAAGAATAGAACTTAAATTACTTATTGTTTTGCATTCTTAAAAAATTTCATTAACATTTAATGTTCTAAGATAGTCAGTATAGAAGATTGTATATTCTTATAACATTCAATGTGATAAATGAAACCTATTCTATAATTAAATATGCTTGTTTATGAATTAAATACATTAATTTACTGAAAATGCGTTTAATGATCTATTAGTTAGCTTAGTGAAAAATCATATTATGTTATATAGGTTGAAATACATTTAATTTTCACTTACCTTTACAGGTTCCTTCGTCATCATTGAAGCCATGGTTGCACTGACACTTTTTATAACCATTTTCAAAAACACATTGCCCATCGCTACCACAATCACACTCTGTAACAAAATAAAACGAATGTTTCTGTCTGAACTAAAAAAAAAATTAATTTTAACAAATAATTCTTTAATTTATTTTTATAAATTTTCAAACACTGTTGAAATTATATGACAATCCCCTTCAATCAAAATTGTTTTTATATCGTGATACGATACTACCATTCTAAAACTTAAACGAAAAACTGACGATCCCTTACTTGAAAAGAGGGATCGAAAACATGTATTAAAAAAACCGATATATTATTGAAAAAAAATTCCTTAATGAAAATATTTGCATCTAGAGACCGGTTATAATTTTCTACAAAATGGGTTAAAAATTAGAATTTTTAAAGCAATATATTTTTTTTTTCATATAGGGGCTTTATTAATAAAAAATGTTAATGAAATGCGTAAAATAGTATTGCGTAATTTTAATTTTTTTTTACCTGTTCTATCATTAATATGTTTTGCTTATGAATTAAATACATTAATTTATATAAATTAGTTTAATGATCTATTAATTTGCTTCGTGAGAATCATATTCTTTGTAAGTTACATAGATTGTAATAAATTTAATTTTCTCTTACTTTCACATTTTCCTCCGTTGTCAGAGAACCCCGAATTGCACTGACACTTTTTGAAACTATTTTCGAAAATACATTGTCCATCCCAACCACAGTCACACTCTGTAAGAAAATAAATAAAAAAATATTTTTTAATATTCTATGATATTCAGTATAGAAGATCACATAATCTCATCATCTTCAAAGTGATAAAAAAATCTATTCAGGCATGAATATGTTCTGTTTATTTATTAATACTTTAATTAATTAAAAATCCATTTAACGATCAATTAGTTTGTTTTCCGATATTCACAGCTATTTAAAATATGTAGGTTGAAATAAATTTCCAAATTTAATTTTCTCTTACCTTTACAGATTCCTTCGTCATCAGAGAACCCAGAGTTGCACTGACACTTTTTCACATGATTTTCAAATATACATTGTCCATCACTACCACAATCACACTCTGTAACAAAAATAAAAGAATTTTTCTATCGGATCTAAATTATAAACTTTTGATTTTAACCAATAATGTCTTTTTAATTTATTTTTATAAATATCCAAACACTGTTGAAATTATATAACAATACCCTTTCATCTAAATTGTTTTTATATCATGATACGATACTACAATTCAAAAATTTTAGCTAAAGTCCGATGATCCCTTACTTGAAAAGGGTTTTCGAAGAGGTATATAAAACAATGGATAAATCATTAAAAAATTAATTTTATTTACAATATTCGCATGTAAAGACTGGATATTATTTTCACCAAAACTGGAATATTTAGAGCAATCTGTCATATTCCTTTCCATATAGAAGATTTGATAAGGAAAAAAATGCTAATGATATGCATAAAATAGTGTTATAAAAAAATAAAAAAAGTACGAGAAAAGAAATATATTACACATTTTATCTTTTATGTCTTTAAATGCAACTTCTTCAAAATAATTCAGTAACAGTAATTTCAAATTTATGTGGGATTCCATTTAAAATTGTTATATGCACAGTTTTTATAGATTTGCCTATAAATATAATGTGTATCGTAGATTATAGTTTTAATAGTTTTAACTAATTAACTAATAGTTTTCACATAAAATTAACTTACTTATAGAAGAAAATCCTTACATAATTTGACGTTCCCTTTGAATGATTTACTTAAACAGTTTTCGAATGAATAATTATTAAAATTTATTTCTGCATACATTAAAATATATGGGTTTACGAATAAAACTTAAAATAAATATTTTTTTTTATTTTCTAAAAAAATTTCATTAATATTTTATATCCTATGAAAGTCAATATAGACAATATAGAAGATCACATATTCTCATAATATTCAAAAAGATAAATAAATCCAATTATGTCTTACATATGTTTTGTTTATGAATTAATACATAAATTTACTGAAAATGCGTTTAATGATCTGTTAGCTTGCTTCGTAAAAATAATATTCTTTGTTAGTTATATAGGTTGAAATACATTTAATTTTCTCTTACTTTCACAGATTCCGTCATCATCAGAAAACCCTGAATTGCATAGACACTTTTTCACACCATTTTCGAAAGCACATTGTCCATCGCTACCACAGTGACACTCTGTAAAAGAATTAAAAGAATTTTTCTATCGGATCCAAAAATATATAAATTTAATTTTAACCAAACTTTCCTTCTATAATTTATTTTTATAAATTTTCAAACACTGTTGAATTACATAACACTACCTTAAATCTAAATTGTTTTAATATCATGATACTTTACTACAATTCAAATATTTTAATTGAATGTATAAAATAGTGTTATAAAAAATAAAATAGGAACAAGCAAAATTAAAAGAATTTTTCTAAAACAAAAATATAATCTTTTAACTTTAAACAGTCATTTTGAATTTAATTTAATTTTCCTTTTTAACACTTTTGAAATTGTATAACAATACAATTAAATCTAATTTTTTTTCCTTTTTTACATTCTAAATTTGCATTTACATATAACATATTCACTTTACATCATATTGAAATCAGCATGTGTTAAGATTTGTAAAACTGAAAGTTTTTAAATAAATTTTATTTACTTAATAGCGAAATTCTTCTATATTTTGGGGTTCTCTTTGAATAATTTCTTTTAATACTTTTCGACTGAATAATTTTTAAAATTTAGTTCTGCATACTATACCATGTAGATGTCTATACGAAAAAACTTAAAATACCTATTTTTATAGATTCTTAAAAATTTTTATTAATTTTTTATATTCTATGATAGAAGATCAATTAATCTCATCATCTTCAAAGTGATAAAAAAATCTATTCTGGCATGAATATGTTCTGTTTATTTATTAATAATATAATTAATTAAAAATCCATTTAATGATCAATTAGTTTGTTTTGCGATATTCACAGCTATTTAAAATATGTAGGTTGAAATAAATTTTAAATTTTAATTTTCTCTTACCTTTTACAGATTCCTTCGTCATCAGAGAACCCAGAGTCGCATTGACACTTTTTCAATCCATTTTCAAAAACACACCATCCATCGCCACCACAGTCACACGCTGTAACAAAATTAAAAGAATTTTTCTATTGGATATAAATTATAAACCTTTAATTTTGACCAATAATATATTTTTTAATTTATTTTTATAAATATCCAAACACTGTTGAAATTCTACAACAATACCCTTTAATCTAAATTGTTTTCATATCATGATACGATACTACATTTTAAAAATTTCAGCTAAAAACTGACAATCCACTACTGTATAAATCAATGGATAAATCATTAAAGAATTAATTTTATTTAAAATATCCGCATGTAAAGACTGGCTATTATTTTCACCAAAACTGGAATATTTAGAGCTATCTGTCATATTCATTTCCATATAGAAGATTTGATAAGGAAAAAAATTTTAATGAAATGCATAAAATAGTGTTATAAAAAAATATAAAAAGTACGAGAAAGGAAATATGTTATACATTTTATCTTTTATGTCTTTAAATGCAACTTCTTCAAAACAATACAGTAAGAGTAATTTCAAATTTATGTGGGATTCCATTTAAAATTGTTATATGCACAGTTTTTATAGATTTGCCTGTAAATATAATGTGTATCGTAGATTATATTGAAATCAGCGTGTATTAGAATTTGTGGAACTAATAGTTTTCACCTAAAATTAATTTTCTTATAGAAGAAAATCCTTACATAATTTGACGTTCCCTTTGAATGATTTACTTAAACAGTTTTCGAATGAATAACTATTAAAATTTATTTCTGCATACAATAAAATATATGGGTTTACGAATAAAACTAAGAATACCGATTTATTTCTCTAAAATTCATTGATATTGAATATTCTTTGATAGTCAGAATAGAAGATCTCATGTTCTCATAATATTCAAAATGATAAATAAAACGTTTTCTGCCGCAAATACGTTTTCTTCATGAATGAATACATTAGTTTACGGAAAATGCTTTAATAATCGATAGTTAATAGTTTGCTTCATGAGAATCATAGTCTTTGTAAGTTACATAGGTTGAAATAAATTTCATTTTCTGTTGCTTTCACATTTTCCTCCGTTATCAGAGAAAGCAGAGTTGCACTGACACTTTTTATAACCATTTTCAAAAACACAATGTCCTTCACTACCACAGTCACACACTGTAACAAAATTAAGAGAATTTTTCTGTCTCAACTAAAAAAATATAAACTTTTAATTTTAAAAAATAATTCCTGATTTAATACATTTTTCCAAATATTTAGACACTGTTACAATTATATCACAATACACTTAATTCTAAATGTTTTTAATATGTTGATAGGTTACTACAATTCAAAAAATTAAGCTGAAAACGGGAGATCCATTACTCGAAATCAGGGTTTGAAGAAGTGTATTAAACACAGGATAAATGATTAAGAAACAAATTTTAATTAAATTAATTTCATATAGATGCTACTTTCCATTTTCCCCAAGATGTTACAAAAATGAGACTTTTAAAAATAAATCATATTTCTTTACCATATAGGAGAATTGTTAAGAAAATATTTTAATAAAATGTATAAAATAGTGTTATATAAAATAAAATAAGAACACTCAAGATGATAAAATATTCAATAATTTATTATTTATGGTCTTTAAATGGAACTTCTTCAAATCAAATAATTTCCAATTTATGTTTTTTTTTCCTTTAAAACAGTTGTATGCACAGTTTTTGAAGTTTTGCCTGTAGATATCATATGTAGTGTACATTAGTGTGTATTAAAATTAATCATCAGTGTGTATAAAATTTGTATGTATTAAAATTAGTGTGTATTAAAATTAGTGTGTATTAAAATTTGTATGTATTAAAAGTAGTGTGTATTAAAATTTGTGGAACTAATAGTTGGTACATAAAATTAATTTACTTATACTAGTAATAAGTTGTTTTTTTGGCGTTCCTTTTGAACAATTTACTTAAACACTTTTCGTATGTATTATTATTAAAATTTATTTCTGCATACTATAAAATATATGTCTTTACGAATAAAATTTGAAATACATATTGATTTTTCTTAAATTCCTTAATATTCAATATTCTATGATAATTAGTATAGAAGATCACATATTCTCATAATATTCCAAGTGATAAATAAATCCTTTTTCTGTCATGAATATGTTTTTTTTTTATGAATTAATACATTTATTAATAAAAAGGCGTCCAATTATCTATTAGTTTGTTTCGTGACAATCATATTTTTTTAAGTTTTAGAGGTTCAAAATAAATGTAAACATTTAATTTTCTCTTACTTTTGCAGGTTTCTCCGTCAAGAGAGAACCCAGAGTTGCACTGACATTTTTTCAATCCATCTTCAAACATGCATTGCCCATCCCAACCACAATCACATTCTGTGAGAAAATTAAAAGAATTTTTCTGTCTCAACTAAAAAAATATAAACTTTTCATTTTAAAAAATATTTCCTGATTTAATACATTTTTCCAAATATTTAGACGTTAAAATTATATAACAATACACTTAATTCTAAATGTTTTTAATATATTGATAGGTTATTACAATTCAAAAAAATAAGCTGAAAACGGGAGATCCATTACTCGAAATCAGGGTTCGAAGATTGTGTATTAAACACAGGATAAATGATTAAAAAACAAATTTTAATTAAATTAATTTCATGTAGATGCTACTTTCCATTTTCCCCAAAATGTGAAAAAAATGAGACTTTTAAAGCAATAAATCATATTTCTTTACCATATAGAAGAATTACTAAGAAGATATTTTAATAAAATGTATAAAATAGTGTTATAAGAAATTAAATCAGAACCAGCAAGATGATAAAATGTTGAATAATTTAGTATTTAGGATCTTTAAATTTAACTTCTTCAAAACAAATAATTTCAATTTTGTGTGTTTTTTCCTTTAAAATTATTGTATGCACAATTTGCCTTTAAATATCATATGTAGCGTAGATTACATAGACATCGCTTGTGGAACTAATAGTTGGTACATAAGAATAATTGGGGAATTTTTTTTTTTCGTACCCTTTGAATAATTTACTTAAACACTTTTCGAATGAATAACTATTAAAATTTATTTTTGCATACTATAAAATGTCTATGTCTTTCAGAATAAAATTTTAAATACCGGTTGTTTTACTTTCTTAAAATATTTCAATAATATTTAATATTCTGTGATAGTCAGTATAGAAGTTATCCTATTCTCATTATATTTAAAGTGAAAAAAAAAAACTTATTCTGTCAGAAGTATATTTTGCTTATGAATTAATACACTAATTTACTAAAAATGCGTCTTATGATTCATTAGTTTGCTTCGTGAAGACGGTATTATTTGTAAGTTATATAGGTTGAAATAAATTTCAAAATTTAATTTTCTCTTACTTTCACAGGTTCCCTTGTTATAAGCGAACCCAGTATTGCATTCACACTTTTTCAGACCTTCTTGAAATATACATTGTCCATAGGTACCACAGTCACATTCTGTAACAAAATTGAAAGAATTTTTCTGTCTGAATTGTAAAATTATAAACTGTTCATTTTAACCAATCATTACTTGCTTAATTTATTTTTATAAATACTCAAACACCGTTGAAATTATATAACAATATTTTTTCTCTTTATTTAACTACTTATTATTTTAGGATTGTTTTTATTTTTTTATGTAACTTTTTTCATTGAAAAACAGCGCGAACGGGCGTCTAAAGAGAGAAATAATTTTCGAAGATGATGAAATAATATTTTTTTTTATCATCTTCGAAAATTATTTTAGCGCAAAACGATTTATGTTGGCAAAGCTAGAAATTGTGGAGGCTGTATGTAAATAATTTTCTGTATTAATAATAAAAATAATAAAGGTTAATATTTATGGTTTATAACACTAGAGACGTTTTCAGTTTTATTTTTTACCTTATATAAAATAATTCTCTGCGTGCACCTTTTAGCAACACTGAATGTGTACAATCTTATTTAGGCTATTGGTGTGTTCTTTCATGTGAGAACAAAAGAAGTCGATTCATTTTTTGTGACCTCTATTCTGGTATAAAACATACTAGTACATTTCAGTAAAATGAGTGTAAGATAAAAATATCCATAACTGTACTATTTTATATTCTAATCTGTATTGTAGTTGGTCCAGCTGGCTCTATCGAATTTCAGAACAGAAGCATTGTAAAAGACGATATAACTTTTCAAATTTCATAAACAATATACGTTTGTCCCCTATAGATTTCCCAAAGTATTTGTATCCAAATTATTTCGGAAATTTTGTTCAATCATTTATGTATGTCTACTTGTTGGATCAAGATCAATTGCCTGAGGTATTTACCTGCGTTCACAACAAATGTATGTAAACTATGTTCGATCGTTCATTCTGTGTGTCCCCACTGAAGCTAAACATGTGATCAGAACTGATTATTCTATATTAAATATATTCTATATTAAAGCATAGTATAAACGATATAAATTTTTAAAAATTTTCACATGTACAATGTTACACAGCGACACTTTTAATTTAAATGGTATACATCTAATTTTATAATTCTAAAATCTTTTGTTTATTTAAAAGTACTCAGTGCAATCATTTTTATTCTCAAGGAATTTCTTGACTTTTAAATTTTTCGCTAATGTGAAACCAAAAAGTGTATATAAAATTCTTATGTTTCAAGATTGCAAAATTCAAACCTTCGCAGATGTGCTTTAGATCGTTGAGTTTCTTATTGTCGGAGCACAAGCATACAGCTGCATTCGTCTCTAGATCGAAGGAGCACGTTCCGGCGTCATCTTTACAGTCCTTATATATTCCAGATTCGCAATCAACGACGGTTTCGCATATGTCTCCTTCTACTCCTGGTCTGCATGAGCAGAATTTGTTGCCGTCTTTCTCTTCACATGCACCACCGTTTTCACATTCCCAATTCGTAGCGCATGTTTCTGAAGAATAAAATTCAGAATGAAAAAATTATTTATTTAAAAGAAAATTTTATGCTATAGTCATTAAAAGCATGTGCAGTTTTTCTAAATAAATATTTATTTTTCATACGTCTGATTGTAAAAATAAATTATAACTCCTGGATAATTTTGCTTCTTCTTATGGTACTTTAAAAAACGTTCATCATTTTCTTTTTAATAAAGTCATCGTTTGAAAGATATTAATTTTTAAGCTCCGATGAAATATTTAGGCACTCTACAGGACAACGGAAAGTTTCTATAGACTTCTATAAACGAAACCACTTGCTAACCAACTTTTTAAATTTTAATCGATCGTGCATTTCAGGTTATGTCATGTCATGCACAGCATTTTATATAATGCGACTGAGAAGAGCACTTACACTCAAATTTATTATTTGCCAGTTAAAATTTTTCTTTAATTTTTTTATATACATTTATTAAGGTACAAAAATATAACTCTGGGTTTGGAGAATTGCACATTTATCTTTCTTTTCAGGTCTGTTAGTGGTAAGGAAATTAATTTGGAAATACACTCAAGAGCCAAAACGTTATGATCACCCCTACATTTTGCAATGAACTCGCCTGGATGACGTGGAAGGCACGCGATCAGGTGGAAGTGGTATTTAACTGCTACTGGAGAGTCTGAAGAATCATTCTTTCACTTACTTCTGTGTGTGATAGGAAAGGCTGTGGATCTAAGCGACTTTAATAGAGGGCAGATTGTAATGGCTCGAAGGCTCGAAACAAGTATTTCCGAAACTGCACGACTCGTGGGTTGTTCGCGATCTACAGTTGTTAGTACTTATGCAAAGTGGATGAATGATGGTGAAACCAGCAGTAGAGGACATGGTGTTGAACGTCCACACGATATCAAAGAAAAAGGTCGTCGGATACTGTCTAGCATGGTGAAGCAAAACCGGAGCCAGACAGTGGCTCAGCTGACAGCCCAATACAATGCAGGGCCAAATAGAATAGTATCGGAGCACACTGTTCAGCGGACACTGTTGGATATGGGGCTACGCAGCAAACGTCCCTCTCGTGTGCCTTTGCTGACTAAGCGTCATCGCCAACTGCGCCTGCGCAGGGCCCGGGAACATCGTGATTGGTCCATGAATCAGTGGGAGAGAGTTGCCTGGTCAGATGAATCACGGTTTGTCATTCATCACGCCGATGGCCGTGTCAGGATACGCCGTCTTCCAGGCGAACAGTTGCTCCCTCAATGTACAGTTGGTCATACAAAGGCCGGTGGTGGCGGTATTATGCTTTGGGGGACTTTCGCTTGGGCGTCTCTGGGCCCCGTGGTTGTGGTAGAGCAGACCATGAATGCTACAGGGTATCTGAACATCATTGCGGACCAGTTTCACCCTTACATGGCCTCTGTTTTTCCAGCTGGAAATGGAATGTTCCAACAGGACAACGCCCCTTGACACAAGGCTAAAATTGTGTTGCAGTGGTTCCAGGAACATGATGCTGAATTCCAGTTAATGTCCTGGCCGCCTAACTGCCCGGATCTCAATCCGATAGAACACATTTGGGATGTCCTGGGACGGCAGCTCAGAGTTCAAAGACCACCAATTCGCAATATTTCGGATTTGCTTGACCGTTGCTTAAATATCTGGTACAATCTGTCTCCGGCCATCAACCAAGGACTTTGGGCATTCATGCCAAGGCAGGTTGAAGCTGTGTTGCGCGCCAAAGGTGACAACCCGTTATTGACAGGTGGTCATAATGTTTTGGCTCTTGAGTGTATATTATAGAAACCATTTATTCTATTTTTATATATATATATATATATACCGTCTCTAAAATTAGGCAAAAACTTATCGCCAACACAGTCTGTCATGTGTCAGAAATATTAAAATTTCAACACATTTTTCGTAAATTGTCTTTATTTGTAATAAATCTTTCTGTGGGTTTTTTTGTAAATAAATTATTTTTCCTTGAATTACAAACATTTACTAAATCAAAACAAAAATTTAGAAAGTTTCAAAATCTCTTATTTCTATGTTTAAAGTCGGTTCTGGTAATTTAAAAAAGTATTTGTTCATTTATAGTTTCTTTAAGTTAAAACTTATTTTCAATTAATCTATATAAAAAAAATAAAGTTTCTGTAAGTGTACAAGCATGAAAGTTATTTTTTTAAAGAAATCGATTTAACGTAATTTTTAAAAAATCGAATCTAACTTAAAATCGAAGGTAGCCTAAAAAATAACATCTCGCCTATCCTATTTATCCTATTCAATATAGATATTTCAGCATAATTGTACTTCCGTAATCATTATTTGCTTTTATTAATTTCAAATAATTTTCACGTTGGTAACTTATCAATTTAAATTTTTTTATGATGTATTGGATGAGTTTGTTGTTTGTTCATATTCACATAGGTGCAAAAATTATGTCTTTACTTTTTGAACATAACACAAACTATATGTCATTTTAAATCCTAAATTTAAATTATCGAGAATAAGATTAAAATATTTTTTACTTACTTCTGCAAATTCCTCCATCTTCAGCGTAACCATTTTTGCAAGTGCATTGTTGCTCACCACCATTGAAAGAACAGTCTCTATCTTCATCACAGACGCATTCTGTTAAAAAAAAAACAATTATATATATTTAGACTTTTACCATTAAAAGTAGTACTCATGCGCGGCAATGATTTGTTTCCCTCTTATTGTTACATTAAAATTTTCTTAAATAGGAGCTACTACGTTTTTCAGTATTCTCGATATATTTTTAGTAGTTTGAATTTTTAAAATCGGATACATTTTTTTTTACTTATCTATTATTAAAAGACACAAATACACTGGTAGATTCTATTAGCACATTTGTAAAAAGTACTCCATTACAAAACATAACGCCGAATGACCCCAGCAGAATATAGGACAGTGCAAAAGCTGTAATATTGCGTAAAATTATATTGAAAATTTTCGTTATTAATGTTTTAAAGTATTTTTAATAAGAAGTGATTTTATTCATAAATTCCGTTTTAATATATATTTTATTGGAAAAATAATTTGTTCTGTAGTACTGAGCTGTTGTATTTCTGCAAAACATGAGAAATGTAAAAATACTTATGCACCCAAGATACACACTATTAACTAAAATTAGTAAGATTTTACAACTGTTAAATATCCTGTAACTGAATTTGGATTTTATTTATATGTAATAATTATTTTAAAATGGAAATTATTACTAGATGAATTTATACCAATAATAATGGTTTTTGGAAAGTTTCATCGTCAGCAGCTGTTGTGTTTCATTTGCTGAACTAGATTGTAAACAAATTATTCTGTATAAAAATCTTTTATATACACACGTAATATTTATTATATATGCATATGGTTATTGCATATATGTGTACGTATATAGAGTATATGCATGTATATGTACATATTCAGTAAATATGAATTCTAGTAATTATTACTTTGTAAACATGTACATATATTGAGAAATATATATTATTAAAAATATAATATAATATATATTATAATATATTATTAAAAAGTATTTTATGATTTCTCCTATGTATAATGTTAAGCTGGGACACTTTTAATTTATATGATATACCTCAAATCCTTTAGTCTTAAAATGTTTTTAATATTTAAAATTATTCAGGAAATTGTTAGTACTCTAAATAAATTAATTGATTTTCCAAATCGTAATAAATGTTAAGAAACATAGAAGTGTCCAAAGAATTCGTATGTTTCAAGATTGCAAAATTCAAACCTTCGCAGATGTGCTTTAGATCGTTGAGTTTCTTATTGTCGGAGCACTCGCATACAGCTGTATTCGTCTCTGGATCGAAGGAGCACGTTCCCTGGTCGCCATTACAGTCCTTATATATTCCAGATTCGCAATCAACGACGGTTTTGCATTTGTCTCCTTCTACTCCTGGTCTGCATTGGCAGAATTTTTTGCTGTCTCTCTCTCCACATGTCCCACCGTTTTCGCATTGAGCATCCTCCTCGCATGTTTCTAAAGAATAAAACTTCAGAATGAAAAAAAAATGTTAATTGAAATGAAAACAATAATTGCATTAAAAGGACATTGAAAGCATGTGCAAATTTACTCCATAAATATTTATTTTTTACTCACCCTATAGTAAGAAATTATTTATAATAATTAGATATTCACGACTTTCTTGTTTCATTATTTTACAAACATTCCTGAGTTTTGTTTTAATGAAGAGCTCAATCGAATGATTCTAATAATAAATCTGTGATAAAAATTAATGTCTCCAGATGATAAAGAAAAGTTCTACAGATTTTCTAAAGCCAATCAATTTTGTAAGCAAAATTGCAGCTGGATGGTTCAAAGTGGTAATAGGAAACGTGTAAATCAATCCCGTTGATCAGGTTAATTTTTGAATAGCAATTCAAATACTGCAACTGGGAGGAATACTCCCGTTCAATTTCTTATTTCTCATTTAGGCGTTTTATGCAAAATGGAAAAATTTTAAAACAGAAAAAAGGTTTTATAACATTTAAATTTCATTAAAATACAAAAAAAAAAATATATCCTGGTTGTGGAGAGTTGCAATTTTATTTTTATTTGAGTTGACCCAATAGTAACAGGAAAAAGTTCAAAAGACATTATAACAAAGATTTATTCTATATAAAATAAATATACCCTCACAAATTAATAATAAAGATCTGATATGATTTTTTATCATAGCTGATTATTATTAATTTATGAGACCCTAAAACTGATTCCGGCAATTTTTAAATATCTTAATTAATTGAGCAAAGAACTTGCATTACATTTTGTTCGCGAAAACGCATAGAATGTTGCAGAAGGCATTCGGTGAGCATTCCTATATCGGAAAGAAACGTTTAGAAGTGGTCATAGTTCAAAGAAGGCAGAGAACGCGTTGAAGACGAAGAGCCATCTGATCGACCATCAACCTCAACTGACGAAGCTCGCGTCCAAAAAAAATGAAAGATTTGTTGTTTACAAACCGTCGATTTATAATTAGAGACCTTGCTGATGATGTTGAAATTTCAAAGGGATCGGTCGATTCTATTTTTTCTCCAAAAAAAGAAACCCACATTGTTCCACAACCACAGTATTCACAACGTGCGGCATCTGCCTATTCCCTAAACTCAAAACACCACTCCAGGGACATAGTTTGAGACGATTGAAGTGATTCAACATGAATCGCCACGCGTTTTGAAGCCATCCCTGCCGATGACTTTTTAACATGCATTGAGGATTGGAAAAAAATTTGACACAAGTACATTGTGTCCGGAGCGAATTACTTTGAAGGCAATGAAATATATTTTGAAGAATAAATAAAAAGTTTTTGAAAAAAATAATTCGTCTTACTTGTACTACTCCTAAAAAAGAAAAAGAAATTGAAATATCATATGCCCGTTAAATTTAAATTGAAAACTGGTCTTACTTTTTGCACACAGTAGTATACAATCTAATTCATTACTTGGAAATATTTCGAAGTTTACTCTCAATTTCACCATATAACAAGAAATAAAGGCTTTAAATACAATATTATATGCGTGAACATGACGTTATGTGACGTGATCCGAAAAATCAAGGGCCAAACAAATAAAACTCCATTGTTAACTTTAGTTTGGGCCCCTTATCTCTTAAAATGCTTCATGAATAACATTAGTCTTCAGGAATTTTCTGGAGAATTTGGCTTTTGCTTGTGTTTTGTAGTATGGTTTTGAATCACTTTTCATGTTTTGAGTTGGGATTTTAGACATTTGTATTTCCAATGACAATAAGCACTCGTAGTGCGTTGATCAATTCCTTCTTCTTGAAGTTTTATATTTATCACTTTTGACATTTTCCCGTGTCTATTGAGCTGTATAGGGCTTCTAATTGCATTTGAAAAGCTTCATTCTTCATTAATGCGTAGGATTTTCAAACTTCTATATATTCTTTTGGCTATTGTATGTCATAACGTTTCTAGTAGAATATGGAATACTTCATACTTTATTTACGACTAGAATGTTCAAACTACGATATATTCTTTTGGCTATTGAATGTTATAGCGTTTCTTGTGGAATTTGGAATACTTCATTCTTCATTTACGATTACATTTATCTTACTTTTGAATATTCTCTTAGAGATTCTTAAACAATGTCTTCTTCATGAAGTTCTCGATCTATTCAAAATTGTTATATTCATGTGGCTATTGAATTTGGCTATTATTATAGTATTCCAGTGAATTTCTTCATAATATTCCTGAGTTTATTCATCCGTTCTGAAATGTTCACACATGATAAGTTGAAATTTGCCGAGCAGATTTCAGCATTTTTTTAAAAATAAAATTTGAGTTAAGTACAGGTTTTTTATTTATTTATTTATACTTAATTTCTTTAGTAAATTCCGAAAATCACGGAACATGCCTGTGTTGTTTTCTTCAATTATCCTTGCCAAAGCATTAGCTTATTTTAAAGTTTATCACTTTTACTGCGCGATGTTAAAACTCCCTGTAAACAAATTCACTGTACTCTCTCCCTGTAAACAAATTCAATTCGTTAAGTTTTTCGAAAATGCCAACCATGTAACTGATAAACCAAATTGCGTATTCCGAGTCATTCTTCTTTAATAAATGGTTTATTCAATATATTGTTATTTTTCACCAAAACATTTAAGGGGACTCGGTGATCTAGTGCCCATGAATTCAACGAGTTTGCAGGGTTTTTTTAATGAAAACAATGAACCATGTTATTCAAACTTTATAGATATATTAAATCACTTTAATAATATACAAAAAATTATAACTAAAAAAAAATTTTAAGTAGTTAAGTAGAGCCGCTGAAGTTTTTTTCTCATAAATATGGACCTGTGTCGTGGGTGAAGTTTTTGTTCTTTCACTCATCTGTAAAAGAATTTTGTGATCAGTATGAGTGTAGTTATCGCAGGAACTAAAAAAAAAAAAAAAAAAAAAAAAAAAATTGACAAAATGGCACATTGTTGAAATTTATATACAGAAAACAGACTGTTTTTTCATTATTTTTTGTATGTAAAGAATAAGAAGTATTCAACGTAATAACATTTTTTTAGTTCCAGTGATAGATACTGGTGTACTGAATAACATAGTAAAATTTGAGACGAATAGTTCTTTTTTTGTCTCACACAGTGCAGAAAAAAGTAGTTTCGAAATAAATGAGTTTAAAGTTTAAGATAAGCATATTCTCCATAAAATCGGGCATAAATATGTACTTATAATTAATCTGTAATACTAGCATACATTATCCTTTCTGTTCGCTCATATTCTTCTGCTTTTTTCCGAGCTGTTTTGGCCTCTTTGGAGTTACTGGTGCTCTGACCATCGACTATATAGACTAGTCATGTTTTAGGGCGAGTTGCTCCGCTTGTGGACAGATTTTCATACCCATTACATCCATGATTTTTAAGATAGCTGAGAAACCTTCATTGAATGTGCAAACAGCATAATAGGTTGAGACGTCGACGATTTTTTTCTGGCAAATTGATGCTTTGGCGCTAGTTGCCATACGCAACAATTGAAATTTTCATTATT
The DNA here is from genome assembly GCA_021605075.1 of Caerostris darwini. Lineage (NCBI taxonomy): Eukaryota > Metazoa > Arthropoda > Arachnida > Araneae > Araneidae > Caerostris > Caerostris darwini. The sequence continues at coordinate 88,416 of BPLQ01007757.1, forward strand.
GTTTTGAGTGTTACTGCCGTGACATCTTTCTTATAGATCATCGACAGATAAATCCTGATAAATCAGCTTCAATACTTCTTGTGCTTCATCATCTACAGCAGGTGGATGCTCAAAGGTTTCCGGAGTACCTTCAGCTTCACTTTTACGCCATTTACACCAGTATTCAGGGCCTACAGGAAAATAAGAGTGCTGTGGATTTTCATCCGTCGAGACTTTGTGATAAAATCCCGCCCATATTATATATGGGGAATACAGAAGACCCGAGCAGCTGCATTCCTACGAACAATAAATCTATTCATCGGGCAGACCGGCCCTTTTACATGCTTCTGCGCTGACCTGCTAAATGGGCTGTAGAACTTAAAATATTGTCAATATCATTACAAAAAATTTAGCAGTATATTCTTAAAGGTTTATAGTTTAGAAATATCGAAAAAAATCAATTTTTTGAAAATTGTAGACCGCTGGGTCCCCTTAAAGCTCTTCTATGAAATCGAAAATGCGTCGGAGCATTTTTTCCTCCAAAAGTCATCGGATTTCAGTATGTAATAATTCGGTAATTTCTCATACACAGAACCCATTTCATTATCGGGTATTGAAGAAAGACGGCTGCTTAGGCTGTTGCTTTTATTTAAATTAATTAAAATAATAGCATCCTGTAATACTACTTGTAATTTTTCATCCATTTCTTTTTCAAACAAGTTTGTCTATGTATTATGCAATGGTTGACTGCAATTTGGGGAGTAGTTTTCTTTATTAATATCTTTTATTACTAACTGTTACTGCTACAGCAACATTAGTTCAAACTGTTGCAGAGTTTGTGCTGGTAAAGTCCTTTGCTTTAAAATATCTATTAGTAATTTCAAATATTTTCTCTCCATTTATTTTTTCTTCAATTTTATGCAGCACAAAACGTAGATTTAAAAAACTGTAGCAAATATGGCCACTATTCAAAGCCAGACTTATTCAAGTTGCATGTGAATAACACCAGAGAGCAGGTACAGGGTATATCAAATTGAAAATGATCATTTATCACTATGCCTGTTTGCTTGCTGGTTGCTGAAATATGGATACTATACAGTAATGAAGACAACAATTTTCTGATAAAAGTGTATTTCAGTTTTCTAAAAACAAATTATCTCATTTATAGTTTTACTGTAACTGATACTTGTTGAAAGAAATATATCTACTTTTGATTATCAATTAGCCATTTCAAAGGAAAAAAAGACTAGATAACGCAGTATAAATTAAATTATTTATATATAACTTTTACAGATTCTATCTTTGAGAGCCTGTTTTGTTTTGCGGCACACATATTTCTTCGAAAGTACATGTTTCTAATCCGACTCCCCACTCGCATTCTGTTTTAACGGGAAAAAAAGTGTAATCACAATAAAATTTTAACAAAGGAAAAAAAAAGCTTTAAAAAAAAAAGCTTTTTTTCTTGAAAGCTTTAAAATAAATTATTTTATAAGCAAATCCTAATTTCGTACACAAAATTTACGTATCTTCATAATTCGTTTCGTTTAAAGTTGTTAAAGAAAGAACATATATCCACATCTCTGTTTTACGTATTATTAGAAATTCGCTGAATACTGAAAAAGGAAAAAAATGCGGTACTCTCAATGAATTAATTAATAATTATTCAAAATTAAAAGTATACGTAATATTGCATATATCCTGAGTATATTTACTATATGTAACAGTTTCAGTATCGTCATCAAGCATATTATATAGGAATTTACTATAAGTAAAATTTGAGAACCTTATAGAATTAACAAGCACCGGCACCAATGCTCTAGCCATCCAATTTACAAGAACTGAGTTAATTTCTCTTTAGAGCCCACCGTAACATCAAAGCACAAATTAACCCCATCCCGTCTTGGTCTAAGCGTTAGCTGTTCTCTAAAGGGCTATATAAACTTAATGGGCCAGTGTTTGTTTAATGTTTTAAGTTATCTTTGTATTTTGTGACACATAAAATATAATTTTATACCTATACAAGTTCCTTGGTTGTCAGCATAGCCTTCCTCACAAACACAAATTTTGGTCCCATCTTTGAAACTGCATCCTTTTCCCATCTCACCGCACTTACATTCTAAAGAAAAAAGTAAATAAAAAGGTTTTTTTTTCAAGATTGAAAAGTGTGAAACAATACAGATTAACATTGTAAATTTGTGTGTGCTGTTTTAAAAAGCATCATTTTAATTTAATGCAATAATTTATTATTCTGCTACTTTTAAACCTTTTTTAAAAGAATATGCCACAAACAAATGAATTACAAAAGAAAAGATATATATTTCCCATATTCTAATATAATCTGATAATTTTAAAACTTAATTTCTTTCATGTTACATGATACATAATGGTATATAATTTCAACTAGTGTACTCAATTCCTTTGAATTTCATAACAAAAAGTTTATTTTTTCTTTATTTATGTCTTAATATATTATTATTACATTTCGAATTTGAGTATTTTTATTAGGTTTCAAAAGCTTCTATTAACATTAAGGATTCTTCGATGATAAAATTTTAGGATTCATAATGTATAGATGTGTTGAGTGGTTTAGAGATTACATAACTTTTACTTTCATGCATGCACATTAGAAAAATTTGTCCCGAGTTTTTTCAATTTTTTTTTAATGTATACTGATGTGCAAAACATAAGCAAAAATGTAAAAATTTAGCAGATAGCCGTGAAATTGCAGAAAAGGAGGTCTGGAGATCAGTACAATGAACACCTAAGTCAGTAGAAACGTCATGCGTATGCAAATATCAGGAACGAAACGTCGGAGGTGACGTGAGCGTACGCGTGATGTCGGCGCGCCTAGCTCAACAGAAGAGTAAAAGGAAGGACGGAGAAGCAATTCAACATATTCCGTGCAAGAGCATGTGAGTCAATTTGTTAAATATGGCTAGAAGAAATCACCTGGACGACTTCACACGTGGAAGAATGATCGGAAAGCTGGAGCAGGGGCGTACTGTCACCAGTGTAGCTGCAGAGTTCGGAATCAACAAAAGTGTCGTTTCGCGCGCTTGGAAAGCGTTCCAAACCACAGGTATAGCTTTAGAAAGGTTGGTGGTGACCGCCCGTGGAAGACAACTGTAGGGGATGGCCGATATATCGTCCTGCAGGCGAAAAGAGGCCAACAGCAGGCAGCAAGCGCCATTGCTCAGCAACTCTGTACAGCAACGGCGTGACAAGTGTCGCGGTTTACTGTGGCCAGACGCCTTCACGCAGTGGGCCTATTCGCCCGCCGTTGTGAACGCTGCCTCCCGTTGAAAGTTGCCCACCGTTTACAGTGGTGCAGAGAGCATAAAATCTGGACAACTGATCAATGAAGTCGTGTCTTCTTTACGGATGAGAATCGGTTCTGTACCAGAAGCAATTCTCGACGCGTTTTGATTTGGAGAGAGGTCGGGACCCGGTTTTATCCCAGTAACCTCAAGGAAAGACACCGTTATGGTGGTTCTGGAGTTCTTGTGTGGGGAGGCATTTTGCTGAACGGGCGAACTGAGCTCCTCGTTTCCGATAGAGGGTCTGTAACCGGGTATCGCTATTGTGAGGACGTACTCCTTCCCCATGTGCGTCTGTTCCGAGGTGCCATTGACCCAGACTTCATTTTTTTGGATGACAATGCACGGTCACATCGGACTCTTGCTGTTGAGGATCTACTGGAAAGTGAAGATATCACTCCAATGGATTGGCCGGCGTACTCCCCAGATTTAAATCCCATCGAACATGTGTGAGATACTTTGGGGAGACGCATTGTAGCACACTTACATCTTCCGGAGAACACCCAACAACTCAAACAGATGCTGATTGAGGAATGGGCACTCCTATCGCAAGAAATGTTGCATCAGCTGGTTCTGAGTATGCGGAGACGGTGCGAAGCAACCATTGCAGTGAGGGGAGGGCATATCCCATATTAAGGAACATCTGCTTGTTGTTCTTCCTCTTGGATAAACAATCATAAATCACGATACTATGCATTCAATAAAGCATGTTTTTGTTTGATTCCATACCATATGTATTGTATTCCTTTTTCAGCGCCGATGCTTTCGCCATCCTTTAGGTACATAATACTCTCCTTCATTTCTGAATGTCATGTCTCTCAGATGATTTCTCGTGGAGTTATGGCACAAAACCAACCTGTTGCTTAAGTTTTGCACACCATTGTATTTGAAATAAATTTGTTTTCGAGATATATAGTTGATGCTTCTTAAATATTTACTTCGACAAAATGCTGCTTAGGCAATGCATAATGGATTTTTAGTGAATTTTCTAACAGGTTTAAAAAAGTTTTGTTTTCAAATCAATTTCGGACTTTAGTAAAATCTTCATTTTTTTTTAATAGCAAAATAATTCTTCTTCCAGATGAGGATCATTTCCATTTCGAATTCTAGGATCATGTGAAGCATGTTAAAACTTTTGGAATACCTCCTGCATTTTACGTCGTTCTGGGTTATTGTTAATTGCCACTACTGTTTGCACTAACTCCCTTAAGATGTTCGAAAATTTAATTTTGAAATCCAAAGAGAAAAGTATGATAAACTGATTCGAAATATGAGAGTAGGCAGGCGGATTTGACCCACCATGAGGCTGTTGCGCCAATGACGAATTCCAATGCTACGAAATTCCTCATTACAAACCGACATAATGAAATTTTAGATAGGTTTTAACTTTTTTATATATTGTATTTTGTGAGTAAATATTTATAAAAAAAATGTTTCAATATTACGGTAATGAGTTGTGTAAATAATTAAAAATTTTACTTCTTTAAAATATAACTATCATTAAATTGGATATTATTAATAAAGTGGCCTACAGCTAAAATAAAATATATATATATTCATCGTGACAAGTTTCATTATATTTTCGAGAGTATCCTTTCTTGCATTCACATTTATTTGCACCAATTTCAATAGCACATTTCTTTGCATTTGTACCCCATATACATTTTACGTAAGAAAAACTCAATTATTATATTGCAAATCATAATGCATATTCATTCGTTAAAAAACATTTGTAATACAGAGTTAACAGCCAGTCAAGGTGTTCTTGAAATTGAATAAAGAAACTTTTGTTATTAAATTATATCCAATGAAATGTAGCATATAAATTAATATTAGTGTAATTACTAAAAAGCTTTAATGGTGAAATTTAATTTAGAAAAAACTAGATAACTCAATATAAATTAATCATTTATATATAACTTTTATAGATTCTATCTTTGAGACCGTGTTCCGATTTGCACGCACATATTTCGTTATCTTCTTTGAAAGTACAAGTTTCGAATCCGACTCCACACTCGCATTCTGTTTCAACGGGGGAAAAGTGTAATCAAAGTGCAATTTTAACAAAGAATACATTGTCTTTAAAGCTTTAAAATAAATTATTTTATAACAAATTCTAATTTCGAACACAAAATTTACGTATCTAAATAGTTATTTTCGTTTAAAGTTGTTAAAGAAAGAACATATATCTTAATCTGTGTTTTACGTATTATTAGAAATTCGCTGAATACTGAAAAAGGAAAAAAAATTGCGATATTCTCAACGAATTAATTAATAATTATTAAAAATTTAAAAGACAAGTATACCTATTATTACAGATATCCGGAGTTTATTTCTTATATGTAACAGTTCCAGTACCGTCATAAAATAATTATATAGGAATTTACAATAAGTAATATTTCATAACCTTATAGAAAAATTTATAGAGTTAACAAGCACCGGTACCAGCGCTCTATCCCCCCAATTTACAAAAACTGAGTTAATTTCTCTTTAGATCCTACCATGGCATTAATGCACAAATTAACCTCGTCTTGGTCTAAGCATTAGTTTTTCTGTAAAGGACGATCTAAACTTAATGGGCCAGTGTTTGCTTAATGTTTTGAATTATCTTTGTATTTTGTGACACATAAAATATAATTTTATACCTGTACAAGTTCCTAGATTGTCAGCATAGCCTTCCTCACAAACACAAGTTTTTTCTCCATCTTTGAAGCTGCATTCTTTTCCGTTATCACCGCAATCACATTCTAAAGAAAAAAGTAAATAAAAAGGGTATTTTTCAAGATTGAAAAGTATGAAACAAAACAGATTAACATTGGAAATTTGTGTGTGGTGTTTTAAAAACATTTTAATTTAGTGCAATATTTTGTTGCTCTGTTTCTTTTAAACTTTTTTTAAAAATGAATATGTCACAAATAAATGTATTATGACAGAAAAAATATATATTTCCTATATTAAAATATATTCTGATAATTTTCAAACTTAATTTCTCTCATGTTACACGATACATAATGGTATATAATTTCAACTAGTGTACTCAATTTCTTTGAATTTCATAACAAAAAGGTTATTTTTTCTTTATTTATGTCTTAATATATTATTATTACATTTCAAATTTGAGTATTTTCATTAAGTTTCAAAAGCTTCTATTAACATTCAGGATTCTTCGATGATTAAATTTTTGGATTCATAATGTTTAGATATGTGTTGAGTGGTTTAGAGATTACACTTTTACTTTCATGCATGCACATTAGAAAAAATTTGTTCTGAGTTTTTTCAATTTTTTTTTTTTGAATATAATTAAAATAAAGTTGATTTGAAGATATATAGTTGATGCTTCTTAAATAGTTACTTCGATCAAATTCTGCTTGGGCAATGCATAATGGATTTTTAGTGGATTTTCTAACGCGTTTAAAAAGGTTTTGTCTACAAATGAATTTCGGAATTTTTTGAAATCTTCATTTTTGTTATTAGCAAAATAATTCTTCTTTCCGATTTGGATCGTTTCCATCTTGATTTCTAGGTTCATGTGAAGCATGTTAACCTTTTTGGAATGGCTCCTGCATTTTACGTCGTTCTGGGTTATTGCCAATTGCCACTACTGTTTGCACTAACTCCCTTAAGATGTTCGAACCTTTAATTTTGAAATCCAAATAGAAAGGTTTGATAAGTCGATTTCATCGTGTTAAATTGTCGTGTCAGTCGAGTTCGAAGAAATGTTCATCTCGCTTACAAGATTTCTAATTTGGCTCTTTTCCTACAAATGCCCAATGGCTTTATCATCAGACCTGTAAATTTACTAATAGTACAGTAAACAGTTTAAATAATTTTTGCCTATTTCACGTTGTTGCGGATTTACCATTTAGTCAACTTTTACCATCATTTGTTGTACAATCGAGTCAAATTAAAATCGGACAAATGAAAAAAAAATATGAAAACTGTACCAAAGTCCTCAGCTAATAAATTTGACCGATTATTATAGCATTTGTTTTGCAATTTTCTCTCATTCATTCGTCAAGAGGATTCTTGACATTTTTGATTAGGAATGTAGCATATATATGTTATTGTTACCGTATTAAAATCCCAATTATCCATCAACATTTAAAATTTCACATTTAGTTGAACCAACTATTCTTCATTAATAAGAGTGAAACATACGGGATCTTCGACACTGCATATGTATTATGTTTAGACATATATATATACGTATATGTATACAGTAAATGATTATTCGGAAACTGTAGCATGTTGAAAAATAGTATTACAGATTAACATTTAATAAATCCTGATAGCCGTGTGACTAGAACTATGGTACTTGGTTCCATGTATGCTTGCAATTGTTCAAAATCCACTTTAAACCATCAGTCCCTGTCTAATATAACTGTTGGAAATGTGCCGACAACCCTACCCAGTAAAAAGAAAATATCTCGTGCACCGAAATCTGACAGTAGGCAGGCAGATTTGGCTCGCAATGAGACTGTTGCGTCAATGAAGAAGAAAAAAATCCAATATTACGTAATGCCTCATTAGAAACGGACATAAAATCTATTTAAAATTCCATTAACTTTTTTATATATTTCTTGTAATTTTTGAGTAAATATTTAAAAAAAAAAAAAAAAAAAAAAAACATTGTTTCAATATTATTTAATGAGTTGTGTAAATAATTTAAAATTTCACTTTTTTAAATAATAATTATTTGTAAATTGGCTATTATTAATGGAGTGGTATACAGCTAAAAAAGAAAAAAAGTATTCATCTTGAAAGTGTCATTTTTTTTTTTTCCAGAGTATCCTTCGTTGCATTTACATTCATTTTCACCGCTTTTTAAAATACATTTCTTTTCTTTTCATTCATAGATTTCTTTTTTTTCCACAATTACATTTTATGTAAGAAAAACGCATAAAATAATTAAAATAAATAAAAAAAAAATATAAAACAATTCTAACACAAATATTAATATTAGTATAGTTTGTCATAAAGAAAGTAATTCCAGAAAGTGAAAACCAGAAAATGACTTTTGACAAGTAGTCCAGAAGCTGACAACATATACTACTGACGGTAAATTACTTTTGTTTGCTAATTTATTCTTATAATAACAATAAACATAATGTAAATGAAGAAATAACTCCTTAATATTATTAAAAGGCATAACAACGTCAAAGAATGAATACGGAGCAGTGAAAAAATTTTTAAATTATTTTTTTTCTTTCCAAACATATGTGTTGTAGTTACAGATATTGTCTCAGATATAATAGGTATAAAACAGGGAATATCATGTTATGGAAATCATCGGCAAAACTGTGAATTTTATAAAGGCTGCAAGATTGAATCATCTCCAATTCCAGGAATTTCTCAAAAGTTTGAATTCTGAGTATTGCGATATCTTATACTTTCAGAAATAATGCAGCTCATCGATGCTAAAGGTTAACAATATTTTATAATATATTTAATAAAATAAAATCATTTATGATATCGAAAGCAAATTTGTGCCGGAACTTGACGATGCCAATTGGGCGGTAGATTTAGCATTTTTGGTAGATTTGATGCTCATGTAACAGGTGGGCTGAAACGTTCATAGGCTGACACATAGATGGCTCTAATAGTATTAAATCCATATGAATTTTAGTTATCTCTAACCTTCAAAAGACACGTGTATAAATTTGACAGCTGTTGCACTAATAGTATGTGAGTTACAGCATTTTTAGTGAAGCAACTTTTGTTAATTAGAAAAAAATGGATAAAAAGGAATTTCGTGTGTTAATAAAGCATTGCTTTTTGGCGAAAAAAAATACTATTGAAGCCAAGGCTTGGCTTGATAAACATTCTTCGGACTTCGCCAGGGGACTTCGGACCAGGAAAATCAACCGTAGAGAAGTGGTTTGCTAAATTTAAACGAGGTAAAATGAGCACCGAGGACGATGCACGCAGTGGAGGCTCCAAAGAGGCTGTTACCGACGAAAACAACAAGTCCACAAAATAATTTCTGATAACCGTAAAGTGATTGAGATAGCTGGGACCCTAGAGATATCAAAGGAACGTGTTGGACAAATCGTGCATGAATATTTGGATATGCGAAAGCTCTGTTCAAAGTGGGTGTCGCGCGAGCTCACAATCGACCAAAACCAACAACGAATTGATGATTCTAAGCAGTGTTTGGAGCTGTTCAATCGTAATAAACCCGAATTTTTGCGTCGATATGTGACAATGGATGAAACATGGCTCCATCATTTCACACCGGAGTCCAATCGACAGTTAGCAGAGTGGACTGCACGTGAGGAACACTAAAAATGCTATAACTCACATACTAATAGTGAAACAGCTGTCAAATTTATACTCGTGTCTTTTGAAGGTTAGGGTTAACTAAAATTAATAGGGATTTAATACTAGTAGCACCATCTATGTGTCAGCCTACGAACTTTTTCAGCCCACCTGTTAGATGACTTAAACATTCGACTTCACGATAAAAATATATCCGGTATTATAACGGTATTATAAATCCGTTCCAAATTATATTAAAATGATAGCAAGCCCAAAGAAATGTACAATTTTCATTTTCATTTGATGGAAAAGTAATTTTTTCATTTCAACACATCGGACAACCTCAATCCTTAGACTGGGATTAAAAAACGTTGCTTTAAGTCTCGAGTTTACGCAAAAATTTGAAAATCGATTTAAGAATTTTCGGAAAAGTACTCAAAATGTTTGTATTTCTGCGACTCCATTTACAAACGATAAAGATATGCCGCCAGATAATTTTGAAATGGAATGCATAGAATTGAAATCAAAATTCAAATTCTAGAGAAATTTAGAAAGCGAATTTTTGAGCAAGAGACAGTAAAACGCAGGGTGAATCATTAAAACAAATTTTAATGAAATTAATTGCACGTAGAGGCCGGTCATCATTTTCCCCAGAATAAGAAAGAAATGAGAATTTTTAAAACAATTCATCATATTTCTTTTTCCTATAGAAGAAAATATACTAAAAAAATATTTTCAAAAAATTTATAAAATATTTTTATAAAAAGAATAAAACAAGACCAAACAAGAAGATAAAATATAGAATAATATATCATTTTTGTTTTTAAATGCATCATTCCAAAGCAATTTCAAATTTATGTGGTTTTTCCCTTTAAAACTGTTATACGCACAGTTTTTCAAGTTTTCTCAATAAACATCAGTGTAGATTATATTGTGATCAGCATGTATTAAAATTTGTGGATCTAATAGATTCACATAAAATTAATTTACTTAAAAAAGAAAACCCTTATATAGTTTGCCGCTTAATTTAAATAATTTACTGAAGCATTTTTCGAATAAACAACTATTAAAGTTTATTTCTGCATACTATAAAATATATGAATACGAATAATACCAATAATGTAAAATACGTATAAAACTTAAAATACCTATTGATTTCTCTTTAATTCATTATTATTCAACATTCTATGATAATCGGTATAGGAGATTGCATATTCTCATAATAATCCAAGTGATAAATAAAACATTTTTTGTCATGAATATGTTTCTATTTAATAGAAATATTAATTTACTAAAAATGCATTTAATGATCTATGAATTTGCTTCGTGGAATTCATATTGCTTGTAAATTATAATTATTTAATTTTCTCTTACTTTTACATGTTCCTTCATCATCAGAGAACCCAGGGTTACACTGACACTTTTTATAACCATTTTCAAAACTACATAGTCCATCGTAACCACAGTCACACTCTGTAACAAAATTAAAAGAATTTTTCTATCTCAACTAAAAATTATAAGCGTCATAATTCTTATTTAATTTATTTTTATAAATTTCAGACGCTGTTGAAATTATATAACAATAGCCTTAAATCAAAATTGTTTTAATATGATGTTATGTTGCTACAATTCAAAAATGTACGTTAAAAACTGACGGATCTCTTGCTTGAAAAGAGTGGTTCAAAGACGTATAGTAAACACAGGATATATCATTAGAAAACGAATTTTAATGATAATAATTACATGTAGAGACGGCTTATCATTTCCCTCAAAACGGGGAAAAGATGAGAATTTTTAAATTAATACATCATATCGACATTCGCTTATCTTTCAGAAGATTTCTCATGATTCAGTAATCATGATATGTATGTTCAGAATACTTTTTTTTTCTTCTAATGCAGCTAGCAAACACTTAGACAGCTGTCTTGGATGCTTTAAGGCAAGCGCTGCACAGACGTTACTCACTTTGCATTACCCAGCGGGATCGTGTAACTGGAAGATAAACCACGGACGTAGAATAATAATGCTCCCGCAACGCTCTACGATCATATTAGACAGGGACCTAAAGTTTAAAGTGGATTCCGAACCACTACAAACATCCATGGCACCACCGGGACTCGAACCCTAAACCTGCGGTACCGAGGGCCAGAGCGCTAGCCATTCGGTCCATTTAGGTCCATGTTCAGAATACTGTTACATATCTTCCTCTAGAAGCACTCCGAAGTCATCAGTTTGGTTTGTCACTCTGTGGTCATTTTGTGCACACGAGGGCTAAACAGACCGGGACCTACAGTTTAAAGTGGATTCCGAACCACTAACAAATATTCATGCCGTGACCAGGATTCGAACCTGAACCTCGGATACCAAAGGTCAGATCGCTAGCCACTTATCCACCAGGCCGCCCCAAAGTTATCACAGAATAGTTCGATACAATAAATATATTCTTTTGTATCAACGATAAGGACCACAATGATGATCTCTAATGAATCTTGAATCACTAGCAAGAGTGATTCTGGACACTAGCTCATATAAAGAGATAAGATAATTCGTTATCATCAAATCACCATTGTATCAGATGGTTGTTCATGATCCACTATATCACTGCACCGTTTCAGATGTTTTATGTAAATACCATGACACCAAATGTATTGTACCTAAATTTTATGCATGTATATGAAGTGCAAGTTTTTTTTTCTATATATTTATTTAAATGTGCATTCCCGTAAGACCACTGAAGTGTCTGAAACATTGAATGTGTTCTTACTGAACTTACGACGTTAACTGTTTATACCCCAAACTTAAATCCCTTCAAGCATGCCTATTACTCTCTTTTCTTGAACCACACTAAAATCACCTTGAAACAAATGGGATATAATGTACTATGTTCGATTCTAAAAATATATTTTTACTGATGGACCAAATTACAACGGTATGAATGTTTTTCTTTTAAGTCATTTCTTTTTAAAAAAAAAAAAAAAAAAAACAATTTAAGCCATTTGAATCGTCAAATGGACAATTAGTCAACTTCACGAAATATTGATCGGCTCTCATATTTCGACCCAATTTAGGCTGTTGAAATAGACCCACAAATGTCTATTTTTTAAGTTATGTATCATGCAAGTTAATCTTAGTTTAACTTAATAGAATAAGAGCAACTGGCTTTAACTTTTTAACTGTTGGCCAACGTGTACAATACTGGTGCCTTTTCACTGAAGAAGGAAGAAAAAATGTACAATACTGGTGCCTTTTCACTGAAGAAGGAAGAAAAAATGAATTTTGCAAATTCTCTTCGGCAAAAGTTTTTAATGCAAATATTAGAAGCTCCCTATATATTTTTTTATCTTGGCTTTAACTTTTTAATTTTTGGCCAACCCTTTTATCAAGAAGGAAGAAAAAATGAATTTTGCAAATTCTCTTTTTTTTATCTTGGCTTTAACTTTTTTAATTTTTGGCCAACGTGTACAATAACTGGTACCTTTTCACTCAAGAAGGAAGAAAAAATGAATTTTACAAATTCACTTAGGCAAAGGTTTTCAATTCAAATGTTAGTTTCTCATTTTTTTTATCCTATAAATATCTATTTTGGGACCCTATACAGGATGGATTTCAGAAACCAATAATATATCAGAGGAACAGAGAAATTAGTCCTTTAATAGTGAAAATATCTTTCAATAATAAAAAAACTAGAAAGTCGAAATCTTAGATATAATTCAAATGCCAATTTTTGTAAACTTACCTGCACAAATATCTCCATCAAATAGATACCATTCGTAACATGTGCATGTTTTCTGCCCATCTTTAAACTCGCAATAACCACCTTCCCCACAATTGCATTCTAGAAAGCATTATTAAGTATTTACATTAAATTTATAGTGCAGATATATTAATAGAATTATTCTAATACCACATACATACCGGTACACACTCCATTTAGCTCGGCAAAACCTTCCATGCAGTAACAATTTTTTTCTCCATATTCGAATTCACATTTGCTGTTTATTCCGCATACACATTCTAAAAGATAAATATGAAATTTTCTCAAACCCCAAAATAAATAATTCAAAAGTAACAGAATTTTTTAAGAAATTTAATGCACATGTTTACTAATCAATTATTAACCCATAAAATTTTAAAACATTCACATAAATTTAAAAATGCACATACACATTCATTACATAAGCTTTCTAAGAAATTTTCTAAGCTGCAAATGCAAATTATAAAAAAAAAGTAACATAAATTATTAACAAACTGAATTTATTTAATGCTTATTAAAATACATAAATTCTGATCGTCAGAAATTTTAAAGCTTGTTTGTTAGTCTGAAATATTGGTACTGTTATTATAACATAAAAAAGCAAAGTCAAACTATCTTAACTCTATCATCAATATAACATATTAATACATAATTTAATTTTACGTTAACAAAATATTGAAATACAATTCAAAAGTAATCATAACTAAATTAAATTTGATTAAACTACAAATTTCTTCCGGAGTTATGAAATAATTCTAGAACATTTTTTTAAAAATATGCCAACAATTTGTGCATGTATAATTAAAACTAGCATAAATTCAGTAGAATTGTTCCAAGATGCAAAATATTTCAGCAAACTATATTTAAAATATTCCTTACATTGTTAAAATAATATTCAGAGATACAAAGAGTTAAGAACACAAATTTTAACATAATAATATCAAAAATGAAATTGCTTTTCTTTTTATACACTCTTAAAATAGAAAAAAATACCGACCTATAAAGAAATATATACAAATGAGGTGAACATCGGTTTATATGATGCACGCAGAAAAAGAAGTGATTAAAATGTCAAAGGATTTATTTGTTTTATTCATGAAATACTGCATTATGTATCCCAAACTTAAAAATAAAACGTTGACTCATCGAATATCATAAGCTTGGTCTTTATCCGAGCTGTTTTCCAGTTTGACATTAATTCACCCTATCACGAGTTAGAATGGCGAGATTATGAAATGATCACAGAAGCCTACTTTTATAATACGGTTTTTTTTCTCCGTAGCGCGCATGCTCATAGGAAATTGCGCATGCGTGTCTGTAATAATGTTTCCTATGAGCACGCACGCTAGAGAGAAAAAAATACCGTATTATAAAAATACGGTATGCAAAAATTCTCTATTATTGATGATAAACCTACTGTTGGCTTATGCAAGATCATCTCTCATAAGCTGGTCTTTATCCAAGCTGTTATCCAATTTGACATTAATGAGTCATTTTCATGTGAAATTTCTTGCCAAATTCACTCTATCACGAGTTAGATTGACGAGATTATGAAATGGTCACGGACGCCTACTCATCAGACCATCGAACGAGATATTATTGATGACAAATCTACTGTTGGCTTATACAACAACATCTCTCATAAGCTGGTCTTTATTCAAGCTGTTTCATTCAGTCAGTTTGACATTGCCAGTTTGACATTTATGCGTCGTTTTACTGTGAAATTTCTTGTCAAACTCACTCTAATTGTCCAGTTAGATCGGCGAGATCATGAAACGGTCGCAGAAGCGTACTCATCAAATCACCGAACAAGACATAATTGATAATAAACCCATTGTCTAGCCAGGCAATGAGGTTTTTGTGGTGTGGCGGTGTATTATACCTTCGAAACACAAGCCCAGGATGTTGGGAAAGCAATGTCAATACAAAGGGGCTTGGAATACCATCGGAGTATAATAGTACTGTTAGGATGTCTATAATGGTTAAAAAAGTGCTATCCGGCTGCTAATTTGCCGAACGAAAACATACCATAAATCTCGATTGTTGAGGTCTGTTGTCTTGAATCGTCATTCAATTTAGTAACACGCCAATAGCCTGAATAACTCTAGACGGTTTTTGTTAGTCGTCGAGGCTGAATTCGAAGTCAGACTCATTGATGAAAACAATTTTACTCTAGTCAATGAGACTTCTGAACGAATGAACAAGCCCAGGCAGCAACACTGTAATTATTATTATTATTATCAATGACCTTTGTAATCATTGATATTCTGTGTACATGTCAAATCATTGATAATTATAGTATTGTGAAACTTGTTCAATCCGTACGTTCTAGGTAGATCTCTGCTTTCTCAACATTGCATTTTGCCATGATTCAATCATTCCTGGAAGGCGGCCTGATGGCCAATTTGCCAGCGCTCTGAGCTTTATTACCACAGACTTCTGGTTTGAATCCTGGCTGTGGCATGGATGTTTGTTAGTGGTTCGGAATCCACTTTAAAACTGTATATGCACAAGGTGACCATAGAGCGACAAACCAAATCAAACCATTCCTGGCAGCATTGTTGAATGTCATCATTGTACCATGACTTGAATTTAAAGCGATGATTTGATATGATCGTCTTACTTTCTTAATCTCAGTGGCATGTTTTTCATTAACTTTTTATTATACGAGCTGTAAGCGAGGTATTTAAACAGTCACTATCAAATTCGAACAGAAAATATGAGCTAGAAATGAAATTTCGCTTCTTTTATACACTTTCAGGGCGATCAGTTTCGATTTTATGAAACTATTCATTTATTTGGCACGAAAATGTATTATTTACATATTGGATCGATAGGAATTTGCATATGAAATTTTGTTATAATCATCTTATATAGATTTTTATGTTACGTTCCTTTTTTATCTTGAAGTATACATTAAACTTAAAACCATTCTAGCAAAACTTAAAATGAATTTAAAGACATGGAAAATTCAGTTACCTGTGCATGTACCGTATTTGTCTGCAAATCCCGCATCACACACGCACTTCTTTTCGTACGTGACGCTTCCATTCTTCTTGGAATAGGTCTCGGTAAAGATGCATTTACCATTCTTGCCACAATAACATACTGGGATAGTAATGAAAAATAAAATTCATAATCATTATTAATTTTACTAACAGTAATTTATGTTTCAGCAAAAGGTTTTGCATAAGCTAGTTATACACAGTCCAGTCACATTAATGTGACCACCTGTCAAAAGCCAGAATAACCACCTTTGGCAGAGCGAATCGTTGCGAGACGTGCAGGAAGAGAGTGAATTAGGTTTCTGAAGGTGTTCACTATGATGGTGAGCCATGCCGACTCCAGTGCCGTGGCCAGCTGCGCTGGATTACGCTGTTGAGGATCCATGGCGCGAACAACCCGATCGAGGTGGTCCCCCAGATTCTCGATTGGGTTTAAATCCGGTAAGTTTGCTGGCCAGGGGAGTACGGTAAACTCATCCTGGTGCTCTTCGAACCACGCACATACACTGCGAGCTGTAGGACACCTCGCATTGTCCTGCTGGTAG
This sequence comes from Caerostris darwini, assembly GCA_021605075.1. Lineage (NCBI taxonomy): Eukaryota > Metazoa > Arthropoda > Arachnida > Araneae > Araneidae > Caerostris > Caerostris darwini. Next base: position 105,274 of record BPLQ01007757.1, read on the forward strand.
ATGCCATCATTCTGATGAAAAATAATTCGCATATAGGGGTGGACATGGTCCGCAAGGAGAGATGCGTACTTGTCTTGATCCATCGTGCCTTCCACAATGATGAGTGCACCCAGTGAATGCCAGGAAAACATTTCTCAAACCATAATGCTCCCTCCTCCAGCTTGTATTCTTCCGGCAATTGGTGCAGGGTGTTTGCTTTCAAGACGTTTCACGCCGTATACGCCAACGCCCCTCTGTCCGATGGAGCATAAAACGTGTTTCATCGGAAAAAGTCACCTGTCGCCACTCTGTGGACGTCCAGTTTCGGTACTGGCGTGCAAATTCCAGTCTTCGTCACCGATGAACAGCAGTCAGCATAGGTGTATTAATCAGGCATCTACTACGGAGGCCAGTGCGCAGCAACGTTCGCTGAACCGTTGTTGAGGATACACTCTTGGTAGCCCCTTGGTTCATCTGGGCGGTCAGTTGTCTACAATTGCCCGTTTATTCGCCCGAACGCATCTCCGTAGCCCATGGTGCACCACATATGCCACGCCGCTGATTTTGGATAGTGCCATTTTGCTATGCACGGTATACTTTTACCACGGCAGCACGCGAACAGTTCACAAAATTAGCCGTTTCCGAAATGCTTCCACCCTTGGCCCGTAAGCCAATAATCATGCCCGTTTGGACGTCGGATAAATCGCTACGTTTCTGCATTACGCCAACGATTGAAATGCTGTCTGATGCCCTAGGGCATCCTTTATATACACTTCACTGCAATGTGCTGCCCCCTGCCTTTTGTGATTGGTTATTTCACGTTGACGTCAAAAGTAGGTGGTGGTCACATTAATGTGACTGGACTGTGTATTATATATGTTATTTTCTATGTAACAATTTAAATTTAAAAATATAATTATAAGAAGCTTAAAAAGCTTTTGAAATAATTTAAGCAGAACAACAATTTTTAAACATCCATGTCAAATTTCAAGTATCAATCAAATATTTCGTGGACATAAAATCAAAAATTGTCGGTGGCTAGTTTCAAAAACATAATAATTCTTAACACAAATTAATCTTTGTCATTTATTTCAAATTTCCTCAGGCTGCCTGGTTAATAGTGCTTTAAGTTTCCGAATTGGGAAGCCTGGCTCGAAATCCGACAAGCACTGCTGAAACGAAAGCTTCTATTCCTATGATGGAAGTGGGCACAATACATCTGTGGGCCTGAATGTACTTTCGTTGATATATAGCTCATGGATGCAGTTCTTCGCCTCAGATACCATCTTGAGGGTGTTCGTTTGAAATTTCAGTTGCATAGTGTAGGTACAAGCCTCCCATGGATCATCCAAATCAGCAACATCTCTTAAATTCCAGCTGGAATTGGCTAGGATCAAAGTACCCAGTATTTGAAAACAATAAGAATATTGTTATTCGTCACAGATCTCTTTAGGGTATATGCCTTTTATAAAACACGTATACACACGCATTAAACATTCATAAACAATTTCGTACCCATACCTTACTTCGAGGATATATACGAATCAAACAATCTATGTACCCGTATTATTTTTCCTACTCATGAATTAATTTGTTGCATTCGTTTATCACATCATGATGGGCTAAAAGAAGCATCTATGTAGTAAAAAGAGGATGAATTATGATTTAATTTTTTTTATCTGCATCAGTTATAGACTAATATTTATTTCTCAAAGTTATAGCAAAACCCATCCATCTATTTCACAGTATTGGTTTAGCAAGCTGAAAGAAAACAACGATGATATCATCTCATAAAACTACAACTTATCAACACTGTCTGTATTCTATAAGTTATTGTTATGTTATTATTGTTATGGATAATAAGCATAGCATATGTTTACCAGAGTTTTTGAACGCCTGCATACAATAAGTACACGTCTGCACATATTTAATAAATTGGGTACTTTTAATTCTCATGTCCAGAGTTACAAGTGTTTTAAACCATTCTAACTAATACCCGTAAATTAATTTCGATTTTAAATCACATTGAAGACTACTAATTTTGGAAATATTTCATAAATAACCAAAATACACTACTGGCCATTAAAATTGCTACACCGGGAAGAAATGCAGATTAAAAAATGATATGTATTGGACAAATATATTATACTGTTGTTGTTGTTACTAATCTCGGAACTGTCTAGCAGGGCTAGACAGCTCCCATGAATCCGAAAATGTCTAAAAAGTCTAAAAATAGTTGAGGGTCCCAGAGGACCTCACCTTTGTCAAATCCTAAACAAATCAAAATATGTGAGGAGGAAGCCATGTCAGAAGAGCATCAATGTCACTGAGGGAATATTTTTTTACCGTGCCTAAAAGTGGGGGCACTTGTGTAGTCACAAGACGCGAAAAAAAGCAGTCTAATGGAAAGATCCTCCCAGTTTCCTAGAAAATACCAAGAGTGGTTGAGAGGGGTTTATGAAAGCTTGTTCATTTTTATTTTTGCCAGGGAAGAAATCTCGCCAAAGGTCAGCGTCATATAGAAGAAGACGGATTCATGTAGAGAGAGTTCTTCAGAATGAGAAGCTTCAATTGACCAGGAGATCTAGGACACCAGAGGCAGAAGATTGACTTAGCCCTAGGTGGCTGTCTGTTTTAGCTGGGCAAATTGGAATGGCCTTCACGCCTAGGGTGACCCTGCTAGGAGTAAACTCCCGACGTACTTCGCCCATTCCGCCCGGGAACACCCCTTCGCCACTGTGAGACAACAGACAGGACTTGAAGGGGATATATTATACTGGAAATAAAATAAAATTTAGACGCACGGGTCGTAACACATCAGAAATGTAACGTGCACTATTCAAAGTGCACTCAATGCGAACAAGAGATAACCGAGACGTGTATCCAATAGCACCCTATAACATCACGCCAGGTGATGGGCCAGTATGACGATGACGAATGCACGCTGCCAATGTGCGTACACCACGATGCCGGGCTGATACGCATTTCTGCTTCTTACACGAAGCATCACAACCACTTTTCATCAGGCAACAATATTCAAATGCAATTTGTGTATGAGAAACCGGCTGAACAATTTTCTAATTTAAACACATTGTAGGTGTCGCTACAGGCGCCTGATTTGTTCGAATCCGCTGAAAAGCTAATCATTTGCATATCACAGCACCTTCTTCTTGTTGTTTAAATTTCACGTCTACAGCATGGCTCCTTTTTAGTGTAGCAATTTTAATGGCCAGTAGTGAAATTTTAAAAATTATAATGAAAGTTCTTAAAACAGTGCTAAGTACACTGAAGTGACAAAAGTCATGGGATACCTCTTAATATCGTGTCGGCCCTCCTTTCGCCCGGCGAAGTGCAGCAACTCGACGTGGCATGGACGCAACAAGTCGTTGGAAGTCTTCTGCAGGAATATTGAGCCATGCTGTCTCGATAGACGTCCATAATTGTGAAAGCGTTGATGGTGCAGAATTTTGGGCACGAACAGACCTCTCGATGATGTCCCATAAATGCTCGATGGGATTCATGTCGGGTGATCTAGGTGGCCAGATCATTCGTTGGAATTGTCCAGAATGTTCTTCAAACCAATCGCGAACAGTTGTGGCCCGGTGACATGGCACATTGTCATCCATAAAAATCACATCGTTGTTTGGGTACATGAAGTCCATGAATGGCTGCAAGTGATCTCCAAGTAGCTGAACATAAGCATTTCCAGTCAATGTTCGGTCCAGTCGCACCAGAGGACCAAGTCCATGCCATGAAAAAACAGCCCACACCATTACGGAGCCACCACCAGTTTGAACAGTTCCTTGTTGACAGTTTGGGTCCATGGCTTCGTGGGGTCTGCGCCACACTCGAACCCTACCATCAGCTCTTACCAACTGAAATCGTGACTCATCGGACCAGGCCACGGTTTTCCATTCATCTAGGGACCAACCGATATGCTCACGTGGCCACGAGAGTCGCTGCAAGCGATGTCGTTGTGTCAGTAAAGGCACTCGAGTCGGTCTTCTGCTGGAATAGCCCAAGAAAGCCAAATTTCTCCGCACAGTTCTAACAAACAAGTCCCTTGTACGTCCCACATTGATTGTTTGCGGTTATTTGACGCAGTGTTGCTTGTCTGTTAGAATTTACGACTCTTTGCAGACTTCGCCGGTCTCGGTCGTTAAGTACAGGCGGTCGACCACTGCGCTGTCTATGGTGGGATGTTATACCTGAAATTTCATACTCTCGGCACACTCTTGACACAGTGGATCTGGGAATGTTGAATTCCCTAACGATTTCCGAAATGGCATGACCCATGCGTCTAGCTCCAACTAACATTCCGCGTTCAAAGTCTGTTAATTCCCGTCGTGCGGTCATCATCACGTTAAACCCACTTCACATGAATAACTTGAACAGAAATGAAAGCTCTGCGAAAGCACTGCTCATTTATACCTGTTCTACGCGATGCTACTGCCATATGAAAATTTGCATATTGCTATCCCATGACTTTTGTCACTTCAGTGTATATTGCAACGATAACCAAGTTAATTATTGTTATAATATAAATGCATTTGTTTTGTTAAGAATCAGAGAGTTTCGTACGTTCGCAGTCCTTTCCTTTCAGAGAATGCCTGGGAGCGCACAAGCACTTCCAGTGTCCTCGGGAATCTTTCACGCAGCGGCCGTTTTTACAGGAGCACTCGTCGGCACCTGGAAAATAAACAGAATTTGATTCCAATAATGAAAAAACATAGAAGACTAACACAAATGCAATAATATAAATAATCAAATGTGTGAATGTAAGAATAAAATTCTGTTTGTTGTTGTTTCTTATCCACTTGGCAGACATCTAGCCCACGAGCCCATATGTACTCTTGGTCGTAAAGGGAAGGAAGCAACTTCTGTTGTGATGGAGCACCAGTAGGTAGAAATCTGACTTTAGCTCCGTGACGCTCTTACAGTCATAGGAGACCAGGACCTACGTCTTAAAGAGTAAACCCGTGGCACCGAGCACCACAGCTCTAGACACTCGGCCATTCAGGCCACATAAAATTCTTTTGTCACTGGATACCAAAACCTCAAGTTATACAATGCAAGCCAGTTGGAGATAATTCTATGATGCCAATGCTTTCGACTTCAGTTACATTTAAACTTCAATGCTTAGTATACTTTAACTTACTACTGTGCCCAAAAAGTAAGACCAATTATTTTTTTTTTCAAAAACTCTTCAAAGTAATCCCCTAGGGACACAATATCCTTATGCCAACTTTTTTTTCCAACCCTCAAAGCTTGCTTAAAAGTGGCAGGGATGGCCTTCAAAGCATACGGCGATTCACGTTGAATCTCTTCAATCGTCTAAAACGGTGTCCCCGTAGTGGTTCTTTTGAGTTTAGGGAATAGCCAGAAGTCGCACAGTGTGAATACGATGGTTGCGGAACGATATGGGTTCCATTCTTGGCGAAAAAGTCACGAAGAATGAATGCAGTGTGAGCTGGCGCATTCAGTGTTTTTGGTACCAATCGATATTCGACGCGTTTGAGGCCCAAAATGGAATTGACCAAACATTTTGAAATTCCAACATCAACAGCAAGGTATCTTATTGTAAATCGACAGTTTGCAAGTACCAAATCTTTAATTTTTTGGACGGGAGCTTCATCGGTTGAGATTAATGATCGACTACAGGGCTCTCCGTCTTCAACGCGTTTTCTGCCTTCTTTGAACTGCTTATGCGACTTCTAAACATTTCTTTCCGATATAGGAATGCTCACCGAATGTCTTTGCAACATTATATACGTTTCCATAAGTAAAATTTAATGCCAGTTCTTTGCTCAATTGATTCAGACATTTCAAAAATCGTCGGAACCAGTTTTAGCGCCTCACAAAGCCAAGCGTAACGAATGACACTCAGGAATATTTTGACGTCAAATTTCACACAGATGTCAAGGACAGTGCCAGCCACCTAAAAGAAAAAAAAATTAAAATCCCATAAGCCCCGGAATTTAAATTGAAAATTGGTCTTACTTTTTGGGCACAGTAATAATTCCATGGAGCCAATGCTTTCAACTTAGTTACATTTCAACTTCAACGCCTACTTTACTTTAACTTTTGGCACTAGGTTCTACAGAACTTCAGGTAAATGAATCAACAACCAATTGAAAAACCTATTTTGAATTTATTTTGAGAATGGAAATTTTATCAGTGAAAATCGAACTGGGACGGAAAAAAATGGTTCTTTCCTCTTTTCATTCCAATTTATAGTTTTCAATGAAAAGGTAATTTACGTGGATGTTGGAATTCAATCAGTATTGTGTTAGAAATAATGAAATTTATGAACGATCGTCAGCACTAAATTGACGTACTGTTTATTACTTAATAACATAAATATTGACTTTTAATAAACTTTAGAACCCTTATAGATTTCTAGACTTTGCTGCTGTTAATATAAATAATATGCAAAAACTATTTATTTTTAATCTATATCTGCAGTTATAAAACGAAAATTTACTTTATACATTTTAAAGAAAGTTAATATCACTTTAGTTCAGAAGATTTTATTTGAACTTAATTTTCCACAGGCTTAAAGGGTAATCCAGTGGTATTATGCGCAATTAATGTGCAAGAGAGCTTGTCTTAATATCCGTTGGGGCTTTGTATGCAATCACTTTTTTCAAACACCAGAAGACGATTTAAACAGACTTTGAGTATCCCACCTTGAAAGCAGGGCAAATGCAGTGCAATTATCTCTAAATTCTTCTCGGAAGAATTCTTTTCCCTATATCATATCTGAGTTTGCTGTTGGGTTCGTATAAGTGAAACTCGAAATTTACCAATCAGCAGGGGAAAAGAGTTTCTGCAAATCTGAGTTTGTTTCTAAGACCTCTTCTTTTTCCATTTTAAAACAAAATCTAAGAATAATGAAGTAGGCTTTTCAATCAATAAAATCAATATTTTACAGTGTTAGATGTAAGCTTATAATATTTATTTTCTTACTGATACCTTGAATTCTACACAATTTTTTTTTTCTTTTTGAACATGAATAAATTAAGAGAAACATTTTTATCTATTTTATTGTAACTTATTCATATAATAAACTAACCAATATATCTCCTTTTCATTATACACTCATATCCATAAATTAAGGATAATGAAGTTCAGGCAAAGAAAGAGACAGAAGCAAAACAAATTTGACTTATTTGTAAAGTCTATTTATTAAACAAAAGGTAAAGAGAAAAAAAGATGCTATATGTTTGACATAATTAAATTTACTCCCTGGAGCAAATTTCAAAAAAGAACCTACTTACGAAAAACAGTATAACATGGTTAGTATGATGGTTAATATGGAGTATGTCTCCCAGACGATGCAATACAGGCCGTACAACGCCTAGGCATGCTGAGTATCAAATTATCAATCTTATCTTGGGGAAGATTACACCACTCATCAAGCAATGCCCTCCGAAGTCCCGGTTGACAGGTGGGAGGGGGTTGACGGGCTGCAATTTCCACGATTTATTCACTCCAACACTTCAACAAATTTCATATTTTTTTTTAACAATTAGAGAAATTCAAAAGCAAGCAGTTTAAAAGAGAAACCACCAAAATTTAGATGATGGAATGGGATAAAATCAAGAATCCTGTACCCTTTGTACCAAACACATTGCCAAGTTGCCAAGTCGGTAAATAAGCATAGAATTCAATGGACCAGGCAATTAGCGCGGTAAAATGATATTACGCCAAAATCTTTCACTTGGTTGCTAAATCACCAAGTAAACAAATAAAATGGCTGCCTAAATTCAGTATCATTGTAAAATGTTATTTCGCCAAAATTTATAGCCAAACAATGCTATTACGCCAACATTAGCAGCCAAATAGCTATTACGTCTAACTTTATTCCTGAAAAGGCTTTGAAGCCAAAGTTTATTGCTTTAACGCCAAATATTATCACTATCGTGCCAAAATTTTAATCTTTTAAATGCTTTATAGTCAACATTTATCGCTTTATTGCCAAGCTATTTCAATAAGCAAATTTTGTTATTTGAAGTGCTTTTACGGCAAAAGTTAGTTCTTTATCGCTTACAATTATCGCTTTATCGCCAAACTTTTTCACTAAGCAAATTTTTTTATATGTGCTTTTAAGCCAAAAGTTAATAATTTATCGCCAACATTTATCGCTAAATTTTTATCGCTAAAAAATTTTATCACTGGAATAGTTTTGCTCCAAGTGTTTTCACTTTTACGCCAAAATTTATCACTATTATGACAAAATCTTAATGTTTTCTTTTTACGCCACTTATTTCCGCTTTAACGCCAAAATATATCATTTTTTTGCAAACATTTTATTCCTAAATTGCTTTCACACCAAATTATCTCGCTTTATCGCCAAATTATTATGTGGAATTTTATTTTGCTAACTCATAAAAATGTATCGTTTAGACAAAGATAATAATCGCGGTTACGATAAAATTTCGCCAAAATTATTATCTAATCAGCCAATATTTTTTTTAATCTCAAAAATTATTAATAATATTAAAGATAAATTAATATTAACAAAAGAGAAAAAAGAAGTAGAAACCAGAGAATAACTTACCTTTTATTGTGGTATGTCCTTCGTCTGTGGTGGAAACGAACGTTTTATTCAATCGGTGAAATCATAAAAAAATTTGCGGATGTCAAATTTGTGCTTGAGCTGTTACATGTACTCTGCCAGATAATTACCAAATGTTGCGTACACATTATTTTATTTTTATTAATTTATTTTAATTATTAAAAATTTAAATTATCACGTTAACTAACATTCTAAAAAGTTAAAGCTTCAAATATTCCGTACGATTTCTAATGACGGTTGCTACAAAATCCTAACTAAGCGAACATCTTTAAAAAAGGAAATTAATTACTTAGGAATAAAATAAAAATTATTAATAAATTAAAAAATCGTTTTCTTGTTTCTTTCTTATTTTCGTGAGTGACAACATCATAAAAATTGTTTATATTCTGTAGCAGCGACAGACATACGTTTTAAGAATAATCTCGGAATTATCAATAATTTTACGGAATACTTATTTAAAAGTATATATGTTTCTGTTTTTATTTGCTGCAAATAAAAATTCTGCAAATAATGATCGAAATAGCAATAAAATAGTCATTATATTGTTCGGAAAATGAAGCTATGAATTCCTCTAAATACAGTATTGCAACCCTAAAGGAAAGAATTATATATTTTTTAAACTCTATTTTAAAATATATATAATTCTTATTTATAGTTCTTATTTACTATAAATAAAAATGCTGCAAATAGTCAAAAGTAACAATAAAACATATTGTTAGGAAAAAAGAAGAAATTAGGAATTCTATTAATTCAGTATTGTAACGCTAAAGAAATTGGCGGAAAACTGGCGAAATATTCAGGGTTTCAAGATTGGCGACTCTCTGGGGAGGGGGGTACAGTATTCTAGATTTTAACCATAGAGTGAATTGACGATTCGTAGAAGCATACGTCTTAAAATACAGATTGCTGGAGACTCAAATGTTAAAGAAGGCATCACGTCCAGCTTACTGAAGCAATATAGGAATATTGAATTCTTAGAGGGTATGCCTAATATTGTCCAAGAACCACGGCAGTCAATGAATATCGACATTTGTCTAATATAGCGAGAAATTTATAATAACTGAATTAAACGCTTCTTGCTCTCTTACCTGCATGTGCAGGGCCCGAATGGCCGAGTGGCTAGCGCTCTCGCGCTCGGTACCACAGGTTTCGGGTTCGAGTTTCGGCGGTGCCACAAATGTTTGTAGTGGTTCGGAATCCACTATAAACCGTAGGTGCCGGTCTAACAGGATCGTAGAGCGTTGTGGGGCCATAGCTACTCCGAGTCCGTGGCTTATCTTCAAGTTACACGTGCCCCCTGGGTAGTGCAAAGTGAGTAACATCGGTGCAGCGCTTGCCTTAAGACATCCAAGACAGCTGTCTAAGTGTTTGCCAGCTGCATTAGAAAAGAAAATCTTCATGGGCCCACAGGATCCCGAGTTTCAAGAGCTACCACTTCCAGAAGCGTACACAAGAGAGGTCTGTTTGCAAAACTGCCGCTTACATCTCGCTCCCTTTTGCACACGTTTAACATGCTGTAGTGAATATCGAATTTGAACAAGAGATGGAGAACTATTCTATTCATTGATAAACCACATTTCAAACTATCCACATATTATTGACTTGACGCACGTTCAACAGTAAAGAACCAGGTACTCGCTACTTGTCCTTCAATTTCAATAAAGAGGTTACAACAACGATTCTGCGCAAGTACTATATTGAATGGAAGATAACATACATATGTCTTTATTAGAGACACTGGGACTGACTTGAAATATAGATAAGAGATTTTTGAATCTATCTTCAAATTTTCAGGCGTTCAGTGGACTCTAATTTCATTTTAATGAACATCAACACCTATTTACATAGAGCTCATCTGATCAATTAATTTATGGAAAAAAGTATATGGATATGTTGCTGGCCGAATCTCCAAACGCATCCCTATAAATTACGCATAGAAAGCTCTTCTAACGACGATTGCAGAATCCTACAGGTCATGATGCATCTTTGCTAGAGGTTTATTTGGTTTGTAGCTGTACGGTGTTGTTTACGGTCTACATTTCGGGCTAATTAGACCGGGATCTACAGTTTAAAGCAGATTCCCAACCACTAACAAACATCCATGCCATCGCCAGGATTCGAACCTGAAACCTGTAATATCAAAGGCCAGAGCGGTAGCCATTTGGCCATCAGGCCCCCTAGAGAAGTGGAATTGAATGCTACAGGTACTCATGAACTAGGAGAGCCTTTCCTCTATTAATCCTTCCTTTGTTCAATAGAGTAGGCTCTAATTAGACCTTTAGATTTTCTAAAGATATTCTCGTGCTAATGAACTCAATATATGATCATGAATACGTACACTGTGTGTGTTCATTTTTGAATTATATGAACCATCTAAACCCATATGAACACATCTAAATTTGTTAAAAATTACTTAAAATAATTAACCAAAAATGAAAATTACTAAATGTTTGAGTGGTAACGTTACCATCAAATTTTCTAAAACATATTAGAAAAGATTTAAATTTTATCTATGATTTTAACAAGAAATTAAAATAAGAAGTGAAAAAGAAAATAATAAAATTTTAATTATCTATAATTTCGAATTCATAAAAAAAGAAAAATCTTTGAACAAGAATGCTAAAATCCCATCACTATCAGATGAATCAAATAAAAATAAAACTGAAAAATAAAATTCAAGCGTCTATAATTTAAATAAAAATTTGTCTTTAGTGAACTTGCTTAATCAACATTTGCCCCATAAATTTTCCCCTATTGACAATTTCTTAATATGGGATCACTTTAATATATTTTTCATGCTCCCTCTAAGGTAAGAAAATAATAACTTCAGACAGATTTTTAAGGGCAATTATCTCGTATTTTCCAGGGTTCAATCTCTCTCAAAGAGGGGCCTGAATGGTCGAGTGGCTAGTGCTCTGGCGTTCGGTGTTTCGGGTTTGAGTCCCATCGGCGACATGGATGTTTGTAGTGGTTCGAAATCCACTTTAAATCGTAGGTCCCGATCTAACATGATTGTAAAGCGTTGCAGAGGTATTGTTACTCCGTGTCCGTAGCTTATCTTCAAGCTACACGCACCTCCTGGGTAGTGCTAAGTGAGTAACGTCGGTGCAGCACTTGCCTTAAGGCATCCAAGACAGCTGTCTAAGTTGCAGTTGCATTCGAACCAAAAAATAATTCTCTCTCAAATATATTCTTTTCCAAAATTGTGACGTAAACCCAGGAGTGATATTCTAATTTTTTTTCAACGCACACTAATAAAAAAAACATACTTACCCCTCAAACTACTTTATGCATCTATTTCTATCTACTTTCTTTCAACATCTTTCTACATATGAGCCACGAAAGGTTAAGTTAATGACAAATATAAAAGTCACAAAATTTCGTAAAACTGAAATAAACCAATATATCAAACATGTCAAGGAAAAAAAGTCATTTAACTTACTATACACGTCAAAATAATGTCCATCGCTGCTTGATGAGTTAAAACCAATTTGTTGAAAAGATGATCATCTTCTTTCAAGTAAAAAGCAGTGGAAGTACAAATTAGTACTGAAAGTACTAAACCAGACAACATCTTCGAAAACAATTTCCTTTAGGTCTGCTGTCAGAGATATATCGAATGCAATAACTGCTTTAATTTTCGACACTTGATAAATCGTCTGTGACTTCAGTAATGCGCATGAGTAATAGCAAGTTAGAGAATGAGTAATAGCAGTCCTTTGTTACCAAGATACTGTTGATGATATCTCAAAAGTTGTGAAATGTCTTTACTTACGAGTGTCCCATTTGAATGACAGTTGAGATAAGTCCTACTTAAGATAAAACTTAAGAATCGGTTTTTAATGTGAATATTGTATACTCAGCGAAACTAATGTTATTCTTTTAAAAATCTGGATTTGCATTGCGGTTTTCTTTCACTTTCGCATTCGTTTCTTAGAGTTTGCAAAAATTTACTCAAAATACAGGGTGAGTTAGAATTTAGGTGATTAAGATAAGCGATTCTACAGGTCAGAAAAACATTTTTAAATATTATTATTTAGGATTATCTACATACACAATTTTAAAATCTTCTTTTAAGTACAGGGAGATTATAATTAAAGTCCCACTTTCAAAATGCTGTAAAAAACAAGTAGTATAAAAAAATTTTAAAGTGAATTCTTCTTATTTTCACTATATTGCAGAAAGTCCTTTATAAATAATTTTAATTTATTTTTTTAAGTTTATCTGGCGCCATCTATTGGTAGATATATGCACCTTAAATCTCAAAAAAAAACTAAAATTGATTAATTAAATTTAATTACTGAATTAATATTTGAAAAAATTGTATTAACATCAAGTGTCATCCACTACAAGTTCAAAAAAATGAATTTAAACTTGAGTGGGTGAATAAAAAGTATTTTATGAATGATTGAAAATTTGAACAAGATATATATAGGGAATGTGTGAGCTAATAGAAGGAATTTAATAATAAAAAAGAAACACTCGTCACAATGAGTTCAAATTTGAACTGAAGATATTTGAAGAAGGGGGAAACGGTACGGCATCAAAAAAAAGTTCCACCGATTTTTCCCATAATTTGGTACGACCTTGCCTTCATGGATGGGTTATTCACTAACAGTGTCACAACTGTTGAATGACCTGGAAGCCATTTTTGAGGTCAAAAAACCGAAACAATCAAGCACATTGAACACTACAGTTGGTTTAATGTGCAACTCATGCCAGGTACGTTGTAATGTCGATTCAAAATATCATTGGAAGCCGAATTCACTTTCTTTATGCCACTTACAGCACCATCTATTAATAAACTTTGCAGCTTTTTTTTATTCCGTCCCGTTTTCCCCTTCTTTCAGTATCTTCAGTTCAAATTTGAACTCACTGCGTCGAGTGTTTCTTTTTTTACAGCATTTTGAAAATGGGACTTTAATTATAATCACCCTGTATATATAAAATTTTTTTAACTATTTTCATTTTGTATTACAATTTTTAGTGTTTATCTTTGCTCTTTAAAAATGTATTTTTGATTGTTTTTAAATATCGGGCACTTTGATCTGAGATCATCCACCAATAAAACAATAGATATGCAAAAAAATCAGCATTTTACAGAATAAAATATTGATAGCCTGTTGCATTGAAATATGAAATGAACAACCTTAGGCATATCAAGGAAAAAAGTTCACAGAGTCTTCCAATTCTCCTCGAAGTCGATTTTTAAATACTTCGAGATTTTGTTTTTTCTATTTAACTTTTATTCCTGATCAATATCAGTCAGAATTTCTTTTTCTTCTAATGCAGCTGTCAAACACTTAGACAGTTGCCTTTGATGCCTTAAGGCAAGCGCTGCACCGACGTTACTCGCTTAGCACAGGAGGAGCAAGTAGCTCAAAGATAAGCTACGAATGAACGGAGTAGCACTTTCCCAACGCTCTACGATCATGTTAGACCGGGACCTACGGTTTAAAGTGGATTTCGAACCACTACAAGCATCCATGGCAACGCCGGGACTCGAACCGAAACCTGGGTTACTAGCCCCTCTGCAATGCAGGCCCCATATCAGTCAGAAATAAATACGCCGCTGGGGAGCATTAGGGGGGGATTTCATTCGTCGATTCTTTTATTACACTGTTTCAAATACGAGGCAACTCGATTAACTTTGGGGATGTTCAGCATCTTGCCCCGTTAGTCAGATTGCCTGCTGGGAGTCTATCGGGTTTTATTTCATACGATATGTGGGACCTGATGACCGAGTGGCTAGCGATCTGGCGCTCGGTACCACTGGTTTCGGGTTCGAGATTTGGATGGTTGTAGTGGTTTGGAATCCACTTTAAACTGTAGGTTCCGGTCTGTTAAGCCTAAAGTGTACATAAGATGATCGTAGATCGACAAACCAAACTTCTTCATACGATATGCAAATCCGGGGTAGTTCCCTAGTAGGGTATTTTTCTCCTTCTTGCCTTTGATGCCTTAAGGCAAGCGCTGCACCGACGTTACTCGCTTAGCACAGGAGGAGCAAGTAGCTCAAAGATAAGCTACGAATGAACGGAGTAGCACTTCCCAAACGCTCTACGATCATGTTAGATGCTCTACGATCATTTCTCCTTAGTAAGGAGGCAAGTCAGACTTCTACCTACGGGGGATCCATTATAACAGGAGTTGCTCCCTTCCCCTTCATCCATGAGCTATAGAAAAATGTTTAATACTACTCAAAATAAAGATACAGGTTTAAAGGGGTTTTGATGGTGTTTTATAGCACAATGGCCAGATTTGCTCCAGATGCGTCAAACAAATGTTCAAGGCATTAAAAGTTATAAGATAATTAATCCATCATCATCATCATTGTCGCAACAGCTCAGTGTGGGCCAAGGCCGTCTACCTACTGATAGATTTCGAGACGAGAGATGCTTTTCTCTTTACGAGATAGGGTAGTCATCTTTACGCCCAACACAGTCATATAAGACGCAGACGTAGGGCTTAAAGTAGATTCCGAACCCCTACAAACATCCATGGCACTGCCCGATACCTGTGGTACCTTTCGCCAGAGTGCTAGCCACTCAGCCATTCAGGCCCCTAATTAATCCATAAAACCAAATTGAGGTATAAATATCTTCCTTGAATTCTGCTATTATCTTGATAAAGTTGTTTAAAGATAAATAATTTATGCCTCATCAGGTTTTAAAATAATAATAGTTATCATTTAACTTGTTTAGAAGTATGCTGGTCTAAAACCATATCTTTTTCGTCATATTTCACGACATCATTTGGTTTTTTTCTTTTCTTTTTTAGTCAATAGAGAGTTTTTGCATACCGTATTTTGGACGTCCGTTAGCTTTTTCTCCCTAGCGCGCATGCTCATAGGAAATTGCGCATGCGTATCTGTAATAATGTTTCCTATGAGCATGCGCGCTAGGGAGAAAAAGCTAACGGACGTCCAAAATACGGTATGCAAAAACTCTCTATTATTCCATTTCTTTTTTCGCCATGGATGTTTGTGTCTTAAGTTTAGCAATGGATTTGGCTTTCAGAAGATCAATATTTGTAGAGGGAATGGAGCTGGACATAGACGGGTCAATTATTAGACTCCAGTTGATTCAGAATATAGAAGCTTGAATAGAAAATAGGTTTAAGTTTTTGAAGGTGGGAGGAAATAATACCAGCTATAATGCTGTGCAAACGGAAACATAGTGGGTGGTGTTTCTAGTCTGAAGACTCAGTTTGAAATCTGACAAAAGAGCTGAATCAAAAGTTCAAATGTCAAAGCCGTATATGAATACCTTAAATCTTCCGAACTTATATAAATCATGTAAGAATAACTTGTGAGAGGCAATATATTAACTTATTTTTTAATCAGCAAATTATAAAGTGAAATAAAATGGAAGTGTAAACAAGAAAAATATCGGCTGTAATTCGTAGTCGAATGTTTTATGGTTTAGGGTCTGAATGGCCGAGTAGCTAGCGCTCTGACGCTCGGTACTACAGGTTTCGGGTTCGAGTCCCGGCGGTGCCATGGATGTGTGTAGTGGTTCGGAATCCACTTTAAACCGTAGTTCCGTGGATAGTAGAGCGTATAGGATCGTAGAGCGTTAATCGGATCGTATAATCGTAGGATCGTAGAGCGTTGAGGGGCATTGTTACTCCACGTCCGTGGCTTATCTTCAAGTTACACGCGCCACCTGGGTCATGCAAAGTAAGTACGTCTCTGCAGCACTTGCCTTAAGGCTTCCAAATACCAAGCTGTCTATGTTTGCCAGCTGCATTAGAAAGAACAAAAAATGTTTTATGGTTTACAAAACCATACTATCCTTGAGAGCTTTTACACCAAAAAGCATTGCTTTATCTCTAAATTTTATCACTAAGAGGAAGATCATTACTAAAATGCTTTTTCGCCAAATATTATTGCTGTAACGCCAAATTTTACCACTATTATGCCTGAAACTTTAAGCCTAAATTACCTTTACATCAAATTATATCGCTTTATCGCCAAATTTCACCACTATTATGACAGAATTTTAATTATTTGCTTTTACGCCAAATGTTATAGGTTTAACCCCAGGATATATCACTATTTTGCCAAAATTTTATTCCTAAATTGATTTTGTGACAAATTTTGTCGTTTTAACGCCAAATTATGTGAAATTTTGTTTTGCTAATTCACAAAAAATGTATCGTTTTAACAACGATAATAATCGCCATTACGATAAAATTACACCAAGTTTTTTTTTTTATTATGCCAAAGAATATTCCATGTTATTTACGACGCGGAATTCAAATAATGCATTAATATTAATGAAAAAGAAGAAACCAGAGAATAACTTACATTGTTTATGATATATCCTTTATTTGAGGCGAAAATTATCTTTTTATTCCTCAGTAAACCTGTCCTAGTATAGACGTATCAAATGAATGAAGAAAACAAGAACAACGTCACAAAACCGCAGAAAAATTAATACGTTTGAACAATTTATTTCTTCCGTGAACTAACGTTCTAAAATCAAACAATAGAGAGTTTTTGCATACCGTAAGGTTAGTTACCGTAGGACGTCCGTTAGCTTTTTCTCCCTAGCGCGCATGCTCATAGGAAACTGAGCGTGCGCGCTGGAGGGAGAAAATGCTAACGGACGTCCTACGGTAACAAACTTACGGTATGCAAAAACTCTAATATTAATAGAGAGTTTTTGCATACCGTATTTTGGACGTCCGTTAGCTTTTTCTCCCTAGCTGGCATGCTCATAGGAAATTGCGCGTGCGTATCTGTAATAATATTTCCTATGAGCATGCGCGCTAGGGAGAAAAAGCTAACGGACGTCCAAAATACGGTATGCAAAAACTCTCTATTATTTTCTCGAGCTAATTCAAATAACGGTTGCCACAAAACCTCAATTATGTCAACAGCGTTAAAAAGAAACATTAAAAAACCGGAGAAAAATTTAACGCGTTCGAGAGGAGTTTTCGCCTGAAACTAATGTTCTAAAAATAAAAAATAAAATGTTTTTGGTCGAATTCAAATAACGGTTGTAACAAAACCTCAACTTTGTCAACAGCATTCGAAAGAAAATAATTGTTTGATAATCAAACACAAGTTCTAAATAAAACAAAAAATCGTTTGTGTTATTTGTTTCGCATTTTCATGAGTTGAAACTTCATAAAAGTTTATATTCTGTATCAGTGACCGACATACGTTATAAGAACGATCTCATAATCAATAATTAATAAAATTTATTTATTAAATATTTATAATTATTTAAAAGAATATATGTGTCTGTTCTTATTTACCATAAATTAAAATTATGTAAATGCCATCAAAGTTGCAATAAAATTGTGATTATATTCTTCGGAAAGAGAAGAAATTATGAATTCCTCTAATTACAGTATTGTAACCCTGAAATTGAAATTGATGAAATATTCCGGGTTGCAAGTTTGGCGACTTCCTCAAGTTTACAGTATTCTAGACTTCAACCTAATATTGTTACATTTCGAAAACAAAAAGAAAATCTATTCTTCGTAAAAATAAGTGAGATTTCATGTTGCTCCTGGAGTTTTAATGAAGGTAAGATTAATTTATCAATATACTCAAATCATTTTACCAACAATTTATTTTTCTTAATTTTGTAGGTATCGTTTTTTATTAAGTTTATTAATATTATCTGTAATTTTTCAGGAAGATCTTTTCAAAAGCCTTACGCACTTCACTTGTTTTCTTTTAATGGATATATTTTATTAAATATATCATTGTTAACAGATAATTCGTTAACATACATTAACTCTACACTCTTTGGCTAACTCTTTTAAATTCTATTACAATAGGTTTATGTCTATTATACACATACTGTCTATTATACACATCTTAAAGTGTTCTGAATCCACTTTAAACCATAGGTCCGGGTCTAACATGGCTGTACAGCCTGGCGGAGGTATTGTTACTCCTCGTCCGTAGCCTATCTTCAAGCTACACGCACCACTGTGTAGTTGTATAAGTGCAGCTCTTGTTAAAAGCATAAAAGACAATTATCTAAGTAATATTTTTCTTTTGTTTTATCTCTAAAATATAAAAAGCATTGATAGAAAATTCAGTAACATATAAGTTTTATAAAGGTGTGAAACTTGTTCGTAGGTTCTGTAGTCTATCTCTAGGTAGATCTTTGCTTTCTTAACATTGCATTTTGCCATGGTTCAATCATTCCTCGTAGGAGGCCTGATGACCAATTTGCTAGCGCTCTGGCTTTTAGTACAACCGGCTTCAGGTTCGAATCCTGGCGGTGGCATGGATGTTTGTTTATGGTTTGGAATCCACTTTAAACTGTAGGTCTCGGTCTATTTAGCCTAAAATATGCACAAGATGACCATAGAGCGACAAACCATTTCTGGCAGCATCGTTGAATGTCATCATCGTACCGACTTGAATTTAAAGCGGTAATTTGATATTTATCTTACTTCCTTAATCTCAGTGGCATATTTTTCAACAACTTTTTATTATATGAGCTGTAAGTGAGAGAAATATGAGCTAGAAATGAAATTTCTTTACTTTTATACACTTTCAGGATGCTCAGTTGCGATTTTATAAAACTATTCCTTTATTTGACACGAAAATGAATAATTGACATGTTGGATAGATAGGAATTTACATACAATTTTTTTTTTATAATCAGCTTATATAGCTTTTTATATTACGCATTATTATTTTAATACATCTGGCAATACAAAGCCAGTTAATATTTTTGCTATAAGCAAGGGCTACACTGCTGTTACTTATTTAGCACTACCCAGCGGGCACTCGTAGCTTGAAGATAGGCTACGATCGCGAGTAACACTACCTCCACAACGCTCTACGATCCTATTAGACAGGGACCTGTGGTTTAAATTGGATTCCGAACCACTACAAACATCCATGATCCCGTCGGGACTCGAACCCGAAACCTGTGGCACCGAGCACTAGCCACTCGACACCTCATCGGACCCCTACATATTCTTATATAAATTAACACTTTTTTGAAAACTACTTGTTGAGGGTTTGGTTTGTCGTTCTATGATCATCTTGGGCGCAGTGGCCAAATAGGCCGGGAACTATAGTTTAACGTGGATTCCGAACCAATAACAAACATCCAAGCCACGCGCCAGCATTCGAACCTGAAGCCTGGTATACCAATGGCCAGAGCACAACCACTTCGCCACTAGGCCGCTACTTGTTTAGTGAGTAAATATACATTAATTTTTTTTTTAATTTTCTAGTAGTAAAAACCTTAACTATTTAATAAACTTTTCTTTTTTATATGTATAATTATTGTTCTGATTCGATTATTTCTAATTATTTCTAAGATATTCGATTATTTCTAATTATTTCTAAGATATTCGATTATTTCTAAGACTTTAATGCTAAATCGAACGTAACCAAAGGTATGAAAACGAAAGCAGATAAGCCTGTTCCACTTAAGGTGTATTACTGGCAGATAAAGATATGCTTATCTAGAAAAAGTAGATAAACTTTTTATGTAAACAACATATTTTTTTCTTTATTTAGAGAAAAGGATCTTGTATCTTATTTATATAGAAAAAAGAATTATTTCTATATCTTATTTCTGGATTCACTAAAACCCACATGAAAACATCATATAATTTAACATATTAATTATGTACTTGCTGAATTTTTTTTCCTTATGAAATTCTCTTGATCGAAGATACAGGTCGAATATAATTAAAAATCCACTTTCAAAAAACGTTGTAAAAAAAAAGAACCAGTCGTCACAATGAGTTCAAATTTGAACTGCAGATACTTGAAGAAAGGGAATGCGGTACGGTATCAAAAAAGTCCCAAAGTGTATAAATAGATGACGTTATAATCTGCATAAAGAAAGTGAATACGGCTGCAGTGATATTTTGAATCGAAATTACAACGTATTTGCAATGATTTGCACGTTAAACCAACTGCAGCGTGCAATGTGTTTGATTGTTTCGGTTTTTTGACAAAAAGAAATTACTTCCAAGTCATTCAACAGTTGTGACACTGTTAGTGGAAAGCCCATCCACCACGGCAAGGTAATACCAAATTGGTTGGGAAAAAATTGATGAAACTTTTATGGAATTTTTTTCGATGGCATACCTTTTCCCCCTTCTTCAAGTATCTTCAGTTCAAATTTGAACTCATTGTGATGAGGGGTTCCTTTTATATAGCATTTTGAAAGTGGGAGTTAAATTATAATCACCCTGTATAAAAATTAATTACAATTTTTTCTGAAATCAATAGGATTTAAATAATATGACTGTGATAGATAGAATAATGAATCCATTTTTTTTTCTCCTTCTTCAATTTTTCGATATTTTGATTTTCTGCTTCACGATCAGGAAATGCAATTAAATTGTTTAAAAATAATTAATTTATCTACAGTGATAAATTCATTTAAATAGATGAAATTAATAACTTTTTCTTAAAATTATGCAATAATTTTTACAGTATTTCCTTTTGTTGTTATTATTTTTATCATCACTTCTATATTTATATTTGGATTATTTTATAATTGAATATTTCGATCCAAATTAAATCCTACCTAAGCAAATAAACCAACAAAATTTATATTCCCATGTACGAAAATCAGTAGTAAATTTGCTGTTCCTCTGACATGCTCCTATTATAAGTAATCTAAACTGATAAAGAAGTAAATAAAGATTTGGGATCGATAAATTCTTCTAGTTCACTAAAATATTTTATTTACTTATTTAAAAACTTTTTGATCAGAATATTTTTGTTGTTCGGAGTAAATTACATTTTTTGCCACAACATAAGTAGCGCAACAGCCCCATGGTGTACCAAGGCCGTGTGCCTTCTAACAGAATTCGAGATAAGACAATGTTTCGTTTTTTACGGGATAAAGTCGTCAGCCCTACGCCAAATTCTCTACAGTCATATTAGACCGGGACCTACGGTTTTAAGTGGATTCCGAACCCCTTCAAACATTCATGGCACCGCCAGGAAAGAACTCGAAAACCTGTGGTCACTTAGCATTACCCACGGGGCGCGTGTAACTTGAAGATAAGCCACGGACGCGGAGTAACAATGCCCCCGCAACGCTCTACAATCATTAGACCGGGACCTACGACTTAAACTGGATTCCGAACCACTACAAACATCCATGGCACCGCCGGAACTCGAACCTAAAACCTGAGGTACTGAGCGAGCGCTATCTACTCGGCCATTCAGGCCCTAAAAATATACTGTATAAGGAATGCAAAACATGAAATTTTTGAGAACAATTCAATTAAGGTTATTTTTTACCTGTAAATATATTTTTGTAGTAGATAAGTCATATACAAATTCATATAAATTTCTAGCAATATATGCCCTTTGTCATTGTTCGACCATCGCATCTCCCTCTCATCTCATCGATTGTATTGGTGCCTCTGTGAGGCAACTGTTGAATGAGGGGAGGACAGTTTACGATCTATTGATGCAGCATGATCTACTGGACTTGGTTTAGGATTCTAAATCAAGGGGATAAGCAACAACAACAACAACAATATAAATTTCTTTCGAATTGACATAAACCAAAATGGAAGATGGTTTTGATAACAATTTAAGAAACTTTTAAAATTGACTTTTTTTCAATGTAGTGTTTATCTTAAATATAAATTATAAATTAACAATAGTGAACAATTGACTGATTAAGTCTGCTAAACTATATGAAATATGCTGATGGTACTTCTTATTTTATTCCAAAGTTGGTAACTTAAATTCTAATTTTTTTTGATTAAAACTCTTTCTATTTCAAAAAAGCGTAAAATGTAAAATATAGTACAGGTTGAGATACTTTGAAATTACAGTGAAAATTATACATAAAAAATGAAACTGTAATTCTCAACATCTATTATGATTTTAAAAGCAAGTCTTGGAATACAAATTTTGGTAAGGTGTGAATCACGAAAAAGTTTTAATAATTTTAAAACCCTCGCAGTGAAGCTATCTATTCTTATTGTAAATGCACAAATTTGTATGAATTTGCCCTAAACTACTAAAAATTAGGGAAAAGAAAACTGACGACTTCATTCAAAATAATCAAATCAAGAAATAGCGCATTTAAATTTAAATTAGATTTATTTTAATACACGAATTCTCGATTATTTAAATACACGATTCATTAAATTAATCAATTATTTTGATTAGATAATCGATTAATTTCAATGAATCAAGTATTTAAATAGAAAAAAAAAATAATTAGATTGACTCAATTTTATTATATAATTGAAATTTTATTCAATTCGTTACTTAATCTTAAAATATAATTATAAGCAAAAACATTAAAGAAAATTTTAGTCTGACTTACATTACACAATGAAAATAAAATGCTTAAAATATGCTATGTAAATTAAGGTTTAATTTTATTTGATATTTACATTACATGTGCATGTATCATCAATTAGAACATGGCCAACAGGACAGACACAATCTTCTACATTGCCTCTCAAAACTCTACAATCTCCTCCTATACATCTTCTCTGTGAACATTTCACTACAAAATAGACAAAAAAATTATGAATTGTTAAATTACTTGTTATTATTTCACTTATATAATTATTCTTATTAAATTTTTTCCGCTATTTAGGCATAAAAAATTTGGTCAGATAAAAATAAGCAAGAACTATATGAAGAAAAAAATTATTTATTACACAAAGATAAATAAAATAGCCAAATAACAAAATGAGTATCAAATCAACATAGGCGTAACGAAATCAAGTGTTTTTCAATTCCTTCTATTAGCTCACACTCTCCCTATATATATCTTGTTCAAATTTTCAATCGTTCATAAAATACTTTTTATTCATCTACTCAAGTTCAAATACATTCTTTTAAACTTGTAGTGGATGTCACTTGATGTTTGCATGACACAGTTTTTTCAAATATTAATTAATTAATTTTAGTTTTATATGGGAGAAAATTTTTTTCTCTTACATGATATATTTAGCAGGATATAAATTTAGGAATAACAGGAATAATAGCATAGCATATCACCCACATTTGCATTAAATTTAATTCCAGTTAAAATCAACTTTCTCACACGTTGATGCGTTATTTTTTAATTCTATAAACACTTAGCATTCTTTTTCATCTCTACTTATAATGAACATTTAAATCGTCTTATAATCATTACTTATTTATTTATTTAGTCACTACTTAAGTGTTTGTTCTTTATTATTCTTGAATTGCACAATGGAATTATAGAAATTATAGATACATACTGTAGTAACTATTTTGCTATATACATATATACACTCATGTCCATAAATTAAGGATAATGAAGTTCAGGCAAAGAAAGAGACAGAAGCAAAACAAATTTGACTTATTTGTAAAGTCTATTTATTAAACAAAAGGTAAAGAGCAAAAACGATGCCATATGTTTGACATAATTAATAAAAATTGCGATTTTTACTCCCTGGAGAAAATTTCAAAAAAGAACCCATTTACAAAAAACAGTATAACATGGTTAAAATCATGGTTAATATGGAATATGTCTCCCGGACGATGCAATACAGGCCTCACAACGCCTAGGCATGCTGAGTATCAAATTATCAATCTGATCTTGGGGAATATTACACCACTCATCAAGCAATGCCCTCCGAGGTTCCGGTTGACAGGTGGGAGGGGGTTGACGGGCTGCAATTCGTCGGCCAAGCATATCCCACGCATGCTCTATTGGATTCAAGTCCGGTGAGTATGCTGGCCAATCCATACGGGTGATATCCTCCAATTGAAGTCATTCGTCTAGAATGTTTGCACAATGAGGACGGGCGTTGTCATCCCTAAAGAGAAATTCAGCACCCATGGCGCCCCGAAACAAACGTACATGTTTTCCAGAATGACATCCCGATAGATGTGGCCTGTCATCGTTACACTCTGAACATGCAGGTCAGTTCTGGAACCAAGAATAATTCCTCCCCAAACGAGCCATCCTGCACCACCGAACGGTGTCGTTCAATGGTGTTCTCTTGGTGGTAACGGGTACCTGGCGCTCTCCATATGAAAGTCCGGCGAGAATCAGACTGCAAACTAAACCTGGTCTCGTCGGAAAACATCACACAAGACCACTGATACGGTGTCCACAATGCATGCTCTCTACTCCAGGTTAATCGCAGGCGACAGTGAGTTGCGGTAAGTGGAACACATCTGACAGGCCTACGAGCATATAGACCAATGTGCCCTAAGCGTCTGTACACGGTCTGCCTTGAAACTGTCGTACCGGTAGCTGAAGAGAGCTGACGAGACAGGTCTGATGCTGTGCTCCGTCTGTTTCTTTTGGCAGTAACTGCTAAATACCGGTCCTCATTCGGCGTTGTAACTCGGGGGCAACCTGTGCTGTAACATCTACTCACAGTAGCATCATCTTGGAATCATTACCAAAGCCTGGAGATGACACTCTGGGCGATTCCAAGTTCCTCGGATACTTCCAGCTGGGTACGTCCACATTCCCGTCGTCCGATAATTCTACCACTTAAAAAATCGTCCAAATGCTTCCTTTTTGCCATAACTATGCGGTTATTGCACTGAAAGGCTTTTAAAGCGCTTGTGAACAATTTTACTTCTTTGCCACCATTCCTTATACACCCCTGTCTTACACTCTCGTCATTGTGACGTACTATGCGCGCCATCTGGTGGTTTCCTGTAATTTGCATATTCTTCTTCAAGATGTGATAATTCTACAGGTGAAATTTTTATTTTAGAGTTCAATTTCTGTGTGATTCTGAATTATCCTTAATTTATGGACATGAGTGTATATAAAAGATAATTTTGGGGGGTTAGTTGTTTTATTCCTCAACATTATTCGATTTCAACATTATTTAATTTCTTTTCAACAAAACTTGTGAAGCTAAAATAAGTTAAAACAATGAGGAGTCATCTCTGTTTCAAATGCATTAAGAAATACTGCACAAGAAATTTTTCATCTAATAGAGTGTTTTATTTAATAGAGAGATCAATATACTAAAATTAAATTAGTTATTTTTCGTTGCGGTGGCATTACCTTTTCTGCATTCATTTCCATCCAACACATAATCATCTGGACAAATGAATGACCATTTTGAATGACACATTTCCTATAAAATCAAAATCCATCATCATCAAAAGATTTCTGAGAAGAAAATCCAACATTATTTTCAAAGAAAAAATACAATATTTTATTTATTACACTATTTTATGTATTACAATATTTATTACTTACAATATTTTGACGATATTTTATTTACTACAATATCACAATATTTATTATTTACTAAATCTTTTGCAATATTTTATTTTATTTATTTTGTTTTATTAAACTTGTGTCACTTTAGTAAATCAGTTTTCCTATCAAAAATAATTAATACATTTTTTTGTTCTTTATGAACTTCAAAGATCACCTTAGTGAAAAATATAAAACGAAATTAAATATATTATGTCTACTCAAGTTTATATTATACTTATAATCTTTGATTGCTTTTGAATCTATTGGGATTTGAGATATTCTACTGATTCTGACAATTAAATTAGCCATAAAATTTAATTTGATCACATTGTTTGCTATGTATGTAAAGGAATACATTTTACTTACTTTCACATGTACCATTTTTTAATTGATGCCCTACTGGACAAATGCACTCTTCTCTGTTTCCATATACTTTGCATCTGCCACCAAAACATTTTGTCTGAATGCAAGTACCTAAATAAATGTCTTTGTGATTATGTGAAAGAAAAATAAAGCAAATTAATTTCAGACTTTGAAGAAAAGGCAGATATAGAATGCGTTACAACAAATAATCAATAAGAAAATTGAAATATTTTATTTAATGCTAGAAAGTTGCAATTTATTACACATTAGTAAAAATTAACAATGGCGCTTGGTTTCATCAAATAAAGGGACATATTTTATTGACAGAAAGTATTAAAGGAAACTACAAAAGTACAGGGTGGTTATAATTAAAGTGACCCTATTCAGAACACTACCATCCCGACCATGGGGAAAAGATTTCTGCAATAAAAAATAGTTCAAATTTTGACCACCATAGATAATTGTGGTGCCTAAAGAAGGACAAAATATTTGCCAGAACCATTAAAATGATTTCAGAATATGCTCAACGTGTGCTCTATTTATATCAATTACATGTTGAAAGCGCATTATAGCGTGTTCAATGGTAGCACGAAGAAACTCACAGGGAAATTCAGCAACATGGCGTGTAATGCTGGATTTCAACTCAGGTAAATTCCTAATTCCTCTTCCATACACACGATATTTTAGGAATCCACACAACCAGAAAACACAGGAATTTAAGTCGAGTGAACGAGGAGGTCAGGAAAATCTCTGTATATTAGATGATTCTCGCCAAAGTTAGCAAGAAGCATTTCTTTGACTTGGCGCCCAATGTCAGGAGTTGCTCCCTCTTGCATGAAGACAGTGGTCTGAAAACATTGACGTTCCTGTAAAATAGGAAGGGCCTGTTGTCGAAGACGTTCACTGTAACGTGAACTCATGACACAGCAGGTGTTTGGACCTTGAGGAGTGGGAGCTTCAAAGAAAAACGGTCCGAGGATAAAATCAGCAGTAAATCCACACCATGCAGTCACATAATCAGAATACAATGATTGTTGGTGCAGGACATTAGGAGGTGAAGCTCCTCATATGCGGCAATTTTGATTATTCACAGCTCTATCTAAAGAAAAGTCTCACACCCATGTCTCCAGTCTCTTCAAATTTCATAACCATCTTCTTCAAACCCTTCTTCGACATGGACCCTTTTCGCAATCTCTTTAAACGACGATATTCACCCAGTGCAGCTAAGCTATTGTTACAGTTATGTACCGATAAAGCTCGATGTTTCTTCTGCAAGAGCATGATTAACTATGACAAAAGCACGCAGAATGACTTTTGGGCTCTGACTGCAAGTCTTTTTATACGTTTGACTAATTTGCATAAGAGATTTTTGAAAATTATCCCTGGTGGTAAAAATGTGAACTATTTTTTATTGCAAAAAAATTTTCTCCATGTTCCGTATACCATATATACCAAGTTTCATTTAAATTCGTTAAGCAGAACGTGTTCAAGAGGGCTCTGAATATTGTCCCTTTAATTATAACCACCCTGTATATATATAGATAGATAGGTAGATAGATATTTTAAACACAGGTCCTGCTTACAGATATTTACTTCGCATCAATTAACAAATTTTTAAGGTTTTCTTAAATAATTAAATATTTATTAAATTTTTCATTTATTTCTTATCAAATGACGTCTAAACTTTTCTGCATTTCAGAGACCAAAGATTAATACTCTTCTTGATAACTGACTCTTAAAAATTATCAATATAGGAGCATCTGCTTATTTTCTCACGTTCTTTAAAGTTACTGACGTAAGCTTTTATAGGATTCACAATTAGCTAGGTGGAAGCAGCAGTAGCAAGTAAAGCAAGTTTTTATGTAAAATAAAAATATAGAAACCTTACAATGCTTCGGATAAAAATTAAAAGCATAATACTTCTGTTTGTTTACATCGCTTTCATATCGGCTGCGAATGTTTTGAGAACAAACATTGTCCAAAAAGCAGAAGATATAAACCTGATGGATTTAGAAGATATGTCTGCCGGTGAGTCAACAATTAATTCTCATATAATTGCAACTGTATTTTAAATTTTATTTTCATTATTTTGCATATATTTTTGTATTCAGTACTCATTGTTAACATATGTTCGTTTTTGGTTCTCTAATTGGTTAATTCTATAAATGCGTTAAATTGGAACCTTAGAATATCGGTACATTATCAGATCACATTTTTATTATGAATAATAGTTATTTATTATTTATTTTCAATGACTATTTGACACAACACTTGTTCTTTTAAGTGCAATAATTAAATAAAAAGAAATGCATCTTAATTTTAATGGGTCTACGGGTCTTTGTGGGTGCGAAAGGCCCACGGTACATTAGGTACATAAGTACATCAGATCACATTTTTATTGTGATTAATAATTATTTAATATTTATTTTAAAAAAATATTTGAAGCAACATTTGTTGTTTTAAGTGCAATAATTAAATAAAAAAAATGGGGTCTTAATTTTGTAATTAATATTTTATTGCATTAATCTGATATTATCATCATAATTATTTAATATTTATTTCACAGATTATTTGAACAACACTTGTCGTTTTAAGTGCAATAATTAAATTAAAAAAATTAGGGCTTAATTTTGTGATTAATATTTTATTTCATTAATCTCATATTATCATCACAATTATTTAATACTTATTTTCAATGACTATTTGACACAACAGTGCAATAGTTAAATAAAAAAAGTCTTAATTTTAATGGGTCTGTGTTTCTCTGTGGGAAAGGAAGATTACCCACGGTATATTAGGTACATAAGTACATCAGATCACATTTCTATTATGAATAATAATTATTTAATATTTATTTTCAAAGATTATTTGAAAGATTATACGAAGTAATTAAATAAAAAAAAATGGGTCTTAATTTTAATGGTTCTATGGATAAGGAACATTTTTTTTTCTTTCTAATGCAGCTGGAAAACACTTAGACAGCTTGGTCTTGGATGCCTTAAGGCAAGCGCGGAACAGACGTACTCACTTTGCATTACCCAGGGGGCGCGTGTAACTTGAAGATAAGCCACGGACGCGGAGTAACAATGCCCCCGCAACGTTCTACGACGCTATTAGGACCGGGACCTACGGTTTTTAAAGTGAATTCCGAACCACTACAAACATCCATGGCACCGCCGGGATTCGAACCCGAAACCTGTGGTACCGAGCGCCAGAGCGCTAGCCACTCGGCCATTCAGGCCCTGGATAAGGAAAATTAGGTACATAACATACAGTAGGTAAATAGGTGCATTAGGTATATAAGTACATCAGATAACATTTTTACGTGGGTAAGGTGAAAAGTTCTCGGCTTGACACAGAGATGGCGCTCCAATCAGCAAAAATTTATACTTCCTGCCTGGGTGCACGTGTTATTAGTTCGTATGACAAGTTTCAACTTGTTCTCTCAATTAGTTTGTTTACACGAATTTTTGCATTATACGTCTTTCGTATATTTCGTTAAAATGTATAAACTTGAACATCGTGCGGTCATAAAATTCCTCGTTTTGGATGGATTAACTCCTAGGAAATTCATCCGAAGTTGGCAAAAATTTAAGAGGACTCTTCTCCTTCCATGTCAACCGTTAAAAAGTGGGCAGATGGATTTAAACGTTGTCGCACATCCCTCGAAGATGACCCACGTGAAGGACGGGCAAACCACACCGGAAACCATCGAAAAAGTGCATAATATCGTGTTGGATGATAGGCTAGTGAAGGCTGAGTGGGATAGCTGAAGCAGTGGGGATATCGGAAGAAAGGGCGTGAAGCATCTTTCACGAAGAATTAGGGATGCGAAAGCTCTGCGCAAGATGGGTGCCTCATTTGCTCAATGCTGATCAAAAGCAAAGGCGCAAACGATTTTCACAGCAATCTTTGGACCAATTCAATAGGGATCCGACCGATTTCGTGTGGCGATTTGTCACCTACATTGAGACATGGGTCCACCACTACACGCCAGAAACTACTACTACTACTACTACTACACCACACCACATCACTGTGCCTAGAGCTGAGTTGCCCCTAAACAGTGTAGGAATGATGCGGGTGAAAGGAAAGGACAAACGATGGAGGCGGAAAAGTTTTGCATAATTCACTTTTGGAGGTACAGAAGCTGAACAATGGGGAAAATTCATACAAGAACAGAACTAAATGTCAAAAATTTAAAAAATTGAAAAAGGAGGAATATGAAATGCGAAAAATATAAAAACGTTAGGTAAGAGATTTTAGAGAAAAAAATTAAAAGCAATATGATACAATAAACACTACAAAGGAGATTATACAAATCAGAGAGCTGAAGGAATATTCATCAAATCAATTATTATAGAATTTAGAAAATCTTAATAGCTAATAAATAAATCGACGGTATGAGCAGTTGCTGCACAATTATGGACAAAGGTAATAAGAAAAAAAAAGGCAGGAGATATTACATAAGAGATAAATATGCTAGGTATATAACTAGAAAAATGGTATTCGCATCAAAAATTTTTGATTTTGCAATTTGGAGTCTAATAATGAAAAAGAAAATGAATTGTTTCAAATTTAGTGTGTCCTAGAAATATGCTGATGGACCCACTTAAATTATATACATTATAATACAAAATTTCCTTTGATACATACACAAGCATAAATTGTTTTGTAAAACAAATTACTTAAATATGCAAACATAGTACGGTTATGTTACCTTAAATATATACACAAGCAAAGATTATTTTATAAAGTTAATTACTTTACATGATTCACAATAATAAATTATTTTAACAGCAATTTATCTTAATATTCTAACACAGTATATGCAAACACTTAAATTATTTAAAAAGTAAAATTACTTAAAATATACACGCAAAAAATATATATATATAGATATACACACACTTAAATCTTTGTGAGAAGCAAAACAATATGTATATACACATGATGATTAAATACATGTCAATTGTTTTATAAAGCGGGATTACTCTGTTTATAAATACATTCACACACGCACAGAGTAAGAAAAATATATATATGTAGAAAAAGGAAGTATGTTACTAAAGATTGCTTAAAAATTTGTGTACAAAATATTGTTTGACACTTAATCCGGGATAAGTAAGATTTGATTTTCACAAATAAAGTTTATCATGCTTCGTATTTTGAGTCGACACCCTTTGCATTTTAAGATGTTAATCTTCCATTGAATAGTATTCTCTTCAGAAGGTTTCTTCATATGCCATGATAAAGTAAGTGGGCAGGAGGTAACACAGTGAAGAGGATTACCCACATCTCCACAAGAACAATAGCTTGCGTCCCTCAGATGAAATCGTTGTAGGTAAGCGGGAAATGGACCATGCCCTGTTAAAAACATGGTTTCCTCTCTTGTCCATCCAGCAGAATATGCTGACACTTTTTTAATAATTTCATAAATAGGTCGATCCGTTAATCCTTCATCCCACTATTTTTGCCATTTAGAAAGGAGGTGATTATTTAAAAAACCTTTCAGTTCTAAAAGGGGACTTTTTATTTGAATTGGCTGGCCATTTGGTATGCCTTGCTTCGCAGCGGTTTCATTGCCGAGATGTCCAATGTGTGCTTTTATCCATCCCAATTTTATCAGTTTATTGGAGTGGAGATAACACTGAATTTCCCTTGCGAGTGGATGTGGTGTAAAAGGATTTAAAATAGCTAGTAGTCCAGAGAGGATATCAGACCATATTTTTAAATGTTTTCTTGTTGTGGATACATGTCTAATTGCTTCGTGGATGGCTATTAGCTCTGCTTGGAAAACAGAGTTATGAGGGTTCAATTTACCCATCCACTCTGAAATTTTTATCCCATTTTTGAAGGAGCAAAATGCTGCCCCTGTGCCTTCACTCGATTTCGAGCTGTCCGTATAAAAAGTCTCAGCATTTGTTAAAAAGAACTGTGTCTGTATGTCAACTTGATTGCAGATATTAAAACTATGGATTGGGTGGAGTGACACACGCCAGAAACAAAACAGTAGTCCGAGCAGTGGGTGGAAGCCAGCGGTTTAGCACCAAAGGAAGCTAAGTCGATCGCATCTGCCGGAAAGGTCATGGCCAGAGTGTTTTGGAATGCGAAAGGGATACTGTTAATTGATTACCTTGCAAAAGGCAAAACAATTGCAGATGAATATTACTGCAACCTTCTTGACCAGCTGGATGCCAACATTCTCGAGAAGAGGCCTGGATTGAAGAAGAAAAAAGTCATCTTTCACCAGGACAACGCACCTGTGCACAAGGGTGCTTTGGCGATGGGAAAACTGCTGGATTTGTGATACGATTTGCTCGGCCATCCCCTTTCTCCTGATTTGGCACCCTCAAACTTTAATTTGTTTCATAGACATAGACATCCTATATTCATAGTCTTAACCTAATGGTAAACTTTTGTTTACCAGCTGTACATTAGGTTAAGTCTATCATTGCAGTGATAACAAAAAAAAAAAAACAGTTTAAAATGCCGATAATTAAAAAAGAAGATGATTTTTATTAGTTTTGGGATGACAACTTAAATGTTTATTTTACTTCCTGTTATCAATAGATAAAAAGCAGTTGTTTACATAAAATATAGTATTTGGATTTTGTTTTTGCTCGTGGTAATTTATCTGCTAGATGAAGGGTGAAGAAACATATTATTGTTCGTCTTCATATGCATCATTGAAACATATATAATTTTTGTGTTTTAATTATTTTAATGAAGCATTATGTTATTCAATCTTTAAGAAAGTATTAAAGTTAATTTAAAATAGAAATATTAATTATATGAAATTGTCTTCTAATATTTAATTATCTACCGCATAAGTTTGTAAACTGAAAAAAAAAATTTAGAAACCAATAAGAAATTCATAAAAAAAAAAATAAAGATCCATAACTGTATAATATAATTAAAAAGAAAAATATTAAGAATAATATTGTATTTTTTTCCTAATAATATTTAAGAAAAAAAGTATCATTTATTTTAGAAAAATACATAAATTTAATATTTTTTTTAAATTATTAAATTTTATTGTTTTATAATAAAGAAGCTTTAGTTTTTAATTATAGTTTGCTAATAATGCAGTAAAATTGTAATTGCTTTGCAGTAAAATTGACTCCGAAATGTAAAAGCAAGTTCCGAAAATCTGTAAATCTTAAAATATCTGTAAAAAAAACTATATATCATGGCAGAGTACCTCGGAGAAAACCCTACATCAGCACACACACACATACAAAAAAAAAAAAAAAAAAAAAAAAAAAAAAAAAAGACTGGCATTTGCTAAAATGTACGTGAAGCAGCCAACAGAATTTTGGGAAAATGTAATTTTTGTGGATGAAAGCAAATATAGCATTTTCGGATCGGGTAGCAAGCAAAAATTTGGCTCACACCAAATACAGCATTTCGTATCAAACATTTGCAGCCTAGTAAATATAGAGGTGCCAATCAATTAGCCTAGTGTGGGAAATTTAGACTTCATAGAAAGTTCAAATAAATAAATATATCTACCTTGGCATTCTGAAAC
Source organism: Caerostris darwini (assembly GCA_021605075.1). Lineage (NCBI taxonomy): Eukaryota > Metazoa > Arthropoda > Arachnida > Araneae > Araneidae > Caerostris > Caerostris darwini. Next base: position 138,923 of record BPLQ01007757.1, read on the forward strand.
GAAATTTAAATCAAAGTGTGATAATTTTGGTAATATCAAGATATTTTAAATTGTACTAGGATAAAATTCAAAATATACCGCAGATATTTGATAGTTATGGTCCGCAACTAAAATCTTGGTGTAATTAAGACCCCTGCACAGAGTGCAGACCTTAATCTCATTGAGCAGATGTGGGATTTTTTGCACCAAAAAAACAATGAACACAATATTTCTAACAATCAGGAGATAAGAAAATATCTGATCAAAGAGTGGGACAAAGTTGACGAATCATTTTGTTCAAAAAGGCGACCACGCCGAAATCCATCTAAAAAAATCCATCCCAAGTTGATTGCGAGAAATCATAAAAATATTAGCGATCGATAACGAGAGTGTAATTCCATTTTCAAAATATTCAAATTTTTCTACGACTATCATAATTTTTCATTTTAAATATCAAAACAAAAATATGAATTTTAAAATAATCTTGAAAAAATTAATTTAATTAAATTGACAGAAAAAAGAGGTTTTAACACCCAATTATCAGAAAGAATAAATCAGAATTATTTAAAGTAGTTGATATTGCTTTATAAATATGTTATCTTTAATTCTTTTTCAATTCATACTATTAGTTCACACTCTCCCTATATATATTTATATATCTTGTTCAAATTTTCAATCGTTCATAAAATACTTTTTATTTATCCACTCAAGTTCAAATACATTTTTTTAAAGTTGTAGTGGATGGCACTTGACGTTAATACAGTTTTTTCAAATATTAATTCATTAATTGATTTTAATTTTATATGGGAGAAAAAATTTCTCTTATGTAAGATATTTAGCAGGATATAAATTTAGGAATCAATACCGTCAGTGGCGCAGCGTGTAGATCGCTGGAAAAAATTTCTTTTTCAGATCCTTTTTTCATTCTGGGCTCTAATCTGAGTGAAGGAGGGAACAAAATGGAAAATGAAACATGTGTATAAATTAATGAGAGAGATGAAAGTGTGTATGTGTGTGAGAGAGAGAGAGAAATAATTTTGTCTAACTTAAAAAAATGAGTGAAATTTATTTATAAAGGACTTTCTGCAATATAATGAAAAAATAAATTTGTCTTTCAATGGCAAAATTGGTAGACCATCGGCGTGGAATCTTTATACCCTCGGATCGAATCTCGTCGAAGCATAAAATTTTCTTATTTGATTTAGAAAATGGAAAATTGCAAGGAAATTCGCTTTCTATTATGCCGCTTAATATTGTGATTCTGTAATATGTGTATACATATTTATATTAATTGTAAGTATTTAATACATACAAAATAAAATTTTTCTTTGTTGATCTAAGTAGGAATTGACTTAAAATTTTCTTTATACTATTTGTTTAACTGAAGTATTTATTATTGTAAAACGATAGCTATTTATGCTTATAACTTGATATTGTTTCATTCCCTTAGATTGCAAATACAGTGGAGGAGAATGCGTGACTGAGAAGGGAAAAGCGGCTAGAAAATGCCCACCTGAATATGGTTATTGGGATGGCACATGTACAGGTAAATCATAATATATTCCTTAAAAATTCCAAGATTTAAAAGGCATAATTTTTTGTAGCTTTACTCATTTAAAAAACGAACAACATTAATAAATTTCGTTATAAGTTGTCTCAATACGTCCTTTATTTGTATTTTGTTGTTATTTTTAAATCCAGTGCTTTCATTCTCGTTCACCTCTAAGCGACCTGGTGGTCAAGTGGCTATCGCTCTGGCCTTTGGTGCTTCAGGTTCGAATATTAGCGGTGGCATGGATGTTTGTAAGTGGTTCGGAATCCACGTTAAATTGGTGGAACCGGTTTGTTTAGCCTAAAGTGTGCACAAGATGACTGTAGAGCGACAAACCCAACCAAACTTTCACCTGTGCATTGCATGTTAAGTTTTCATCTAAAGTTTGGAAATCCTACGAAATAATTACGGACGATTCAAACCTTTTACTGCCACATTTTTTGTTGAATTTTAGTAAGAAATCATGTATATTTGATTTGGAATATATAAAGATTTCTTTCGGAATTAATTATTTGTAGAAAGTCATTGCATTTCTTTTTTTGCCATAATACATAAGGTTGTTTAAGAGATTTTGTTGATATTTCCTACATATCGAAAAAACAATTTTTTTTTCTATTGAAATAATACACCTGTTCTATTTAGTTCTCCTCAGTACAAGCTATCAATAAATGAGGCATGCAAGTATCAAATTAAAATCATATAACCAGAATACGGTACAGTCAAGGAGTAATCTCGTACAGGTAAATCTTAAGTATTTCTTTAAAATTCCAAGATTTTAAAGGCATAATTTTTGTAGCTTTACCGATTTCAAAAACAAATAACATTAATAAATTTTGATATAAGTTTTCACATTGAGTCCATTACTTATATTTTGTTGTTATTTTTAAATAGAGACCTTTAATTCTCATTCTTCTCTGAAATAGTAGCTTTTTAGGTGTTACTTTTGTAGATTTTTAGTTTACCTTTGCACACACGTTGCTTTGGCATTACACGTTAAGTTTCCAACTTTAGTCTTAAATCTTACAAAATATTTACATATGTTTTATATTTACATATATTTTACAATTTCCCTTTTTTGCGGAATTTTAGTAAGACACCTCATATATTTGATTTGAAATTAATCAGGATTTATTTCGGAATTGAGTTTTAATTATTTATGGAAAACAATACTTTTTTTTTTTGACATAATGCATCATAATGTAATCAAATTTGAAATTCAATAATAATACATTAAGACATAGATAAAGAAAAAATAACCTATTTGTTATTAAATTCAAAGAAATTCATTACACTAGTTTAGTATTATGTATCAATAAGCATGAGAGAAATTAAGTTTGAAAATTATCAGATTATACTAGAATATAGCAAATATATATCTTTTCTTTTGTAATTCATTTGTTTGTGACATTTTCATTTTTCAAAAGGTTTAAAAGAAACAGTTTATTAAAATATTGCACTAAATTAAAATATATTTTTAAAATATCACACGCTCATTTCTGATGTTAATCTTTATTGTTTCATACTTTTCAATCTTGAAAAAAACCCTTTTTATTTCCATTTTTTCTTTAGAGTGTAAGTGCGGTGAGAAGGAAAAAGGATGCAGTTTCGAAGATGGAGCCAAAATTTGTGTTTGTGAGGAAGGCTATGCTGACAAACAAGGAACTTGTACAGGTATAAAAATATATTTTACATGTCAAATACAAAGATATATCAAAATATTAGGCAATCATTGGCCCATTAAGATTAGATTGTCCTTTAGAGAACAAATAATTCTTAGACTAAGACGGCGTTAATTTGTGATTTGATGTCACTGTGGCCTGTAAAGAGAAATTCTTGTAAATTTGGTGGCAAGAGCATTGGTGCCGGTGCTTGTTAATTTTATAAATTTTTCTATAAGGTTCTTAAAGTTTACATATAGAAAATTTCCAGAATAATTATTTTATGACGATATTGGAAATTACATATAATAAATAAACTTTATTTTATGCATATATATATATATATGCATATATATATATATACATATACAGTGTCGAAGATCCCATATGTTTCAATCTTATTAATGAAGAGTCGTTGTACAACGAAATTGAAATTTTAGATGTTGGTGGATAATTGAGATTTTAATACAGTAGCAATCACTTATACACATTCCAGTCGCATTGATGTGACCACATGTCAAAACCCAGAAGAGCCAGAGCGGAACGCTGCAAGAAGTGCAGGAAGAGAGTCAATTTGGTTTCTGAAGAAGTTCACTGTGATGTTGAGCCATGGCGACTCCAGTATCATGGTCTGCTGCGCTAGATTACGCTGTTGAGGATCCATGGCGCGAATACTCCAATCAAAGAGGTTCCACAAATTCTCGATTGGGGATAAATCAGGGGAGTTTGCTGGTCAGGGGAGTACGGTTAACTCATCCTGGTGCTCTTCCAATCACGCCCATGCATTGCAAGCTGTTTGATACCTCGAATTGTCCTGCTGGTAAATGTCATCAGTCTGAAGAAAAAAAATCGCATGTAGGAATGGACATGGTCCGCAAGGACAGGTGCTGATCCATCATGCCTTCCACAATGATGAGTGCACCCAGTGAATTCCAGGAAAACATTCCCCATACCATAATGCTGCCTCCTTCAGCTTTGATCCTTGCAGCAATTGTTTCAGGGTGTTTGCTTTCAGACGTTTCACGCCGTATACGCCAACGTCCATCTGTCCGATGGAGCATATAACGTGATTCATCGGAAAAGGCCACTCTGTGACGTCCAGTTTCGGTACTGGCATGCAAATTCCAGCCTTCGTCGCCGATGAACAGCAGTCAGCGTAGGTGCATTAACCAGACGTCTGCTGCGTCTAGCCATGCGTAGCAACATTCGCTGAACCGCTGTTGAAGATACACTCTTGGTAGCCCCTTGGTTCATCTGGGCTGTCAGTTGCTCAACGGTTGCACGTCTATTCGCCAAAACGCATCTCCGTTGCCTTCGTGCGTATGTGTCATCTGTAGTCCCGTAGTGCACCACATGTGCCAAGTCTCTGGATTTGGATAGAGCCATTTTGCCATACACGGTATACGTTTACCACGACAGCACGCCAACATTTAAAAAATTAGCCGTTTTCGAAATTCTTCCACCCTTGGCCCGAAAGCCAATAATCATACCCTTTTGAACGTCGGTTAAAACGCTACGTTTCTGCATTACGCCAACGATTGAAATGCGTTTCGATGCCGTAGGACATCCTTTATATACACTCCACTGCAATGTGCTGCCACCTGTCTTTTAAGATTGGTTATTTCCGTTGACGTCGAAGGTATGTGGTGGTCACATTAATGGACTGGACTGGGTATATATTCTGACAAGCTGAAATAAAAATTTTGAAAAATTATACTTTTAAATTTTTTTTTAAGTATTTAAACAAAGAAACACAGAAATGTTGATGATTTCGTTTTCTGGGAGAAAATTTTATTTAAAAACTATAGTTTCCAAAACGTAATAAATGCTGATTTTAGTATAAAGTATATGTTATGATTTGCTTACAATGTTTTATGCATTTGTAATAAAATTGTTTCTTTAATTCTCCTATGCGATAATAAAAAAAATATTTTGCTTTAAAAAAAAATCTCCTTTTCATTCCGTTTGTTATAATTGATAGCCAAGCACTACAAGTAATAATTTTCATTAAATTTTGTGCTTTTAGTAAAAAAAAAAAATACCAGAACTAGACACTAGAGACAGAAGTAGAAAAAATTAAGGATATTTATTTAATAAAAATTTAAAATAATAGTAATATTTTTACTACATAATACTAATTCATTAGTATTTATTATTAATTTGATAATTAATAATAAGTAATTAATAATCACTACATTACACCTTTTAATAATACATTTATATTAAAAAGGAAATGTATGCTATTTCGTAATAATACCTTGTTCATGGGATCTTTTTTTAGGAGCCCTTACACATGTGAGAAGATATTTATAGGCATGAATTTTACGAAATTTTTAATTTGAAGTGAACCATATCAGATGAACACATAAAGAATTAATAACAACAGCAGTAAACTTGTGCCACCAAATGTATGGATTATTATTCTACATTCAATATTATTGTAGTGAATTTTAAATGTGCCTCATTTTGATACTAGAAAAATAATTAATATAGGTAAAACTTACTTAATGCCATAAATATTAGCGCACACAGAAAGGATAGAACTTAATTGAATTGTACTTAACCTAGGAAATGAATCTCAACCTAAATCGAATTGTCATTTTCAATAAAGGATACTTATTTCTGCTCCATCATAATCCAGCACTTGGGTAGCAGTATCTTGTACTTGCAGTCTAAATCAATTCAATGATTCTGATATCACACTCGGGCGGCTAATTATATTGGCTTCGATGATGAATTAATGGCATGAGTGATGATAAATAAACTTCCGCCACAAATGAAACGACAGTAAATACCTCAGGGCAACTATTTATCTGCCTATTTTTACATATATCACTCTCTAGGTCCAAATGCATTAATTTGAATATGTTCTTGAAAGGAATAATTGAGGTGAAATTTTTACCGGTCATACAATTATTTCTTTTGATAAATATTTTATTCTTTATCACAATAAACGTATTTGCAATGACACGCATTTTCGTCATCCGTTCATTACTATAGAAAAAAATATGAGCAGTTATTAAAAAATAAAACAATTATTAATCCAAAAATTCATCTTGCAAACTTTCACTTTTCTGATAATAGTTTAAAATCAATAATTAAGTGTTTTTCATTGACATTTGCTTCATAGCTATGCATTTTTTTAGAATTATGCACTGAAGATACGGACTGTAAATATGGTGGAACTTGTGGCAATGAGGTAAATGGTAAGAAATTCTGCGTATGTAAACAAGGATTAGAAGGAGACAAATGTGATATCATCGCTGACTGCAATGGGAAGTACAAACACTGCACAGGAGAAAATGGAAAGTGCACATACGATACACATCAGGAGAAAGCCGTGTGCAAATGTCATGACAATAAGAAACTGGATGACAAAGAGAACATTTGCAAAGGTTTGATTTTTTTGCTAATTATAGTATTCTCTACAATCCTCTGAAACGACTGAAAAATCAAAAATGTTAACAATTGCAAATTAAATTTTCTCAACCAAAATTCCAATATTATGATAGGAAAACAATAATTTTTAAAAAGCATTTTGTTGAGTACTTCGGTGATTAATAGACCTTGTAATGATGAAGATTCTAAAATAGGAAATTAAGTAATATACACATTTTCACTGTCATTGGATTGTGTGGAGGTTTTATTAGTCTTTTTACTTTTACAGTCAGAGTCTTATATAGTAAGATTCATATATTCATGTCGCATTTTTTACTGAATTTAGAATTATTTAAATGAAAAAAGAATTAACCAAAATTAAATAAAAACTCAACTCGCAGTGCGCTGGCAATGCGGGAGCTACATCGAATTTGAATCTACTTTTTGCGTTCGCTACGGTAACTGCTTTCAGAAACGAAGACACACGATGTTGGGTGTGACAGCATCAGTGAACGTCCTGCATTGGTTCTCAGGCTGTTTGGGAGAAGTCTTCCCATCTGTTCTTACATAATCTATAAATACGAATCTAACTGAAGTTCCTACGTATAGATACACATATGCACATACTACATTCCTAACCAAAATTTTTAAGAACCTTTTGACAAATCAATACGAGAAAAGTTTAAAACAACTGCTATAACAATCTGTGAAATTTAATAGCTGAGGTATTTGTTAGAATTTTCATATTTTCTTGATATTTTTCCGAATTTAATTTGGCCTTATTTTTCAACAAATGATGCTAAAAGTTGATTACATGGTAAATCTGTAACTACGCACAATGGGAAATAGTCAAACTTTTTAAAACTATTTACTGTACCATTAGTAAATTTACAGGTCTGTTGATGAAGCCATTGTTCATCTGTAGGAAAGGACCCAAATTAGAAAGCTTGTAAGACTAACTATTTAAGAAGCATAAACTATATATCTCCAAAACAAATTTATTTTAAATATATTCAAAGAAAAAAAGTTGAAACAGCTCGGGACAACTTTTTCTAAGTCGCATGCATGAATATAAAAGTTATGTAATCTCTAAACCACTCAACACATCTATACAATATGAATCCTAAAATTTGATCATCGAAGAATCCTTAATGTTAATGGAAGCATTTGAAACCTAATGAAAATACTCAAATTTGAAATTTAATAATAATACATTAAGACATAGATAAAGAAAAAATAACCTATTTGTTATTAAATTCAAGAAATTCATTACACTTGTTCAGTATTATGTAGCATGTAGCATGAGAGAAATTAAGTTTGAAAATTATCAGATTATATTAGAATATAGGAAATATATATCTTTTCTTTTGTAATTCATTTCTTTGCGATATATTCATTTTTAAAAATGTTTAAAAGGAACAGTTTATTAAAATATTGCACTAAATTAAAATATATTTTTAAAATATCACACGCTCATTTCTGATGTTAATCTTTTTTGTTTCATACTTTTCAATCTTGAAAAAAACCGTTTTTATTTCCATTTTTTCTTTAGAGTGTAAGTGCGGTGAGAAGGAAAAAGGATGCAGTTTCGAAGATGGAGCCAAATTTTGTTTTTGTGAGGAAGGCTATGCTGACAAACAAGGAATTTGTACAGGTATAAAAATATATTTTATATGTCAAATACAATGATATATCAAAAATATTAAGCAAACATTAGCAAATTAAGATTAGATCGTCCTTTAGAGAACAAATAATTCTTAGACTAAGACGGCGTTAATTTGTGATTTGATGTCACTGTGGCCTGTAAAAGAGAAATTCTTGAAAATTTGGTGGCTAGAGCATTGGTGCTGGTGCTTGTTAATTTTATAAATTTTTCTATAAGGTTCTTAAAGTTTACATATAGAAAATTTCCAGAATAATTATTTCATGACGATACTGGAAGAGTTACATATAATACATAAACTTTTTTTTTTTTATACACATATATATATATATATATATATGCAGTGTCGAAGATCCCATATGTTTCAATCTTATTAATGAAGAGTCGTTGTACAGCTAAATTGAAATTTTAAATGTTGGTGGATAATTGAGATTTTAATACAGTAACAATCACTAATACACATTCCAGTCGCATTGATGTGACCACATGTCAAAACCCAGAAGAGCCAGAGCGGAACGCTTCAAGAAGTGCCGGAAGAGAGTCAATTTGGTTTCTGAAGAAGTTCACTGTGATTTGAGCCATGGCGACTCCAGTGTCATGGTCTGCTGCTCTAGATTACGCTGTTGAGGATCCATGGCTCGAACACTCCAATCAAAGAGGTCCCACAGATTCTCAATTGGGTTTAAATCCGGTGAGTTTGCTGGTCAGGGGAGTACGATTAACTCCTCCTTGTGCTCTTCCAATCACGCCCATGCATTGCAAGCTGTTTGACATCTCGCATTGTCCTGCTGGTAAACGTCATCAGTCTGAAGAAAAAAAATTCGCATGTAGGAGTGAACATGGTCCGCAAGGACAGGTGCTGATCCATCGTGCCTTCCACATTGATGAGTGCACCCAGTGAATTCCAGGAAAACATTCCCCATACCATAATGCTGCCTCCGTCAGCTTTGATCCTTGCAGCAATTGTTTCAGGGTGTTTGCTTTCAGACGTTTCACGCCGTATACGCCAACGTCCATCTGTCCGATGGAGCATATAACGTGATTCATCGGAAAAGGCCACTCTGTGACGTCCAGTTTCGGTACTGGCATGCAAATTCCAGCCTTCGTCGCCGATGAACAGCAGTCAGCGTAGGTGAATTAACCAGACGTCTGCTGCGTCTAGCCATGCGCAGCGACATTCGCTGAACCGCTGTTGAAGATACACTCTTGGTAGCCCCTTGGTTCATCTGGGCTGTCAGTTGCTCAACGGTTGCACGTCTATTCGCCAAAACGCTTCTCCGTTGCCTTCGTGCGTATGTGTCATCTGTAGTCCCGTAGTGCACCACATGTGCCAAGTCTCTGGATTTGGATAGAGCCATTTTGCCATACACGGTATACGTTTACCACGACAGCACGCCAACAGTTAAAAAAATTAGCCGTTTTCGAAATTCTTCCACCCTTGGCCCGAAAGCCAATAATCATACCCTTTTGAACGTCGGTTAAAACGCTACGTTTCTACATTACGCCAACGATTGAAATGCGTTTCGATGCCGTAGGACATCCTTTATATACACTCCACTGCAATGTGCTGCCACCTGTCTTTTAAGATTGGTTATTTCCGTTGACGTCGAAGGTATGTGGTGGTCACATTAATGGACTGGATTGGGTATATATTCTGACAAGCTGAAATAAAAATTTTGAAAAATTACACTTTTAAATTTTTTTTTTTAAGTATTTAAACAAAGAAACACAGAAATGTTGATGATTTCGTTTTCTGGGAGAAAATTTTATTTAAAAACTATAGTTTCCAAAACGTAATAAATGCTGATTTTAGTATAAAGTATATGTTATGATTTGCTTACAATGTTTTATGCATTTGTAATGAAATTGTTTCTTTAATTCTCCTATACGATAATAAAAAAAATATTTTGCTTTAAAAAAAAAAATCTCCTTTTCATTCCGTTTGTTATAATTGATAGCCAAGCACTACAAGTAATAATTTTCATTAAATTTTGTGCTTTTAGTAAAAAAAAAAAATACCAGAACTAGACACTAGAGACAGAAGTAGAAAAAATTAAGGATATTTATTTAATAAAAATTTTTAAATAATAGTAATATTTTTACTACATAATACTAATACATTAGTATTTATTATTAATTTGATAATTAATAATAAGTAATTAATCCTTACTACATTACACCTTTTAATAATACATTTATATTAAAAAGGAAATGTATGCTATTTCGTAATAATACCTTGTTCATGGGATCTTTTTTTAGGAGCCCTTACACATGTGAGAAGATATTTATAGGCATGAATTTTACGAAATTTTTAATTTGAAGTGAACCATATCAGATGAACACATAAAGAATTAATAACAACAGCAGTAAACTTGTGCCACCAAATGTATGGATTATTATTCTACATTCAATATTATTGTAGTGAATTTTAAATGTGCCTCATTTTGATACTAGAAAAATAATTAATATAGGTAAAACTTACTTAATGCCATAAATATTAGCGCACACAGAAAGGATAGAACTTAATTGAATTGTACTTAACCTAGGAAATGAATCTCAACCTAAATCGAATTGTCATTTTCAATAAAGGATACTTATTTCTGCTCCATCATAATCCAGCACTTGGGTAGCAGTATCTTGTACTTGCAGTCTAAATCAATTCAATGATTCTGATATCACACTCGGGCGGCTAATTATATTGGCTTCGATGATGAATTAATGGCATGAGTGATGATAAATAAACTTCCGCCACAAATGAAACGACAGTAAATACCTCAGGGCAACTATTTATCTGCCTATTTTTACATATATCACTCTCTAGGTCCAAATGCATTAATTTGAATATGTTCTTGAAAGGAATAATTGAGGTGAAATTTTTACCGGTCATACAATTATTTCTTTTGATAAATATTCTATTCTTTATCACAATAAACGTATTTGCAATGACACGCATTTTCGTCATCCGTTCATTACTATAGAAAAAATATGAGCAGTTATTAAAAAATAAAACAATTATTAATCCAAAAATTCATCTTGCAAACTTTCACTTTTCTGATAATAGTTTAAAATCAATAATTAAGTGTTTTTCATTGACATTTGCTTCATAGCTATGCATTTTTTTAGAATTATGCACTGAAGATACGGACTGTAAATATGGTGGAACTTGTGGCAATGAGGTAAATGGTAAGAAATTCTGCGTATGTAAACAAGGATTAGAAGGAGACAAATGTGATATCATCGCTGACTGCAATGGGAAGTACAAACACTGCACAGGAGAAAATGGAAAGTGCACATACGATACACATCAGGAGAAAGCCGTGTGCAAATGTCATGACAATAAGAAACTGGATGACAAAGAGAACATTTGCAAAGGTTTGATTTTTTTGCTAATTATAGTATTCTCTACAATCCTCTGAAACGACTGAAAAATCAAAAATGTTAACAATTGCAAATTAAATTTTCTCAACCAAAATTCCAATATTATGATAGGAAAACAATAATTTTTAAAAAGCATTTTGTTGAGTACTTCGGTGATTAATAGACCTTGTAATGATGAAGATTCTAAAATAGGAAATTAAGTAATATACACATTTTCACTGTCATTGGATTGTGTGGAGGTTTTATTAGTCTTTTTACTTTTACAGTCAGAGTCTTATATAGTAAGATTCATATATTCATGTCGCATTTTTTTACTGAATTTAGAATTATTTAAATGAAAAAAAGAATTAACCAAAATTAAATAAAAACTCAACTCGCAGTGCGCTGGCAATGTGCGGGAGCTACATCGAATTTGAATCTACTTTTTGCGTTCGCTACGGTAACTGCTTTCAGAAACGAAGACACACGATGTTGGGTGTGACAGCATCAGTGAACGTCCTGCATTGGTTCTCAGGCTGTTTGGGAGAAGTCTTCCCATCTGTTCTTACATAATCTATAAATACGAATCTAACTGAAGTTCCTACGTATAGATACACATATGCACATACTACATTCCTAACCAAAATTTTTAAGAACCTTTTGACAAATCAATACGAGAAAAGTTTAAAACAACTGCTATAACAATCTGTGAAATTTAATAGCTGAGGTATTTGTTAGAATTTTCATATTTTCTTGATATTTTTCCGAATTTAATTTGGCCTTATTTTTCAACAAATGATGCTAAAAGTTGATTACATGGTAAATCTGTAACTACGCACAATGGGAAATAGTCAAACTTTTTAAAACTATTTACTGTACCATTAGTAAATTTACAGGTCTGTTGATGAAGCCATTGTTCATCTGTAGGAAAGGACCCAAATTAGAAAGCTTGTAAGACTAACTATTTAAGAAGCATAAACTATATATCTCCAAAACAAATTTATTTTAAATATATTCAAAGAAAAAAAGTTGAAACAGCTCGGGACAACTTTTTCTAAGTCGCATGCATGAATATAAAAGTTATGTAATCTCTAAACCACTCAACACATCTATACAATATGAATCCTAAAATTTGATCATCGAAGAATCCTTAATGTTAATGGAAGCATTTGAAACCTAATGAAAATACTCAAATTTGAAATTTAATAATAATACATTAAGACATAGATAAAGAAAAAATAACCTATTTGTTATTAAATTCAAGAAATTCATTACACTTGTTCAGTATTATGTAGCATGTAGCATGAGAGAAATTAAGTTTGAAAATTATCAGATTATATTAGAATATAGGAAATATATATCTTTTCTTTTGTAATTCATTTCTTTGCGATATATTCATTTTTAAAAATGTTTAAAAGGAACAGTTTATTAAAATATTGCACTAAATTAAAATATATTTTTAAAATATCACACGCTCATTTCTGATGTTAATCTTTTTTGTTTCATACTTTTCAATCTTGAAAAAAACCGTTTTTATTTCCATTTTTTCTTTAGAGTGTAAGTGCGGTGAGAAGGAAAAAGGATGCAGTTTCGAAGATGGAGCCAAATTTTGTTTTTGTGAGGAAGGCTATGCTGACAAACAAGGAATTTGTACAGGTATAAAAATATATTTTATATGTCAAATACAATGATATATCAAAATATTAAGCAAACATTAGCAAATTAAGATTAGATCGTCCTTTAGAGAACAAATAATTCTTAGACTAAGACGGCGTTAATTTGTGATTTGATGTCACTGTGGCCTGTAAAGAGAAATTCTTGAAAATTTGGTGGCTAGAGCATTGGTGCTGGTGCTTGTTAATTTTATAAATTTTTCTATAAGGTTCTTAAAGTTTACATATAGAAAATTTCCAGAATAATTATTTCATGACGATACTGGAAGAGTTACATATAATACATAAACTTTTTTTTTTTATACACATATATATATATATATATATATGCAGTGTCGAAGATCCCATATGTTTCAATCTTATTAATGAAGAGTCGTTGTACAGCTAAATTGAAATTTTAAATGTTGGTGGATAATTGAGATTTTAATACAGTAACAATCACTAATACACATTCCAGTCGCATTGATGTGACCACATGTCAAAACCCAGAAGAGCCAGAGCGGAACGCTTCAAGAAGTGCCGGAAGAGAGTCAATTTGGTTTCTGAAGAAGTTCACTGTGATTTGAGCCATGGCGACTCCAGTGTCATGGTCTGCTGCGCTAGATTACGCTGTTGAGGATCCATGGCTCGAACACTCCAATCAAAGAGGTCCCACAGATTCTCAATTGGGTTTAAATCCGGTGAGTTTGCTGGTCAGGGGAGTACGATTAACTCCTCCTTGTGCTCTTCCAATCACGCCCATGCATTGCAAGCTGTTTGACATCTCGCATTGTCCTGCTGGTAAACGTCATCAGTCTGAAGAAAAAAAATTCGCATGTAGGAGTGAACATGGTCCGCAAGGACAGGTGCTGATCCATCGTGCCTTCCACATTGATGAGTGCACCCAGTGAATTCCAGGAAAACATTCCCCATACCATAATGCTGCCTCCTTCAGCTTTGATCCTTGCAGCAATTGTTTCAGGGTGTTTGCTTTCAGACGTTTCACGCCGTATACGCCAACGTCCATCTGTCCGATGGAGCATATAACGTGATTCATCGGAAAAGGCCACTCTGTGACGTCCAGTTTCGGTACTGGCATGCAAATTCCAGCCTTCGTCGCCGATGAACAGCAGTCAGCGTAGGTGAATTAACCAGACGTCTGCTGCGTCTAGCCATGCGCAGCGACATTCGCTGAACCGCTGTTGAAGATACACTCTTGGTAGCCCCTTGGTTCATCTGGGCTGTCAGTTGCTCAACGGTTGCACGTCTATTCGCCAAAACGCTTCTCCGTTGCCTTCGTGCGTATGTGTCATCTGTAGTCCCGTAGTGCACCACATGTGCCAAGTCTCTGGATTTGGATAGAGCCATTTTGCCATACACGGTATACGTTTACCACGACAGCACGCCAACAGTTAAAAAAATTAGCCGTTTTCGAAATTCTTCCACCCTTGGCCCGAAAGCCAATAATCATACCCTTTTGAACGTCGGTTAAAACGCTACGTTTCTGCATTACGCCAACGATTGAAATGCGTTTCGATGCCGTAGGACATCCTTTATATACACTCCACTGCAATGTGCTGCCACCTGTCTTTTAAGATTGGTTATTTCCGTTGACGTCGAAGGTATGTGGTGGTCACATTAATGGACTGGATTGGGTATATATTCTGACAAGCTGAAATAAAAATTTTGAAAAATTACACTTTTAAATTTTTTTTTAAGTATTTAAACAAAGAAACACAGAAATGTTGATGATTTCGTTTTCTGGGAGAAAATTTTATTTAAAAACTATAGTTTCCAAAACGTAATAAATGCTGATTTTAGTATAAAGTATATGTTATGATTTGCTTACAATGTTTTATGCATTTGTAATGAAATTGTTTCTTTAATTCTCCTATACGATAATAAAAAAAATATTTTGCTTTAAAAAAAAATCTCCTTTTCATTCCGTTTGTTATAATTGATAGCCAAGCACTACAAGTAATAATTTTCATTAAATTTTGTGCTTTTAGTAAAAAAAAAAAATACCAGAACTAGACACTAGAGACAGAAGTAGAAAAAATTAAGGATATTTATTTAATAAAAATTTTTAAATAATAGTAATATTTTTACTACATAATACTAATACATTAGTATTTATTATTAATTTGATAATTAATAATAAGTAATTAATCCTTACTACATTACACCTTTTAATAATACATTTATATTAAAAAGGAAATGTATGCTATTTCGTAATAATACCTTGTTCATGGGATCTTTTTTTAGCAGCCCTTACTAATGTGAGAAGATATTTATAGGCATGAATTTTACGAAATTTTTAATTTGAAGTGAACCATATCAGATGAACACATTAAGAATTAATAACAACAGCAGTAAATTTGTGCCACCAAATGTATGGATTATTATTCTACATTAAATATTATTGTAGTGTATTTTAACCCCTTACCTGCCGAGGAAAACTTACGAGATGCGCTCCCCAGTGCCACCGTTTTTCATACAGGCGCGCGTAGTTATGCGATGTATTGGAGGAAAAAAAGAGGTGCGTTTTGCAACATAAAATCTTTTTACTTTCACAGAAAAAATAAAAATTCTAAATATAAAGTATAGAATAACAGTGTAATAAAACAGATGTTAGAACTTATCTGCTGTGTGATATTTCCTGAAACAAGAATTCTTTATTGTTTCATATGTAAAATATGATAGGAGAAATAACTATTTATTTAAAATGTCTAAACTTGTTATTTATAAACCAGGTCACATAAACCAAAATCACATTCATTGCATTGATAGCTGGTTTCATGACGAAACGGAAGCAAAAGAAGAATAAAAATGCACGACCTACTCAAACAGAAGCAAAAACTGCACAGCTATGACTCACCGTTTCAGAAATATCCCCTTTACCAATACCCTATCCCTTTTCTCTGAAGTAATAAAATCCTTTTGAAACATTGTCAAGGTCATTTTGTGGCATTCCAAGACCGTGGGAGCAGTTTTCTTTAGAGCAGCGCAATGCAAAGGATCGTACTTCGGAAAGGCGTATATATACGCCGGTGGCAGTGAACGCATCGGTTGAGTGAGGCGTATATATACACCGGCGGCAGTTAAGGGGTTTTAAATGTGCTTCATTTTGATACTAGAAAAATAATTAATATAGGTAAAACTTTCTTAATGCCATAAATATTAGCGCACCCAGAAAGGATTGAACTTAACCTATGAAATGAATCTCAACCTAAATTGAATTGTGATTTTCAATAAAGGATACTTATTTCTGCTCCATCGTAATCCAGCACTTTTGTAGCAGTATCTTGTACTTGCAGTCTAAATCAATTCAATGATTCTGATATCACACTCGGGCGGCTAATTATATTATATTCAATTATGAATTATTGGCATGAGTGATGATAAATAACCTTCCGCCACAAATGAAACGAGAGTAAATAAATCAGGGCAACTATTTATCTGCCTATATTTACATATATCACTTTGCCAGAGCGCTAGCCACTCGGCCATTCAGGCCCAAAATGAAAATATGAAAAGAATAAAATAGCATAAAAATATATATAATTGACTCAAATAATTACATCTTCAATTCAACTTAAATCTCTAAATAAATTATGTTAAAGAAACCTTTAAAATTTCCATTTTTCGGCTGTCAATAAAATATATTTGCTACTTAAATTTTAAAATGATGAATTATTTTGTTAAATTCCCGAAATTATTAAAAGCATAGCGTAGCTAGTTCTTGTTTGGGTTATTCGTAAAATATTTCAACCCAAAATGGCTACTACAAAACATAAAATTGATTCAGAATGCCGCGCTTTTAATGATGAATGGACCAGGAAATATTTTTTTAGGGTTGTAAAAGATAAACCCGTGTGTCTATCCTCAATGAAGCCGTAGCAGTCTTCAAAGAATATAACATTTCCCGTCATTTCGCATCTGAGCCTAAGAATTCCAATTACGAATATGAAAGAAAACAAAATGCAGGAAGTCTCTGTAAAAATTTATCAAGCCGACAAAATTTTTTCAAGAAGCAGCTACACATGCATGTTACATTGTAGCATACAATATTGCTAAAAATAATAAAGCTCTCAGTGATGGGGAGTTTGTTAAACAATGCATGCTCCAAGTTTGTGATGTTTTATGTCCGGTCAAGAAAAATAGTTTTGAGAGTGTAAGCTTTTCTCCCAAAAAACGGTGACATCTAGAATCGAAGCCAGCGATTAACTGGCGTGCATGCGTTCTTTAAAAGGAACTACAACTGGATGTGATAATTTTCGTGAATTTCAGGAAGGACTAACAAATAACTTCCTCCTTTCTGGAGATATTTCGGCTTCGCTGTCGCCTCGTTAATGTTTTTCTTTTTATTGCAGTTTGCTATAGGATTTATCATCAGTGCTGATTCCTTTAATTTTTTAATACTTTTGCCTATGGGGTGATTTTACTTTATTTTTTATTTTATTCTCCTTGTTTTTTATTTTTTATTTTTTGCTCTTCTATTGTAACTTTGACTTTCTGTCTGATGTTAGAACTTTTATTCCTTCTCTGATTTATTTAATTTTCTAACAATTGGCAAAGGGCTCGGCCACAAGTCACTGTTCACCATTCGCCAAGTTTAGCTGTGGTCGCTGCGTGACCAAGGCATTCCATCAAGTCACCAATAATTTTTTAAAACAATCTATTAAAATGTCATTTTGCAGCAATCACAATATTAGTAAAAGATGAATATTCTTGTTCTTTTATATGAAACAACAATTTTACAATTATATAAAAAGTTTGGAGCAAAAAGTTACGGGAATGGTTATAAAAAAATATTAATCTTATGTCAATTAAATAACATTTAAAAGTAATCTACCCTTTCACTCACAATTCTTATTAATTTTAAAATGTTTGCTATAGGTTTCCCAACTTTTACGAGACTTTTCTGAATGTACAAAAAAATGTATGCATTATTTTGCCTTAAATATTCAACTTCTTAAAGATTAAAAATACTAATAATTCTATTGCACATAAATAACACATCTGCATTCGGTACATTTCCAATGTAAAATATCTTCTTAACGAACACACAAAATGATTAAAAAAATGAAAATATCATCAATGTCAATTCGCAAAATTTAGGAACCAGTGACACTCCTATTATAATATTTTTACGAAATAAGGCCAAACTTCTAAGACCTTCTTTTTTTAATTATAAAACCTATTTGTTTTATTTAAATTTTTTATTTATTTCGCAGCATGATTTGAAATAACAATGTAATTTTTTAACCTTAAAGTCTGTAATACGGCATGAAATATAAATATTGTTTTAAAGCTGAATTAAAAAAAAAAAAAAAAATCAATACTAATAGAGAAATATTTCATAAAAAAGGTTTTCCATTATTCTAAATTTCTATAATGTAATAGCATTAACTTGTAACATTTAAATGTATCAAGCAATTTGCGAAAATTTTGGTGAACAAGAAACATGTTATTACGTAAAAGGTGTTAAAAAATTTAGGTGCAAAGTAGGTTACTCTGTCGATAAAAACTTCCAAACATATCACAAAATATGCATTTATTTGAAATATTGTTGTAGTTATTTTATTTTGATTAATTTAAATATTGCATTAAATATAGGGATAATTATTTTTAAATTTCATGAAATGGTTTTAATTTATTGAATTTTTCATTTAAGATCTAAAGATATTTTGTCAGTCTGTTAAATAAATTTGAATGATGAAAAAATATTTCAAATTAATGATATGCCAGCATTACCTTTTTTTTTAATTTGACTATATTAAATTGTAATATTTTTATTATTTCAACAATTTACTAAACCTACAAAGGTAAGTACAAATACAATACAGGTAAAGGTAAGTACAATACCTTAAGTACAAATAGAATTTAGGTGATGATAAAAAAAAAATTGCACACTTAAGGCAAAATAAATCAATTTTATATCGTTTTGTTTTGCCTTGTTTTCCAATGGATGACACAACACATTAGGAATTTTAAAAAAAATTCTTTGCATAGCATTGTGTGATAAGAAAATAAGATTTTTTTCGCAAAATATTATGCAAAATGTCATAGATATCCTAAGACGAGTTTTTCCAGCTGCTCTAAAAAGTTTTCAATGATGAGGAAAAATATGGCGTTTAATAACTCAGTTAGCAGCCAAGTCCATTGGTGTGTTACAACAGTTCGAAGATAATGAAGAGTTGCAGACCTTAGATTAAGAGCAACAATATGTTAATGTTCTAGATTGGATTCGAATTCAGAGGATTTTTTTGCCATCTCAAACACGCAATAGTCTCTTTACACACCACTGGTCAGATAAATAAATTAGACTTATAACAACAATTATCTTTTCAAGAATGTGACTGGGATAATAATAATAGTTCTGGCTTCTAGGTTCCCAGCATAACAAAAGTATTCTTGAATCACTCTGCATACAAAAGAGTGACTCATTAGTACATCTTACAGACCCACATTGACTTTCACTGAAATTTACATATGTGCCTACCCAAATATGTTTTAAAATTTTGGTGGCTTAATGCGAGACATACACACAGCGCTGGATAACTTGCCTGCAATTCTTTCTTGTCGAAACTTCCTACACACAGTTTATCTAGGTAGTAGTTTTTTAACAGTTGTTACAAGAGAAAATATTAGTGAATATCTTAGAGCGGTTCAATGACTTTTAGTTAGTTGTAAATAGCTGTTATCTGCTGAGATTGTAATTCCAGATCATACATCTCTTAAATTTTTGAGTATTTTACATTAGACTGAAAATATAAAATGGCTATAATAGACAAAACGTCTATAATTGAGGAAGTTATTTACATTTTCAATAATAGTTCAATTTCTAAATAAAATTCTGGTTAAAATTTGCTTCTTAATATATTTCTTTCTTCTGCAATTAACGAAATATTTTTATTTCTGATTACCATACGATTTATAGTTCTGAAATTAAATTGCGAAGATGATAGCACTGTTGTATATACACACTTTGATCATATTCCATGTAGAAACCTTCTGTTTTTAAATAGTTTTGATACTTCGATACAAGATTTCTTTAACCCTTATGAATAGAGTTCACCGGCTTCTTCTGCCCTACTATTTTACGATTAAAGAGCGATTCTCATCGAGTTACAAATGGCGGAATTCGGTCTCTTATACCTCATAAATGGGATTTGACCAGAGTTGTCAACAAGAATCTATGAAGAATTACTCCCTTATTATAAGATGCACGTCAAAAGACATACGTAGGTTTCATTTTATTAAAAATTCCAAAAATAAGTAATTGGTAATAAAGATCTACTATAAATTTGATTAACCTACTTGCACAAAGTAATTACATTCCTGTACTTTATAAGGAGAGGATTTAACCATCATATATTTATTTTTATAAATAAGGGACCAAAATGGCTTTTCAAATATCATGATTATGTATGCAAACAACGAATTTATATAATTCGCCGAAAGGAAAGAAATCAGAATTTGCAATTACGAAGGACAGAATTACTTTTAATTCAAAACAATGGCAAATCTTCGTAAACAGCGTAAATTTTATTGAAATGATATAAAAGTAGAAGTTTTAATTTTAGTCTGCAATATAATATATTTTATTTGTCTAAAATTAAATTACATGTTAAACTTTACTTTCATGATGTCAGTTACATGAAGTGTAGTGTTTTATTAAAATTGTTTAATTTTAACAAAACATGTAAAACAATGTAGAATCTGTCTCGTTTTTGTTCTTCCGGCTGAGTCACTCGATAAGTATCGTTGGGGGGGACCTCAGTCACAATTAGGGGTCGTCTATATTTTGTTTGAGTCTTGGTAGGTCCTCCCGTTGATTTTGCTCAACGTGGAACAACCACTATTTCACCTGTTTCAAAAGTAATTGTTCGGCATTCTTTCTGGTCGTAATACTCCTTCATTTTGTCTTGTTTCTTTTTTATTACGTCTTTCGGATCAGTCCACTCATCAATACTTTCGTCTGCGACTCTTCGAAGGTCTCCGTCATTAAATCTAGGTGAATAGCCATGAATAATTTCGAATGGCGTTTTATTTGTGGTTTTGTACACTGTATTATTCAAATTCTTTTCTGTTTGTTTTGTACGTAAATCCCAATCTTTATGTCGTGAATCTTTCATGGACGTCGTTATTGTAGAAAGAACTGTTCTATTGGTTCGTTCTACCATGCCATTGCCCATAGGATGTTGAGTAGAATTCAAGGTTGTGCTTTATTCCGTTATCATGACAGTACTTTTCTAATTGATGCGATGTTATAACAGGAGCCTCTATCACTTATGATTCGGTCAGGTAATCCAAAATCTTCAACAAAGTTTTTTAAAGCTTTTAAAACATGTTGGGAGGCAGTATTTTTGACTGGACAAAGTCTGGTAAATCTTGTGAAGTTGTCAATTATGATTAATAAATCTCGATTTCCTCGTGTGCTATTCACGAATGGTCCTAAATGGTCTATGTGAACAACTGAAAAGGGTCTTTTTCCAGCATTAATCGGGTGTAGATATCCTTGTTGTTTTCCACCTGGAGTCTTGTTGACTAAGCATTCGAAACACATTGAAATATGTTTCCGTAAGTAACGCTTCATGTATGGAAACCAGTATAACTCAATGTCCCATAATGGTGAATGTCCCATAAGGTCGTGAAATTTAACAGCAGTACTTTTTCTCATACTTTTTGGAATCACATACAGAAGTTTCTCTTTGCCTTTTTCTTTGATTCTCCTATAGATTCGGTTTCTTTTGAAGGCAAAATTAACAATTTGGTGTTTTTCTTCATATGTTCTGTCATGCTCTTCCTTCTCAAAAATGTCAATCAATTTGCTTAAATCTTTATCAGCATGTTGAATAATCAAAATTTGTTCATCTTCACTTAGTGTTAGGCATACTTCAAATTTCTTCTCTATGACGTTTGTTATAGTATCTTCCGATTCTGAAACGGGAGCTCGACAAATCGCATCAACATGTGTCATTTTTATGCCTGGTCTGTGGGGAACTTCAAAATCATATTCTTGAATAAGTATACTCCATCGTGTTATCTGAGGATTACATGATTTTTTGGCATTCATGTAAATTAATGCTTGACAGTCAGTGACAAATGTAAAACTTATTCCGAATAAAAATTGTCTCAGTCGTTCTAATGTCCATACAATAGCCATCAACTCCAATTTACTTGAATGATAATTCTTTTCGGCTTCAGTCGTTTTCTCGCTAACGCAGTAAACAAGGTGCCACTAAAATCTAAAATCTCAATAGTTTTAAGAACTTTAAAGCTGAATTTTGTGAGTTTTTTAGATATTATAAATTCATTCTACAACAGAACAATTTAAATTTTAAACAGAAAGACCAATCAAAATTAAATTTATTATAAATAAAACCATTAAATAATAATATTTATATTCTAAAATATTATAACACTTTAAAAAAAACAGATTACAAAGAAATGTTCACATTGTTAAGATTCACAGTAGACTGCGATTCTATGCAAGGAGAATGCTGAATGCAAACACAGTGGTGCATGTGGAGAGAAAGACGGTAACAAATTCTGCTCATATAGATCAGGAGTAGAATGAGACAAATGCGAAACCGTCGTTGAGTGTAAATCTGGAAAATATAAGGACTGCAGAAGTTGATTAGACCCACAGACGAATGAGGCTGTATGCGAGTGCTCCGGCAATAAGAAACTCAACGATCTAAAGCACATCTGCGAAGGTTTGCACTTTGCAATCTTGCAATATATTAATTCTTTGAACACTTTATGGTTTCACATTTGTGAAAAAATTTCAAAGTCAAGAAATTCCTTGAGAATAAAAATAATGTGCTGAGTTCTTTTAAATAAACAAAAGATTTTAGAATTATAAAATTAGATGCATACCATTTAAAATAAAGGTGTCACTGTTTAACATTTTACATAGGAAATTTGTTTAAAAATTTATATCGTTTATACTATGTTTTAATATAGAATATATTGTATAAAATATAGCTGTACAAATGAAATACAAGCGCAGATAAACATTTTCATATATCCATTACTAATAGGCAAATTTAACTAAAAATGTTTTCGCCTCTGTAAAGGCAAATTTGTACACATTAAAAAAATGTTAATGCAGTTAGCGGAAATTAATGTGGTATAAAATTTCAATAGTGTGATACGTTGAATGCATTAGTATTATTTCTTACCAGATTATCAGTGTATTTATGTCCTTGAAAAATATAAAAAGTGCAAAAAATGACCATAGAGCGATAAACCAATCCAACATTGAAAATTAGATCAGTGGATAAAAAATTAATTGAAGAAACTTTAAACAATGAAAATATTAAAATTGAAGTGAGAGTATTGCCGCAATTAATAAATCCTATTTAGAAAATTTTAAATGCTATGAGGAATTTTGATACGTAATTATTTTCTCAGAACAATGAATATTGTTAAAAGTAAGTGGGAAAAGATATACATTTGCCTTTTTTAAAACAGATTGCGCATGCGGGAAAAATGAAGACTGTTCTTTCAGAGATGGCGAGAAAGCATCTCTGAAAGACCGGTTATGCAAAAGTCTATGGCATTTGCAAAAGTAAGTGAAAACTATTCGCTTTCATATGTTTTATAAGAAGAGAATTTTATCATAAAATATTAAGTTATATAAACAGAAAGCAAAATCATGATATACTTTTCAAATATATGACTATATATGCAAACAACAAATTAATGTTGTGCGATATAAGAAAATAGAATAGGAATTTGCAATAACGAAGGAGTAAATGGCATAGAATTGAAAAGAAAATCAAATTATATATATATATATATATAACCATAATCGGATAAATCGGAACTTGCAATAACGAAGAAATAAATGGTTTGTAATTAAAAAGATAATCAAATCTGGATGAACAACGTAAAGTTTATTTAAATGATATGAAAACAGAACGTTTTTTTTTTTTCAAAGAATATAGGAAATTTTTTCTGTCTAACATTATAGACTTTACTTTCTTTACGTGGATTAATTGAAATTTAGCTTATATTAATATTTTTGTTTCAAAGTAGTGTAAACTGAAAAATAAATGAACAATTCTTATTTAATCAAAGCAACCATTCTAAACAGAGAATGAAGTAATTTCGGAACTATTGAAGAAAAAGGAATTTTGCTTTCAATCCGCTAAATAGTTAAATGAATCAAATTCTAAAAAAAATAAATGCTTGAGGGACAAATGCAGACTAAATTATAATTAAAGTAAAGTTAGATAACTAAAATTACGGGAAAATTTCTAATTAAAAATCTATATTTCTGCAACAGGATTGAGTATGGTGACAATTTTTAATAATATTGTTTTACCATGATTTTTGAGAGGGTATGATTATTTTATATAGAATAAATATTTTCTACAATATTTTTAGAATTTTTTCCTCTTGCTACTGCGTCAACTCAAATAAATACAAAATTGCAACACTCCACCCCCAGGATTCTTTTTTGTATTTTATTGATATTTAAATGTTATAAAAAAAAATTTCTGTTTTAAAAATTTTCCATTTGCATAAAACGCCTAAATGAGAAATAAAATATTGAACGGAAGTATTCTTCGCAGTTGTAGTATTTGAATTGCTATTGGAGAGCTATCCTGAGAAATATGATTGATTTACATATATCTTATTCCATCTTTGAACCATTCCGCTGCAACTTCGCTTAGCAAATTGATTGGCTTTGGGAAATCTGTAGAACTTGTCTTCATCATCTGGAGACACTAATTTTTTTTTCACAGCTTTAGTATTAGAATCATTCAATTGAGCTCTTGATTAAAACAAAACTCAGGGATGTTTGTAAAATAAAGAAACAAAAAGGTATAAATATCTAGTTATTATCAATAATTTCTTACCATACGATGTGTAAAAAATAAATATTTATGGAGCTAATTTACACATGCTTTGAATGTCCTTAACATTAATGCTTTCATTTCAATTTACTTTTTTTGTGTTTTGTATTTATTTTTAGAAACATGCAAGGTGGATGAGGAATGCGAAAACGGTGGTGTATGTGAAGAGAAAGACGGCAACAAATTCTGCTCATGCAGACCAGGAGTAGAAGGAGTCAAATGCGAAACCGTCATTGATTGTGAATCTGGAATATATAAGGACTGTAAAGGCGACGCGGGAAGGTGCTCCTTTGATCCACAGACGAATGCGGCCGTATGCGAGTGCTCCGGCAATAAGAAACTCAACGATCTAATGCACATCTGCGAAGGTTTGAATTTTACAATCTTGAAACATACGAATTTTATATATACTTTTTCGTTCCTCATTAGCAAAAAATATTTAAAAGTCAAGTAATTCCATGAGAATAAAAATAATGTGCTGAGTTCTTTAAAATAAACAAAAGATTTTAGAATCATCAAATTAGATGCATACCATTTAAAATAAAGGTGTCATTGTTTAACATTGTACATGGAAATTTTTTTTAATTCATATCGTTTATACTATGTTTTAATATAGAATATATAGTTTAAAATATAGCTCTCCAAATGAAATACAAGCGCAGATGAGCATTTTCATATATCCATTACTAATAGCCAAATTTAACTAAAAAGGTTTTCTCCTCTGTAAAGGCAAATTTGTACACATTAAAAAAATGTTAATGCAGTTAGCGGAAGTTAATGTGTATTTACATATTCGTTTGATTTTAACAGAATGTGACTGTGGTGAGAAAGGAGCATGCTCTATTGTAAATGGTTTGAAAAGGTGCACTTGCCAAGAAGGTTATACTGACGGTGATGGGATTTGCAAAGGTATGTGGCAAACAGTAATATTAGTTTCAATAAGATTCAGGCAGCGTTTGTTTTTATAAAACGAATAAATACTTAAATAAATAATAATAAAAAATGAGAAAGATATATACTAAGAAAACATAAAATGTTACTTATTAGCCCTATATTTAGCATGATATATTCAACCGCATTTCTGAGAGACAACTGAATCCTTTGTAAGTCATGTATATTTAGTGTTGTTTGGCAGGAAAATGAGATTTGTACCACGTTTAGTAACTTTTATTTTCCTCATATATTAATGAAATTTATAAAATAAATATAAATGTCATTGTTGAAAGTGATTAATTGAGTTTACGAGTTGTATAGATATTGAAATAGATAAACCCTACCTTGATAAACAGAAAAAAGTTCATGAAAAATAAGTTTTGAATAATATATTTGCTGGAAATAATTTATATCGAAATATATAGTCTGAGAAAAAATATTTATAAAGATCTAATTATGCAAATACTTTCATAATCTTTTGATTTGAACAGAATGTGACTGTGGTGAGAAAGGGACATGCACTTTTAT
Source organism: Caerostris darwini (assembly GCA_021605075.1). Lineage (NCBI taxonomy): Eukaryota > Metazoa > Arthropoda > Arachnida > Araneae > Araneidae > Caerostris > Caerostris darwini. Next base: position 165,499 of record BPLQ01007757.1, read on the forward strand.
AAATGGTTTGAAATGGTGCGCTTGCGATAAAGGTCATACTGAGGTTGATGGGATTTGCAAAGGTATGTAGTCAACAGTAATATTAGTTCAATAACATACAGCTCGTTTTTTTCTTTGAATGAGGTTTAAATTTAAATAACATATTATGCTATTTATTAGCTTCTTATTTAGTGTGATATATAAGACCAAATTTACGAGAGGCAACTGAATCTTAAGTAAAAGGAAATCGGTGTTGCTTTTTTTGCAGGTTAAATAAGATTTGAACCATGTTCCATAAATTTTATATTAACAATATAAAATTTATGGAAATTAATATATGATGAAACTGGATGAAATGTGAGTGACATTTATACAGATTGGTAATATTCGGTACTTCAATACCAATATATGTTTATTCGATACATGTTTATGGAATTGTTCTGAAATGGTTGAAATCTAGAATACTGTACCCCTGAGGAAGTCGCCAATCTTGCAACCCGGAATATTTCGCCAAAATTCATTCAATTTCTTAAGGGATACAATACTGTAACTAGAGGAATTAGTAATTTCTTCTTTTTCAGAACAATATAATGAATATTTTATTTTATTCTTTCTTTGATTGTCATGTGCATAATTTTTATTCCTAATAAATAAGAAGAAAATATATTTTTTTAAATAATTATGATTATTTTATTATAAACATATATTAATGATTATTTTGAGATTGTTCATATAAAGTATGTCGATCACAGATACAAAACATAAACAATGTTTTGATGTTGCCACTCGTAAGAATACGAAACAAACATCAAAAACGATTTTTTTACATTAATAACTTATATTTGATTATGAAATAATTATTTTCTTTTTAATGCTGTTGATATAGTTAAGGATTAATGGCAACCGTTGTTTAAATTCGCACTGAAAAAAGTTACTTTTTATATTTAGAAAGTTAATTCACCGCGAAAACGCCGATAGAACGCATTAAATTTTTCTGTGGTTTTGCGATGTTTTCTTTTAATGCTGATGACATAGTTAAGGTTTTGTGGCAACCGTTATTTTGTGCGGAAAAATGTACATCTTATTGTAGACTAATACGGAGATCCTTGGCCGCGTAGCGGCCACTAGCTCCTTCATTGTAAAATGTTGAAACATAGCGGTGGTCTCATGCCCTTTGAGTTAATAAGCAAAATAGATAATTAAAAGCCCTTTTTTTTTAAAATAATTGTTTATTTAATAAAATTATAAAAGGAAAAATAACAAAAATTTCATCTTGTAGATTTTGATGAAATCAGTTGCATGTAATCAAAATAATAATAATAATAATAATAATAATAAAACAGAATGAGCAAAGGTCAAATTAGGAGAAAAATAGCTTAGGAGAAAAGCGAACTTTTTTCAACCAGGCAGCTGTAAAAAATTAATTTAAAATATTTTGAACAGTACTATGTTTGTCTTTTGCTATGTTTGCGGGAAGAAATATCATAATCGTAATTTTGTAGGATATTTAAAACAGGATTATTGATGTTTCGCATATCATTATAGAATTTAGTAGAAATTTTGTGAATAAACTGTCATACACTTGAAATCGAGAGAGTTCGTCTAATGTCGTCATTACGAAAGTACCAGGGTGAATTCGTTAACATTCTGAGAGTTTTGTTCTCAAGCCTTTGAATAATTTCAAAATTTGTACGTGCAACAGAACCCCAAATCGGAAAAATGTACCGTTTTAATTTTAGAACGGTAGCTCACGAAAAAAATGGCTGCTGGAAAGTTTTAAATTTTTACTGTGGTTTTGTGATGTTCTTGTTTTCTTCATTCAGTAAATATGGCTATTCATGGAGAGATTTTAGTGAGGCCAAACACCATTTTCGCTTCCAACAATGGATATATTAGAATAAAAAGCACGTTATTCTCTGATACTACATTTTTCCTTTTTTTTTTTATCAATATTGTTTTATCATTTGAATTCGGCATCGTGAGCAACATGAAATAGTTTAGAAAAACATAATAGCGATTTTTGGCAAAAACGTTTGGTGAAATAGCGTTTTACAACGACATCGAACTTCTGTAGCCCTTTTGTTTGTTTACTAGGGCACCACAGTGATTGAATTTGGCATAATATCTTTTTACCGCATAAACTAACTGCTGCATTTATTATTAAGTTTACTTGACGACTTACTGGCGTACTGGCGATGTATTTAGCACAAAAGGTACATGATTCTAGATTTTTACCTGCTTTTTGACTTGTTCTATAGTTTAAGAGAAGTGAGATTAGAAATAAAAATGTTTGTAAACTCCTTAACAACACAATTACCCTATCAGAATACATTTTTTTTTTTTTTTGCATTTTTATAGTATATATAGCAACAATAGTTTTAGTTTCTTGCATTATTATCTCTTACATATTATGTTATACAGTCGTTTACAAGCTGTTTTGCAAAGATTAAGTTACAAAAATGTGACTGTCAAATTACTATTGATAGGAATTAAATTAAATTGAATAAAAATATTAGTAAGTTAGTGCTTTACAAATAAAACACGATATAAAAGCAAAACAGATTTTGGAAACATAATAAAATAAAAACATAAAAAATTTATTATACTTGAGTTCAATTTGAAATTAGTCCGGTATGTGTACAGGTATAATTGTGATGTTCCCTACCCAAATGGATAGCTCTTATTAACTCAATTAGCAGACAATTATATTGCTGTGTCAAGTCAGTTTGAAGTGTTTGAATGGGTGTCGTGAGCCTGTTAAGTGCAACAGTATTTCTACTTGGAGCATCTGAAATATACTCAATAGGGTTAAAGAACGAAGAACGCACCGGTCAACCTATATGCACAACAGTCACCATCACAATGTAATTTTTCACGATTCGAGTTCTGTGTGATGTAGCACTGTTGTTTTACAAGATGAAGGCTTCACCAAATGTCCATGAGTAGGAAACAACAACTGGAGCAAAAATGCCGCCTCTATATGATTGAGTCATCTTTTTAGAATCCGTCCTTAATTGTTTATGCTAACGAATATTTCTCCCTTGAGATTCTATGTCGAGGTCCTATGTCTCATTGTCACCGAAATGCTCAGTTAAAACATCTGGAACTAATATATGATTTTGATGCAGTATTCTCCTCCAAAAGAGATTAGAGGAGGGTTTTCTTTTAATGTTATTGTAACGAATACAGTGACGAACAAAGGAATCACCATTCTTTTCCTTTATTAAAATTGTCTTAACTGCTTAGCCAATATTTGTCTTTTATTGATTTTTCTGGTATGGGTAAATGTATGGGTCATAAAATAAACATTTGAAAGTTTAATTCCAAACACCATTTTTTTTACGATGAATATTCTTAAAGAATGTTTAGAAATACAAATTTTTGTAATGAATATTTGTATGGAATAGGTAACAGTGATTGAAATATTGATAAAAGTTATTGTAGATTTTGTAACAGTAACATTGAATCTAGAAGTATCATTTTGTATTCAAAGTAGTGATGACTTTTTTCAAATTTATTTTAATCATTGAAAATTTATGATTTGAAAAGGTGCACTTACGAAAACGGTTATGCAGAGGCTAATGGAGTTTGCAAAGGTATGAGGCAAACAGCAATATCAGATTCAATAAAATACAGTTTGCATTTCTTTCTTAATTTGAAATATTTTTTGAAAAAAAGAGATGTGTTTATAAAGATCTAATTAAGCAATAATTGCATATTCTTTTTTATTTTACAGAATGTGACTGTGGTGAGAAGGGAGCATGCAGTTTTATTAATGGTTTGAAAAGGTGCAATTGCGAAAACGGTTATATAGAGGCTAATGGAGTTTGCAAAGGTATGAGGCAAACAGCAATATTAGATTCAATAAAATACAGCTTGCATTTCTTTCTTAAACCGAAATATTTTTTGAAAAAAAGAGATGTGTTTATAAAGATCTAATTAAGCAAATAATTGTATATTCTTTTTAATTTTACAGAATGTGACTGTGGTGAGAAGGGAGCATGCAGTTTTATTAATGATTTGAAAAGGTGCAATTGCGAAAACGGTTATGTAGAGGCTAATGGAGTTTGCAAAGGTATGAGGCAAACAGCAATATTAGATTCAATAAAATACAGTTTGCATTTCTTTCTTAATTTGAAATATTTTTTGAAAAAAAGAGAAATGTTTATAAAGATCTAATTAAGCAAATAATTGTATATTCTTTTTAATTTTACAGAATGTGACTGTGGTGAGAAGGGAGCATGCAGTTTTATTAATGATTTGAAAAGGTGCAATTGCGAAAACGGTTATATAGAGGCTAATGGAGTTTGCAAATGTATGAGGCAAACAGCAATATTAGATTCAATAAAATACAGCTTGCATTTCTTTCTTAAACTGAAATATTTTTTGAAAAAAAGAGAAATGTTTATAAAGATCTAATTAAGCAAATAATTGTATATTCTTTTTAATTTTACAAAATGTGACTGCGGTGAGAAGGGAACATGCAGTTTTATTAATGGTTTGAAAAGGTGCAATTGCGATAACGGTTATGTAGAGGCTAATGGAGTTTGCAAAGGTATGAGGTAAACAGCAATATTAGATTCAATAAAATACAGCTTGCATTTCTGTCTTAAACTGAAATATTTTTTGAAAAAAAGAGAAATGTTTATGAAGATCTAATTAAGCAAATAATTGCATATTCTCTTTAATTTTAACAGAATGTGACTGTGGCGAGAATGGAACATGCAGTTTTATTAATGGTTTGCTATATTTTTAATATAACGTGGATGAAATATCAATGACAATTATTCTGATTAGTAATATTCCTCTCTTCAATATTAGCATAGATACATTTATGTTTATATGTAAGCGCCATACCAATACAATGACACTATCCTAATTTTATATAATTTTTTGGAACACAGAGTAAATGTAACGCGTCTTTTTTTTTTCAAAAGGAAAAAAAATTAATAATTAATAATTTAGACTGTCTTCTTTATTTTTTTTAGACTGTGATTGCGGAAAATACTCTCATTCTTGCTACTTGGATACAATGGACCGCAAACTTTGTCTGTGCCACTTTGGATATGTGCAAATTAATGGCTACTGTTACGGTAATATATTTAGTCTTAGATTTAAATTTAACATAATTTTTTATCATGTGTGAACATTATATTGTCCTGGTTAGGGTTCCGTGACGTTATCCGAAAATGAGGGTCAAGCAAATTAAACTCCATTGCAAATTTTGGCGGAAAATGGTAGTTTGGGCCATTTAATTCTTGAAATGATTCATGAATAACTTTAATTTTTAGGATTTTTCCAGAGAATTTGACTTTTGCTTGAAGTTTTTTGTACTATGGTTTTGAATCATTTTTCATGTTTTGATTTGGGATTTTAAACATTTGTATATCCAATGGCTATAAGTACTCGTAGTGCATTGATCAATTCCTTGTTTTTGAAGTTTCATATTTATCACTTTTGGCATTTTCCCATGCCTATAGAGCTGTATAGTGCTTCTTATCGCATTTGGAATAGTTCATTCTTCATTTATGCCTAGAATTTTCAAACTTTGATATAATCTTTTGGCTGTTGAATGTAACAACGTTTCTTGTAGACTTTGGAATACTTAATTCTTCATTTACGACTACATTTATCTTACTTTGTATATTATTTTTAGAGATTCTTGAGCAATTCATTCTTCATGAAGTTCTTGATCTGTTCAACATTGCTATATTCATGTGGCTTTTGAATTTGACCATTCTTGTAGTATTCCAATCAATTGCTTCATATATATCTTGCATTATTGAACATTGTTATATTCATGAATTTATTCATCTGTTCTCGAATGTTCACACTTGATAAGTTGAAATTTGCCGAGCAGATTTCAGTTTTTTATGTTTTAATTTGATTTATAATTATTCTTATGTTTAAGTGAATGTTAAATATTTCAGTAAACATAATTAAAAACAATAAATCAGGAAGATAAATAATAAAGTATATATATTTTCTCCTCCAATTTTTTCTTGTTGCCTTAATCAGCAGCCACCACATGAAACTATTTGCTGTACAAAAATAATCTTTCGTTAATATTTACCTGTGTTTGGGAGTTTCCTTCTACCTGCACAGAATTTGCTCCATGTTCTAAATTTTAGGAGGCTAAAAAAATTCTAATAAACGAGAATTTAAAATCGTAAAAATTAAAATACCGTGTCAGAAAATTGTATTTATCACGCATATCAGAAGTGAAATAGAAAAAATTGTACATCTAGTCAATCCAATGATATTTACACTATTTCTAGTAAAACATGTGTGGGAATTTTTGTAGGGGAGTAATTTTCCCCATTATCTGTGGATCAACACAAACATCTTAAGTTCCAATCAGCGCAAATGTCTCATTCGGTTCATTGAATGAATCACAGATTCTTCTCGATATAAGATGGGAAACACGAGATTCGTGACGATGCTTTTAAAATTATTTATCACGTGCTAGCAGGCAAGAGAATGAATGTTGAGGTCTAATTTGCATTACTTAATCTGATTTCATATCAGAGGAGAGTCGATTGTAACAGCGTATTCAAAAATCTCGTATTTTGAACGTTGGAATTTTTTTATGAACTTACATACATAAATACTTTATTCTGATTTAATTATCCTTATTTAGTGTAAAAAAATGTTATCTTTTAAAAAAAATTCTTTCTATGTTAAATAGAACATGAGATCTGTAACATAAACAAAAATTTTTTTTAAATTTCTTTAGAACTTTATAAGCAGAATTATCAAACATCATGCATTTTTTATTATATCTTTTTTGCTTATGCGAATGCGTATCTGAATAACTTTACTTGTGTAATGATATACACTTTAATGAAAAGCAATTACAATGTTTTTTTTAATTAATGTTGCTATTTGTATTCCAATTATTATTTACTTTTTATTTATTGAATTTTAGAGGATTACACCACATCTACAGCGACAACCAAACAAGAGACATCATCCGAAAAAAGTAATACTGAACTTTACATTTTAATTTTAACTGATTTTTGTGATTTATTTAAAATCATTTTAAAATGATGAGAATAAATTCTGCTCATTTTAGTTCTATGATTGTCAATTGTTTTAATTTAATAATTCACATTTTATTACGATCAGTTATCAAAACAATTTAAAATTATATTTTACGATCGTTATCTGACCCTAAATGCTGTTTTAAAAGAGACAATACCGAGCTTTTTTCACTACATATTTTCTGGTCGTTAATTAATAAAATAAAAGTATGATTTTTTTCATTTTAAATTTAGTAAAAATTAACTCATAATGACGAACTCCTGACAAGCATTGAATAGAATACATATATGATCTATTAAAGGCGTCAAATTTGTTTGCAGAATAAATGAGTTTCTATCTAAAGAAACTTGTCAACAAATTTGACTTTATAAATGGGTTCAAATAATAACGAAAGCTTCTTTCCTTCAAACAGAAAAAAGAAAGCATGTACACTTTGTGAAATAAATGAAAGTAGATCTAGTCATTCAAACTCTTTAGTCAGATGATCTTTTTAGGAAAACCCAGCCCGAATTTAAGATTTATATTTAATTCTATCCATTGATATTAATTCTATCCAATATCAATTATCTATGATTAATGACTCACATACGCTTCGTGCATGATTCGTCAACATTTAAGAGATGCGCAATTCTCTGCAATTAGCAAAGTTGTCGAATTAAATGAACTATTTTGCATTTTAGTTAAGATGCTATCATCGATTGATGATGTCGGCTAGCTCGGTTGAACCAAATCAGAACAGCTTGGCATGAACATCGATGAGCATGTACATGAGCATGGAGTGGAAAATTAAAGAGTTTTCGTAAACTAGGCTCTTTTTCGTTTTAGCAATTTCTATTTTTTTTAAATATTCTTAGAAAGGGTTTCACTATACAATAGCAATTTTGCTTTTAGGCGGATTGAATGTTTTGGCTGATTATTGTACGTTTCTCAAACTGTAATATGTAAAACTCACACGACTGCATTTCCATTAAAAACACAGTTTTTTTTTTTTTAACTCTTGATGAAACCTGTATTCGGTTTAAATAACTCTTGCTGAAAATTTAGAAATTATTTCTTTTCTTTAGCTTCCAGCACTACTACAGGCCCAACGCCAACGCTTCCTACGTCAACTCCACGAAGTAAGATTTAAAAGATTCAAATTTCATGAGTGAATTTTAAAAACTTCGTTAAAAATGTATGTTTTTTTTATTTTAAGCTAAATTGAAGGAATAAAAAACATTTCTATTCCATTTAAGTTATAGTTTCCAATTGCTTAAAAGTTCAATTTTTGATTAAATTTTCTTAAAAGAGATTTTAGTAGATAAGAAATTAAATTTTTTTTGTTTCAAAGCTTTCAGTTCGTTGTTAATTGAATTCTAGATCAGGTTTTTTGGTAAAACTCCAAGATATCCAATAGCTATTTATAATTTTATTTTCCCCAAACACTGTTTGTTCAAATGATAATTAATTTTTTTTTTTTCAAAAAAATGTTTATTTTCCTCAAGTAATAAAAATTAGTTTGATAACATTTATCTTTTTACTAATATACATCACTGGCCATTAAAATTACTACACCAAGAAGGCGACTTGCTACAGACGTGAAATTTAAACGGCAGGAAGAAGGTGCTGTGATATGCAAAAGAATAGCTTTTCAGCGCATTCAGATAAAGCAGGCGCCGGTAGCGACACCCACAATGTGTTTAAATGAGGAAATTGTTTAGCCGATTTCTCATGAACAAATCGCATTTGAAAGTTGTTGCCTGGTGAAATGTTGTTGTGATGTCTCATGTAAGAAGCAGAAATGCGCACCAGCACGTTTCTGACTCTGATAAAGGTCGAGCATACCGGGATTGCAGTTTATCGTATCGCAGTATTGCTGCTCGCGTCGGTCGAGATACAGTGACTGTTAACAGAATATGGAATGGGTTCAGAACGGTAATACGGGATGCTGTGCTGGATTTTAACGGCTTTCTATCACTAGCAGCCGAGAAGACAGGCATGTTACCCGCATGGCCTTAATGGTTCGTGCAGCCACGTCACGAGCCCTAAGTCAAGAATGGGGGTCGTTCGCAAGACAACAAGCGTCTGCACAAACAGTTCGATTACATTTGCAGCAGCATGGACTCTTGGCTCAGAGACCATGGCTGCGGCTAACCTTGATGCTGCATCACAGACAGGAGCGTCTTCAATGATGTGATCAATGCCGAATCAGGGCGCACGAATGGGAGACATTTTTTGCATGGGTATCTATACCTGTACATGCCTTTCAGTCTCTGTTTGACTCAATGCCCAGGCAATTTCTCAGGATCGATGAAAAGCTAAATTTCTTGAAAAATTAATCAATTGTTATTTCCAGTATAATATATTTGTCGAATATGTATCATTTTGTTATCTGCATTTATTCCTGGTGTAGCAATTTTAATGGTTAGTAGTGTATTTAATAAATGTTAAAAGCATGTTTTTTAAAGTAAGCTTTTAGTTTTGAATAAACAATTCCTGTACTTAAAAAAAGCCTTCTTTTTAGAATTAGTGTAGTGTTTGTAAGCAGCTCGACATGCGCTCATGATATGCGTCTTCTCTGAACTGTTAACCATCTGCATATTTTATCGAGATATACGAATGGCGCACATTTCAGGCCTTTTGAATATTTCTATTACGTTTTGGATGCCTAACAGTATAATTTCATGCGATATATTTTTTTTATAAAAAATGTAATATTAAATTATTAGTGTTTTAATTTTGTTCTTTTATTCGCCCTTATAGATTCCTTTTAATCTATATTTATAAGTAAACAATTGGAATCAACAATTTCAGCAAATCCTAAAATGACACCATTTATCGGAACATTTTTCAGTAATAATGTACAATTTACTAGAAGTAATTTTATTAATAAAATTTTAAAGTTAACTTAAAAAAATTAGAACTGACATTATTGTAATGCCACTAATAATCAACAGATTTTGTTCTACAATTCCATTTCTTTACATAAATGTGCATAAAACAACAGTGCTTCGTGCTTATAATAATTAGTCTGAAAATAATTAACCTTATTTTTAATTTTGTAATCTCAATCCTGATTGTTAAAATGCATGCCGTTTTTGTTAAAATATTATTATTAAAAACCCGTGAAGTTTTATCTTTACAATTTATTTGCTTAGGTGGTGACTGTGGCAAATATTCACGGTCTTGTAGTTTCGATTCTAATAGACTGCAATATAAGACAAATGTCTTATATTGTAGTCTAGAAATGTATTATAATGTAGGAAATGCTTATCAGTTATTCAAATGCTCAATATGCTTAATAGTTATATGCTCAATATGCTTAATAGTTATATGCTCAATATGCTTATTAATTATTCAATGCTTATTAGTTATTCAAAAATCAAATGTTTATCAATTTTCCTTTCCTGTAACATATCCGTCTTAAAATTTGCTTCTCACAGTTTGAAAACTATTGTATAGACCAATAGTTTTTATTAAAAGTTGTTTATGTGTATATATCAATAATTTGTTGTTGTTGTTATTGCTTATCCCACATGGTAGACATCTACACCCAGCCCACAAACCTGTATGAACTCATGGATGGAGGTAAAAGGGCAGCTTCTGTTGTGATAAAGCACCCGTAGATAGATGTCTGACTTGGATCCATGACGCTCTACAGTCATATGAGATTGGAACTTACTGCGTAAAATGAATTCGGAACCACTACAAACATCCATAGCACCGCCGAGACTCGAACCTGATCTGTGGCACGGAGCGCTAGACACTCGGTCATTCAGGCCCATAATTATTTTTACTTCACATAAGCAGACTTACATAAGGTTCAAATCTTTAACATTTCGATAAAATATTGAAATGCATAATTGAGATCAAATTTATAAAACTCTATAATATCTGAAACTATATGGGATGGGATTTCTTTTTGAAATAAATAAAACAGATTATCATAATTTACATTATACCAATTGATGCTTAAAAAATGCTATAAATAAACTTTTATTTTTATACATACACATAAAAATCTACTTATTTATTCAAAATAAAAATATATCATCAAATGACATGTTCGTTCATCATATACTCTGTGTATAAAAGTATTGTGTTTTTCGATTACATTGATATAGATTACAGTAAAGTATTGGAACCTATCTATAAATTTTCACTAATTATATGGTTTCTAAAATGCTTAATAAAATATTTTTTTACATTATTATTGATGCTATTATTCTCTTCCTAGGTTGTGAATGCGGCAGATACTCACGATCTTGTAGATTCGATTATTTCGGCCGTCAAGTGTGTGAGTGCTATCCTGGATATGTCCAAATCAACAACCATTGCTATGGTAACGCTTTTGCTTTTTGAATACATTCATTATCGTTATTATCTTTTCATATTTTTATTTATTTAGATGAAAGTAAAAAAAATTTGTATAATACAAGTATTTCTAAAAATGTCCCCAAACAGTGAATTTTAAAATTCAAATGTTCAAATAAACTCCTAATTGAGTAAAACGCAAGGACAAATTTTCTTGTTAAATTGAAATAAACTAAATGATGAAAGAAAATCTTTTAAACTGAAATATTTTGTTAAACTGAAATATTTTAGTAAAATAAAATCTATTAGTGCAAAGATAATTTTTAGGGAGAAAATTTACTCAATTTCGTTTACTAGAAACATTGCTCATTTTTTTTCAAATTAAAATTTAAAATCTTGTTAAAATAAAAACTTAAAATCTTGTTAAAATAAAAACTTAAAATCTTGTTAAAATAAAAAATTTAACATTTGATCATCTTTTCATCGTAAACTTTAATTTCCCATTTTAAATAATAATTTTTAGCATTAAATTTATAATTAACTTTACAATTAATAAAATTTTTTTTAAATAATCTAGAATTCAAAAAAACTTCTGATTTTTGAATTTTAAAGTTTATTTGTTACAGATATCAGTGTTACAATTTTTTAGTGTGTTTTTTGTATTATAAGCATTCAAATTATTGTAGCACGCAGTAAATTAGTTCACATTAAAAATGAAACTTTATCATTTTGTCCAGTTGAGTAATGATTTTGTTTTATTTGCATGTATTAACATCTTCTTTTTTGCATATTTTTAAAAATTACGATTACCATAATCTAAATCAAATTTAATGTATTTATGTTTGAACAATAATTTTAAACCAAATTCAATTAGTTTTATTGGCTGGTAATTAAATATTTTCAACTTAGAATAAATATAAAAATTTAAAACATTTTTAGTATACATTCAATATGAATGCAGAAATGTATTATTTATATATTTAACCCATTCAGCGATCCCAATGTTCACGCAATACGAGACTCACACGATCACTTCTCCGGGAAAAAACCAGTTTTACTCGAAATACTAGTTTCACATATGTGTTAGGGCATTTCGTACGGGTTTAATTTGTCACTTTCAATATGAAGCAAACCGGCCTTCAATAAGTTTAAGTTGCCTATGACCTATGGCGAACTTTTTACATGAAATAGAAATAATGTACTCATAAATAGCGCTGTCCTTATTGGTTCCCGCGAGATGGGAGATAGAATGCTTTATACATTTGCGTACAAAAGATGAATATCGTAAGTGTCCGCAGAGATGAACTCGTTATTTCAGTAGCAACACGGGTTTTGCGTCAAATTGAGCTTAACGCAACAGCCAGTATTAAAAGACTTTAAAATGTCAGGGATGATTCGTGCTTTACAACCCCTTAACGAGGGATTCATTCCTTTGAGCTTTATAATAACAAAATATCAAGTATATAAAAATGAACAACTGAAAACTCTTAATTACGAAAGTGTCTAAGCTAATCCGATGTTCGGAACTGATAAAAAAAATATGTATATATGTTGTGCTAATAAAGCTGGCAAAACAGAGGGAGTTAGTTTTTATGCTGTAAGCAAGGGCTGGGCCGCTGTTACTAATTTAGCACTACCCAGGGGACACCTGTAGCTTGAAAATATGCTACAGATGCGCGTAATACTACTCCCGCTACGCTCTACGATTCTATTAGATCGGGACTTACGGATTCCGAACCACTACAAACATCCATAGCACAGCCGGGACTCGAATCCAAAACCTGTGATATTGAGTACCAGAGCACTAGCCACTCGGCCATCAGGCCCCCAATATGTATATATAAGCAGAAACAACTGGAGCGAAAGCATGAGAATTCTCGTTGGAAAATATTTAGTTATCCGAAATGCCAGTACGTCCACGTGACTATTATGGGCCAAAACAGAATGACCGTCTGTGTCTTGCAGGCCGCTGATTAGGTTAATTCTTCACTATAAATTTGATAACTTATTCAGTGCAAAATGCTTTATTTCCTTAGAAGAATCAACTACTGCTGTGAGTACTACTGAACTGCGAAGTACCGCTGAATTCTCGACAACTCCAAAAAGTAAGATTAAGAATTTGGAAATTTCACCTAATAGTTCTTAAAAACAACTCAATTACCTGTTGTTTTTAAAAGATTTGAATTATTTAATGAAATTATTTTTAACTAACTTTAATTATTCTCATTTAGTAATTCAAGTTTTGAATTCAGATAGATCTATGTAATCAAAAATGTTTTGTAAAGTTGTTTGTATATTTTTATTGTACAATGCATCTAAACTGTAACTGCATTTAGATGTTCTGTATAATATTTCGATCTCAGTAAGAGGGCACATTTAAGTCACTAAATGTTTTGATACATGCATGTTTTCTGACTCGACCTATAAACATTGTTCAAGAAAGTTGTGCTGCTACTTTCTGTCACTTCAGAATGGTGCGTCGCAGCCAAAGCATTCAACAAATGTATTTTTAGAGGAGTGTGGTGGTCAACAAAAATATTCATATTATCGCAAAATTTTGCTCAACGCAGCTGAAATAACAAAGTGCACAAAGTCGTACTAGTATTGGGAAGGTCATAAAACCGCAACATGGAAGATCTTTTAAAACACAAGCGAATTGTAAAAGGAAATATTACTCGATTAATTACTCGAGTAACTATTTTACAAAATCAGGAAAATTCAATTTCTGTCATGGAAATGACATAAATGCTTTAAATGGTGAAGTAAACAAATTAAATAATGATATTCTTACTCTTTCCTAGGCAGAGAATTTAGTAAAGAACAGGAAATGTATGAAAGTTTTTCTAAATAAGATTCTTTACAAATAACGTTTAAAAATGAGTTAAAGAATCTTATAAAAATGGATGATAGTTCTAATGCATATCAACATAAAGTTAATACTAAAACAATTTAAAACTTCCACGTGTAGAATAAACAATGTTTACTTGTAATTTTATTAATTGGATCCCATTTCGCGATTTATTTCTTGCTAGCGTAGAAAATAATGATTCTTTGAATGTAGTCGGAAATTACAATACCTTAAGTTTTCTGTGAAAGGCGAAGCTGCAACTTTATTACAATCAATTCAAATTTCAAACTGGAAGTATGAAAAAGCGTGGAATACACTCAATGAACGTTATAAAAAAGGAAAACTAATAATAAAGACAGTATTAAATAAATGAGTTTCACGGCCTGTATTAAAAACATGAATGAACATCAGGTTTACGGAAATTAATTAATACAGCAATGTATTGACACATTAAAATTCATCGGCCTTTGAAGCAGCCCTCAAAGACATTGATGTAGATAACTTGATGTCCGGTGCCAAATCAATTTCTGAAGCTCTAAATCTACAAGCTCAATTGATTCAAATGCTGTCAAGTGCTAGACATGGTTTGAGAGAAGGGGCTTCTCACTAATTTGATTGAAGAAGATTTGGTGTCCATCAAATGATTCTTTGAGCATTGACTATGATGACACAGTATTGACCAATTGTAGTATCCAACCTCTGATGTTTCCTTTTCCGAAGTCAATTCATTTTCTCTGGATGGAAACTCAACCAAAAGAACACTTCTTTCACAATTTGCTAAGAGTTTCGACACTCATGGATGGTTATCACTCCTCACAATCCAATTCAAATTAATCATGCAAAAACTGTGCAAAAATTAGTTGCAATGGAAGGAAACCTTTCCACCTGACATTGCAAATCAATAGGAAACACTATCAAAAGACATACTGTTTGTTAAAGATTTGACAGACAACAAGATTCTGGCGGCAACCAATGTCAGCTGCATTGTTTTAGTGATGCCTCAGGAAAAGGTGCATGCTGCTTTAATTTACTGTCGTTCTGTGTGAAATAGAAGACAAATCAAAGTTCAGATAGTAATAACCAAAACCAAGGTTACACCACTTAAAACCATTTCCCAGCACGAATGGAATTGTGTGGATCACTTCTATTAACTAAATTGATGAACTTTACTTGTAAAGCATTGGACATCCCTACATCACAATCCCAATTCCACTATCGTACTTGTCTGAATAGGATCCCATGCCAACAGATGAAAAATCTTCGTTGCCAGTATGGAGAAAATCCAGACTTTGTCTTTTCTTACACAGTGGCATCTTGTTAGTGAAAATGGAAATCTTGCCGATATTGCGACCTGTGGTGTGACATCTTCAACATTGCTTTATTCATTGGGATTTTGTGCTCAAAAATTTCTGTTTAACATATTTTCTTTTCTTGTGTACCAACATTGAATGATCCTGTGCCTGAAGAAAGGTTTGTGTGCAATTAACTACTTCAGCCAATCATTTCCCAAATGCGAATGATTTATTTCACAAATATTCATATTTTTCCAAACTGATTTTTGTAAGGTTTGTTAATAATTCGATAATTTGATTCTATACTTTTAAAGTGTTTTATATTGCTTACAAATATTAAAATAGATTTTTTGATTATATGCAATGTATACATTGTATACAAACAATTTTCTTTGAAGTTCATTTATGAAAATTTCTAGTCTTATAAGTTGCATAAAACTCTAAATTTAGTGTAAGGTAGTGCAAAAAATATTATAAGCAATGGAATCATATATATATATATATATATTTTGCATTTTATAGTTCTGCTTACTTGCAACAAATTATTTTAAAGCCTTTATTAATAGCTAAAAATAACAGGATTTCTGAAGAATATAACCACCTAAGACTTATTTTCAAGCAAAAAAAGAAATATGTCATTTACGATCAATATACATATATACATGGAGCCACCATTTACCTACAAGCCCTGTTTATAATATCCAGAGGCAGGCTGTCTTAGATAGTTATGCGTAAAATTTCGCCACCTGAACTTCAGAAATGATGGGTTTCATTTTTGACTGCGTGATATGCATTAATAAACCCAGTAAACTAGTGTTGCGGTATCGAACTATTGCGGTACTGAAAGAAGAAATCGATTTTAACCAGTTTCGATTTCAGACTTAATCTTCGTTCCATTAAGTACATGACATTCATCATGTATTTCTGAAGCATTGTAGGATGTTACTTGCAGATAGTATGATTCTTCATTGAACAGGACCTTGCCTTGCAGCATCATTCTAACAGGGAACTGAAGACTGAAATGAACAAAAAAAAAAGTATTTATTCCGAGACGATTTACATCAATCAAATTTTGTGAGCATTCTGAACAAATCCCGAATTGAAAATTATCTTTCCGTCCTTCTGCTTATATGTAGCACAGAGAAGTTCGATGAAATAGGAGTTGAATGCGAAGTAGGAAATTGGATTAGAAGATGAGCTTTACTTTTTGATTTTTTTTTTTTAGCCGGATTAACTTTTTGATTTTTTCCGAATTGAGTTTAAATCCGGATCATGACTGATGATACCGAATTAACGATGATATCTAAATTAACAATGTATACTAAGTTCATCTAATGTGTCTTTTTATAAATTAAAAATATAGTCATATGTTAAGCGCCCAATAAATTTAAATACGAACAGCATATTTTATTTTAATAAATAAAACCACTATTTAAATCTCAGTAACTAATTTTGTACTAATAGGTTTTAATATCATGCAGTTTTATTATTTTGACATACAAAATTATTATTTCAACAAATTCATCATTCAAAATTAAATCAAAAAGTGTTCATTTCCTTGGCTACTTTAACCCCATCTGTAGCTACTACCGAAAAGCCAAGTACCACGATACCCACGACAACTGTGAGAGGTAAGATTAAGAATTCTTTTGGAAAATTACAATTCGTCCATATAGTTATGTTGAATAAATTATTATTATTAATATTTGAAATTAATATTATCTGTCAAAACTTCATTAAATTAATTTATAATTATTAATTATTAACTGCATTGCATTTAAAGGTTATGCTGTATTTCTGAACACAAATTATAAACTAAAAAATAGTAAGGCAAAAAATAATTTGTGGAGCCTTTTATATGGGTGGAAATAGGTAAAAACACTTCGGTAGATTTCAAAAGTGTTTATTTATTATTGTAGTGGATGTCGTAGTTTGGTTATCAGTAAGACAAATAATCAAAATTAGTAAGTCAAAATAGTCAATATAGTAAGCAAAAAATAGTAAGGCAAATAATCATTTGTGGAGCGTTTTATATGAGTGGAAAGTAAGTCAAAATAGTTCAATAGTTTGGTTGTTAGTAAGACAAATAATCAAATATAGTATGTCATAATAGTCCATATAGTAAGCAAAATATAGTAAGGCAAATAATCATTTGTGGAGCCTTTTATATGGGTGGAAATAGGTAAAAACACTTCGGTAGCTTTCAAAAGTGTTTATCTATTGTTGTAGTGGACGTCGTAGTTTGGTTGTTTGTGCATGATTCTGAGTGTGGTCAAGGTCACAAGAACACTCATTTAACAAGACACACCACTTTAATTACAAGCTCACAAAGACGAGCACAACGCACTACGAGGATTAACAAAGTGTACAACGGTGACACCTTTAAATACATATATTTACGTGGAAGGATTCCACTTAATGCTCTCGGGATGAGAGATTTGTATTTTTCGCCAGTATCGCCTTTACTCATCTAGGGCGGAAGGTTCATTGTCAACTGAACTTCTCACTCGAACATCACAAGGGGCGCTGTTGCAGTGCGTAGGAGGAATACGGTTACAGATGGAACCACGGTTACATTATTCCATTGTCTCTCATCGCTTCCGTTGCATACCATCCAAGATGGCTTAGAGAAAACAAAAACTTAAGCTTTTTTAGCTGGTACATAGGTTCATACCTACCTAAATAGTAACACTTTCGAACAAATTACTGGAAAGTGTACTACACTATCAGCCTGTCCATTTTGTTAATAACATGAGTAACCTCTACAACTATAAATGATTCCACTACAGTATAAATGGCCCCTTTCCATTGATAAACTAATTCTTTTTTTTCTAATGCAGCTGGCAAACATTTAGACAGATGTCTTGGATGTCTTAAATCAAGTGCTGCATAGACGTTACTCACTTAGCACTACCCAGGAGGTGCGTGTATCTTGAAGATAAGCTACGGACGCGGAGTAACAATACCTCCGCAACGCTCTACGATCATGTTATATCGGGACCTATGTTTTAAAGTGAATTCCGCACCACTACAAACATCCATGGCACTGCCGGGAGTGGAACCCGAAATCTGTGTTACCGAGCGCCATTCGGCTATGAGGCCCCTCATAACTAAATATTGTAATGAACTTTTTTTATTGTATTTTCTCATGTTTCATTTGTGAACGACACTAATGGTTCACTGACGGTTCATAATGGAACGATAGAGACTTCTGAAAGATTTTTTAGAAGTTGCAATAGTGAATTTTCATACTGTAAACTAACCTTAGTAGCATGGATTTTTATTAAATGCGCCTGAAGAATGTCCTAGTAACTTCCATACCTTTCATCACGTAACATCTAGGAGAGCGTAGAAAAATCAACAACCAATAACACAAATATAACGCAAACAGTACAAAAAGCACAAATTTGTATATCCACTGTATGTCTCCAAAGTATGGTGCTTTTTGAAAAAAGTTAGAAAAAAGTCAGATCATGAGCTTTTATAGCACAAATGACTTTGCTATAAGTGATTCCTCTCAAGTACATTGTGTTGAAACGCTTGACACCAACAAAATTCGAAACTGTATGCATTATCATTTTGATTGCAATTTGAGGTATAGAAATAATATCTAAATTTTTAATTATTTATTATAATATTTCGATCAATGTTTATGAAATCTATTTCATTATTCTTTTTTTGTGTCTAGATTGTTACTGTGGAATAAATTCTCGCTCATGTCGCCTCAATTGGTTTGGCCGCAAAATGTGCGATTGCTATCATGGATATGAACAAGTTGGCGGCTACTGTCTTGGTAACGCAGTTATTTTTTCAAAACTTTGATTATTAATTATAATTTTTTTTTAATTATAAAATTCTAAAAATTTATCCTTAAGAAATTAATTATTGAAATGTTGGGGTATGATTAATATGTAATTATATAACCTGAAGATTTTAGATTTTTTTTATTATACGCTTTACATTGAAATCACTATTTTGTAAATATCTTTAAAAACCGCATTCGCAAATTCAAATAGTTTATTTATAAATAATCATATTATGAATGAAGGTTTCAGTATAATTTATAATTTCTATATAATTAAGAATCGAAATCTTTTATATAATTTCTGTATAATACATTAGCTTACAATTTATCTATAATTCAATTCCTTCTATTAGCTCACACTCTTCCTCTATATATCTTGTTCACATTTTCAATCGTTCATGAAATACTTTTTATTCACCCACTCAAGTTCAAATAAATTTTTTTTGAACTTGTAGTGGATGGCACTTGATGTTAATACAGTTTTTTCAAATACTAATTCAGTAATTAAATTTAATTAATTAATTTTTTTTTTTAGATTTAAGTTGCATATATCTACAAAAGATGGCGCCAGATAAACTTAAAAAAATTAGTGAAAATTGTTACAAAGGACTTTTTGCAATATAGTCAACAAAAAGTAGAAATTGACTTTAAAAAAAAAAAAAAAAAATTATATTACTTGTTTATAATATTTTCTTAAAATATAAAGCTAATGAATGAAAACTGTTAAAAAATTAAAGCTTTATATACCAATATTTTAAGAATTGAATACTGAAATGGAAATAAATTTTAATATTTCAGAACCCATACATCCCATTATCAAGGCCCTCAGGGTAAAATGTGTGCAAACTAGGAAATGATTATTACATCTTACTGTTAACTGGGCAGTGTATAGGGACTTGTTGCATTATGAATGTCCAAGATTTGGGGAAATTTTAATTTGCCATTGCGGATGTAGGCAAAGTACAAAACTATAGCATTTTAATATTAATGAATACATATCAAGTTTTTCATCAGATATTTTTCTTTTGTATATCATATTCATTAAGATATTCGTCTTTTAAAATTATCATTGCCTGTATTAAAATCTAAAATTATAATGACTCTGCTAAGAGTTTTAGTTTATTTTGTTCATTAATTATTTATAAAAGAATAGTGTATCACTGAGACATAAATGAAAATAAACTTCACTAAGAAAATAATAAGAGTATACATAATAATTATTTGTCTGTACAACTTTTAAAATAAATAGAAATATTAGAAATAATTACTTATTTGATTATAAAATTTGTTTTTTCTTTGATTAAGTAATAGTTTGAAATCAATATTTTATTTAAGCATCCTTTTCAAACATGTTTAAAAAACATCATATACAAAATTCTAAGTTTTTTCCCTTTTAGCAAGGACTACCACTGAAAGGCCAGTAACAACTGAAAGAGGTAAGAATAAAAATACTAACTCTAATTTTTAGTTTCTTTACACAAACTTGCTTATTTCATTTCAAATTTGCAAGTGAATAAGTGCACAGTTCCTTTTTACACAATTTGATCTAACCTTTGACATGATATTTTCAATCAATACTTCATGTTGTTGGCGTAATTTTCATTGTTATACGCCCAACAGATTAAATAACAATATAATCATTTGTGAAATATTTCATCATTATTCTTTAAAAAATAGACAGAAACTGAAAAAAAAAAATATTTTGTTTTTCATATGTTGATAATTTTTATTAATCTTTTTGATTGAGAAAATATTATACAATAGAAAACAAGTAAAACCATTAACTTAAATATGAGTAGGAAATAACTTATTAGTTTTTGTTTACCTTACACATATTTGTTACCATTAAAAAGCAAAACATGGTTTTATGTTAAAAAAATTTTTTACTGTTAAGCTCTTTTATTCAGTTATAAATTCACTATGAAAATTGCAAATAAAAATATTCCACACTTTTTGTAGTGCAGTTAGTTTCAATAGTTTTAGACGCCCATTATTGTAACTACTACTGATAAAAAAAATCGGCATCTTTTGAAGCCAATTGGTGTAGAGGTTTTAAATATCATAGCATTAAAACGATTACACATTATACCTTGGTCGAATAAAAGTTAAATAAGAAGTAGTCTATTCATTCTCGATAGATTACTTTTATCTAAATCCACATTTTATTGGCTATGGTTGCTAAAACAATTAGTAGGCGATTTACTACATTAGATTCTATTCATGTTAAATTGGTGACTCTACTTATAGTATTGAAATAAAGGTAAAAACGATATGTGTTGTGTTGAGAAAGATTTGCACATATGGATAATATGAGGATAGAGCTGTCTTGTTAGAATATAGCACAACTGTGTACAGAAGTGTAAGAATTTTGCCTATACTGTCGGAAAATTTAGCTAAGGGTCGCGGTGTAGAGTATAGAAGAAGCAAAAATCACTACATTTTTTAATTAATTAAAAAAAGTAAATTTTATTATACATAAAGGTAAAAGCTTTACAAAAGCCATACTTTTGGTTTTAACTTAATTATGATCAACATCATGTTGCATGCAGCCAGCCGCCCATCGAGCTGCCAATACTTGATGGATTATCAATTTGTACATCCATGCCCGACGTCATGACCCATTATGTGCCTTCAGCATATGACGTCGAACTCGGAGGTAAAACGCAAGTGAAATATTTGCATGATTTCCAATACTTCGGACATCTCCCGGTGTCACATTCCCTTTAGAAGGTTTTTAAAGTTAGTAAAATGCTGAATTAACAACATTAAATATCATGACATCAAATTAAACTCTCATAGCGTTTATTCCAGACTACTTCTGTCCAGAAGAATGATTTATTGGCTGCATATGCTAGAAATGAGAAAGGGAGCAATTGAAGAAAGCTGATTTGGCATGGTGCGAAGCTTCTTCTGTCTTGTTTCAGTAGAGATACGACGAAGAAAAAAAAATCTGGAACGCTTCACGATTTTGCGTGTCATCATAGCGCAGGGGCCATGCTAATCTTCTCTGTATCGTTCTAATTTTAGTATACGTAGTGCCGAAGCGAGTACTCCGAACCACTAATAAACATCCATGCCACCGCCAGGATGCGAACATCACATCTGTGGTAAAGAAGGCCAGAAGAATGTGGAGCGCTTCACGTATGACCCCTGTGCAAATATTCTCTGTATCGTTCCAATTTTAGTATATGTACTGCCGAAGCTAGTACCAGTTGGACAAAGATTATGTTTCACATTTTTCATATGAAATGGATGGTATATCTTGTGAAGAAGCAGAATTTGTTGGGTTTAAATGATTTGGTCATTCTTCGCAACTTTTTGTCTGGCAAAAATGGATATATTAAGAATGTCATTTTGTTTTCTAATTTATTAACAAACTCGGAACGAATTCAACAAATTCCTTCTACGCTTGAAGTACGTGATGCACATTTTGAGAATCATTGCTTAATTCGTAATATCAGTATTTATTTTTTTTTATATTCACTAATTTTTTGGCATATAAAAGACACGATAAAATGCTTTTCCGTTTATGATTAAGAAGTCATTTTACTTTTTATTTTGCGCAGATTGTTACTGTGGTGAAAATTCACACTCGTGCAATTTCGATTGGTTTGGGCGAAAAGTATGCAATTGCCGCTATGGATATGTCCAAATGGATGGCTATTGCTCAGGTAAAAAAATTTTTAATTTTTAAATATATTATTAGCTAATTTTTTCATTATTGTAATTTCTTCAACGGTATTCAGTAATATTGTAAGTTTAATTTGAATAATATTTATGAATTTTTGTTTATTATAAAAAGTTATTATTCACAACCTTTCTATTTAATATGATTTTTAATTTTCCTCATCAATAAAACTGATGATAAATTAAAATTAAATAACTAAACTACTAACTATTTACGTATATGAAATGTGATTTAACATGAATAAGATAATTTTGAAAATAATCTAATAACAGATTGCACAAAAATGTACTGCAATAAGAATGCTAACAGTATTTCTTTTTGAATGTTAAAAAGTATTCAAAAGAGAGTTTTTGCTTAACGCTTTTTTAATCGTCCGATATTTTTTTTCTTCCCAGTGCGCATGCTCATAGGAAACATTGTACCTATTGCGCATGCGTATCTGTAATACTGCACTAATGAGATATTCCTATGAGCATGCGCGTTAGGAAGAAAAATATCGGAGGATAAAAAAACGTTATGCAAAAACACTAATTTATCAAAGCACTAACCGTAAACTATCACTAGAAGAATTTCATATGCACATAAAGTGAAATATATTAACCAGTACAATATATTAAATTTGTTGCCGCTTAATTGTTTGCATGTTCTTAACATTATTTTAAACTTACTATCAAATTCTTTTTTTTTTCTTTCTTTTTTGTCTGGTCACAGTAGATTAAATTCAAGTTCTTTTGTAGAAATATGCAATGACGACAAGTGTTTGTACGGCAAGTGTCAAGTTATGGGATATGGATATGAATGCAGGTAAGATGACTTCACATATTATTTCTCAACATGTGCATCATATATTTCTTTAAGTATTTTAACCTTATAATTTAATCTTATATTTGTAATGATGGCATATGATTTAAAATGATTTAGATTTTAATATATATATATATATACCTCTGGCCATACTTTACGCCGTCTTCACAACACTAATGTCATCGCCATATTGAATGGTAATTTCTCATTATATTGTTACCACGATTACCGTATCTGATCCCTTTGCACCTTTCCTGACATCTAAACGAAGTGATGTATGGAATCTCATACTACAGAATGAGTTGCTCACCTGCATGCAGCTTTCAGTTTTGTGGGCAAAAGACTGTTGGATTATTTACAAATAGACGATAATATGAAGGCATTTTACTTTTACTTCGGTATCTTTTACAAAATCTATGCATTGTAGAATTACAGTTCTTTGGCAAAATATTTATGAACTCTGAGCAAATATTCTTGCCTGTTCCCTGTATAGTGATTTTTTTTCAACTTTGACTGCAATGATTAATGTTTTTCTTTTTAAAAAAATGAATTGTTTTTTATGAAAGAAATTAAATTGAATATGCTTAATATATGGATAAACTGGTTGAATAAATTACGCCAAAAGTGACATACTTCTTGCATCATTTTAGGTTTCAACATTGTTTTTATTAAAATACAGTCGAAATACCGAAAACAACGGAAATGACTTACATTGTTTAATTAAAAATAGTGTGAAAAGATTAAATTAAATTTTTCTCATTGACTTAAAAAAACAGATCTGATAGTTAGGATGAAGTTCTCCTCCATTAAAGACGGTTAGGATTAGTTGTAATAAATTGGAGTAAATTACATGCCTAGATAAAGATTTCATTCGTAAAATCTTTGACTTCAAATAAAACTTAATCAAAAACTAGCAAGATTGTAAAAAGATAATTTCATTAAAAAAATAAAATCCTTTTTTTGCTGTAATAAATACTACATCCCACACTTAGTGCAATATACTAGAATATTCATCTAATATATTTATCTGAAGGTATCAAAGATTACATACAAATTTATCCACTTTTTGAAATGCGCATTTGTTGTTATAGTGACATTTTTAAATACGAAACTAAGATTTATAAAAGAAGACGAAGATTAAATATTTATAAATGCGACAGTCTTTCTAAAAAAACACATTTATCATATAACCTATGGTCAATACCTAATAACGATCACATGCTCATAAAAAATTCATGTAATCGTCAGTTGATCACTGTGGTCATTTTGTATCGAAGCAAGTTACGTTCACTGCTTTATTATTCAGTCCACCACAATGCTAGTGCGGGCTCTTCCACTGTTCAAAAAGATATGACACTGAAGAAGTTCGTCAAGTATTCTATGTCATATAGGAATCTGCATAAATATGTAGAAGAAAAGTGCGGTAAGGACATTGACCGTTTCTGGGAGACGGTAGATGAAGAGAGGAAAGAAAAAGAAAATAATGGTGAGCGAAATATTGGATTTGAATAAATGAATGAATGAATGTAAAAGTGTAATAGAATGTGTGCTTCTCGATTTCTGATTTAAGGATGGTTTTTCCACACATACACACCTCCATAATTTTTCAACAGAGCCTTTAGGATATATGAAAATTTGTGTCAGGTAAATTCCAAAATATTAACAGTTGTTCACTGGGAGAAACTGTACGTGCATTGCCAGTTTGGTGATTAGGAGGCGATTATTTCTTGGAACATATATACCAGGGAAAGTAGACAAAAATTAATACATGAGAAAAGTATATTCATGGAGCACGTAATGAAATTTTATTTGTATTTTTTCAGCTATTTTTGGAACAAGTAAAACTTTTCTGAAATATTCCTCTTATTGACCATTAATTTTCTGGGAATAGTATAGTATAGATATGCAGTCAAATTTTACCTTAACCAATACCTGAAATGTCATGCTTACATATTATGTTGGCCAGTGGTATTGAATTGGTGTAGTGTTAAAATACCAAATTCTCAAAAGCATGGAATATATTTGAATTCACTCAATACTGAATACATGTTTTAGCTTTTAAAGAAAAAATGTTTAGAATTTCTGTTTTTCCCGTTTGCTGATTTTGTCTGCTTTTAACGATGATTGATATGGAAGTTTCTATGGAGGGGAACGGACCTTCTCAGGTCCATCAGCAAGTACCCTAGTCGCCGGGCTTGGACGCCAACGTCATTATTGAAATTAATGAATCAAATAAGATGACACCGCAAGGATTGTGCCGCCGATTGGTATCAGCGCATCAAGAAATGGAAGTGATTGATGAAATCCTCACCTCTTCAAAGAAATCGGATTTTCAAAATGACTATCTCGAGCTTAATGCCAACCTCTCCAAGAAGAAGGAGTATCTCCTGAAATGGGTAAGTCGTTTTGGTATTTGCCCTATTGCCGAGTGTAAAATTCATCATGCTGACTTAAAACCTAATCAGTCAAAAACTACTACTAAACGTGCAGCTAGTGAGATATCCTCTCATAATGATCAGGCTAATAGCTCTAAAGACTTTAAAAACCTAATCGAAAGCATACGGCTAAAGCCAACTTTATCTCCGGTAATGCTGAAAATGTCAAAACTATTACTGATAATAAATATGCTACGCTGAGCACTGCCGTAACTGATGTATCAGAGGAAACGGTTATAGTAGAGAGGAAGCTTCCTCCAATCATGGTCAAACCGCAATCAAACTTGCAAGAAATGCTTAAAAAATTCGACGACGCCTTCAATAGCACTGTGAACGTTAAGTTAGCAGGGGAAATCCTTAAAATGTTTCCCAACAGCGAGGATCAGCATCGTGAAATCACCAGATACCTCAATAAAAACGGAATTGAATTCTTTATCATCACGCCAAAATTCTTAAGGCCTCTAAAGGCAGTTATCAAAGGACTTCCAAAAATACTCCGATAGAGGATATTCAGGCTGCTCTTGCAGAAAAAGAATTTGCAGTTGAAAAAGTTATACAACTCACGCGCACTAAGGACAAACAACCTCTCCCCATATTCCAAATTTCTTTAGCCAGATCTAATAAAAATAATGAAATTTTTAAATTAAATAGACTATTATACCTAACTGTCACTGTGGAAAAATTCAATAAAAGGCCAGTTACATTACAATGCTTCAAATGTAACTTTTTTTCACCATAGCTCTAATAATTGTGGTTTCAAACCTAGATGCTTAAAGTGCGGAGAAGAACACTCCCATACGGAGTGCCAAAATCAGGAACGTCTTGAAATTCCTAAGTGTATCAACTGTGGGGAATCAGGTCATATTGCTGCATGGAGAGGATGTTCTAAGTTCCCCAAAATTAAACCTAACTCCACCAAATTTGCTACTTTTCCTAGATACATCCCGTCACGACCGGTTAATGCTAACTTCTCCTACGCGGCGGCAGCCAAAACGCAACAAATTAATAATGTCAATAGCTCCACCAATGTCACAACTCAAAACCAACTGACTGAATTACAGAGTCTCTCTGATAACGCCCAATTTATTCAAAAATCACTTTTCATTATGAAAGAATTTGTGTCAATTTTTAGTAACTTAAACAACGTGGATGGTCTCATCCAACAGTTAAGCTCTGCAAATAATAAAGCAGACAAGCTCCAGGTCTTTATTAATGGCCTGGCGTCCCTAACTTCTCCCGTTATTCCGTAATGACTCAGTTGGTTTCTGGTCTTCGCATATGCTACTGGAATGCATGTAACTTATATTATAAAATGCTTGATTTTACTGAATTTATTAATAACTATAATCCAGATCTAGTACTGCTTCAGGAAACTCACCTTAAAAACTTCACAAACACCTTTCTTAATGGGATACACTTTCTACAGAAATGATGGTCCTCAGGATCCAGTCTCTGGTGGTACGGGTATTTTTGTTAAAAATTCTCTTCCGCACACTCATACTGCTACTCCGCATCTAATTGGCATAAAATCCACAATTGTTTCACTCAACTTTCCTAATTTCCCATCCTTAACTATTGCCTCTGTTTATGTGCCTAATGGTATTGCATCCGTTAATTTCAATAGTGATCTGAATACTCTCTTTTCTTTAAACAATAGTGTAATCTTGGCGGGAGATTTTAATGCTCACAACACTGCATGGGGTTGTCACTACAACAATAACACCGGCAACACTCTACTTAATTATGCTACTAATTTTAATGTTGAAATTCTAGCACCTAATACTCCGACCAGAATCGGTACTAACTCCTCTTCTATAATTGACCTTGTGGTCACTAACAACTTTCACTTTAATTATTCAATCTCTTCCCTTGATGAATTATCCTCAGATCATAACCCTGTCATCGTTGACTATAAATTTACTTATCCTAATCTCACTATAAATCCCAAGCTAACCACTAACTGGTCTCTTTTTTCATCCTATCTTGGCAATAACTTTAATTACTCTCATATTCACCTAGCAAGTCCTGAAGAGATAGAGAATGCTATCTCGGAACTCACTAACAAACTAACTCATACTCACAAGATTGCCTCCAAGCCAATTAATACTAACAACCGTACTTATCTTCCACCATATATTAAAAGACTCATTACTAATCGCAATAATGCTCGAAAACTCTGGCAAATCTATAGAGATCCTGCTAGTAAAAACAACTACAATCATCATCAAAACATCTTCCGTAGGGCTATCCTAAAATATAAGAATGAATGCTGGGACAGAAGGTTACAAACGGTGAATGCAGAGGACGGAACACTCTGGAATCTAACACGATCTTTTAGAAGGAAGCGGTCCACAATTGCGTCTCTGACTAATAATCAAACGACTGTCACCTCCAACGTTGACAAAGCAGAGGTTCTTGCAGACACTTTAAAAGACCAATTTACTGAAAACGATACTAATAATCTTAATACCTCTAATGAAGTTCAAAATACTATTTCTTCCTTCTTAGCGCAAAATAAGGATGCTGACAATATCCCGGCTACTAAAGCTTCTTTTATTATCGAATGTATTTCTTCTCTTAAAGTTAACAAAACCCCTGGTATTGACTCAATCACTAATAAAATGCTCAAAAACTTGCCTTTCAAATTCATTCTCCAAATTTGTAAAATTACTGATGCCATTCTTAATACTAACTATTTTCCTCAGTGTTGGAAGACTGCTCGCATTCTTCCGATACGCAAACCTGGAAAAGACCCTACTTCTCCTAATAGCTACCGTCCTATCTCTCTGCTTTCTTCTCTCAGTAAAATAATTGAACGTGTAATTGCTAATATTCTGAATGAAAACTCTACTAATCTTAATATACTAATCCCTCAATAATTTGGATTTACTAAAAATCTTTCCACCACCCACCAACTGTATAATATTACCGAAACCATATCTGAAGGATTTTCCTGGAAACGAGATACTGCTGCAATTTTTCTGGATGTCGCTAAAGCATTCGACAGAGTGTTGATCGACGGGTTGATTTATAAAATGATTAAATTTAATTATCCTTCTTTTTTAATTCATACCATCAGAGACTATCTAACGAAAAGAAATTTTGTTGTATCTGTTGGAAATACTGACTCCAAAGTCTGTAATATTCTTGCTGGGGTACCTCAGGGCTCGATCTTGGGACCATTTCTTTATAACATTTATATTAATGACATTCCTCAAGATCACAAAATTATTTTAGCTCTCTACGCAGATGATACAGCTTTAATTACTCAGGGGCGGCGCACACACATTATAAAGAAAAATCTACAAAATTATATCTATAAACTTGAAAATTGGCTTAACAATTCGAAGATTAAACTTAACGTCGCGAAGACAGAAGCAGTACTATTTACCAGGAAAATAAATTTAATACTCCTAACATAACCATTTATAATACTAACATTTCCTGGTCTAAAGAAGCAAAATACTTAGGTGTGATATTAGATAAGAATCTTAACTATTGCTCTCGCATTAAATACCTTCGCAATAAATTTAATAACCAATTAAGAAATTTCTTTCCTTTAATACGTAGAAACTCCTCACTAACAATTGAACTTAAAAAGCTAATCTACCTTTCTTACCTCAGACCCATTATAGCATATGCGAGTCCAGTTTGGGGCTCTACTTCTAAAGCAAACATCACAGTTCTCGAAAGACTGCAAAACAAAATTATCCGAATGATCACGGATTCGCCTTGGTTCTTCAGAAATGCGGAAATACGATATGCCATCTGTATCCCCAGTTTTGTTGAATATGTTGAAAAACTAGCGATTAATTTTTATAATAATCTCTCCAACTCTAACAATCTTGTATTACAAGATCTTCAAAATTACAGCTATGATATTTCTCTCCCCAAAAACCGCAAAAGACCGCGATCTGTTTTAAATATCAATAGTTAAAATCACTATTTCCACTTTCTGAAGGACCAATGCTTTCTTCTATACTGCAATGGATGTCTGGTTTTCATTACAGCGGTGCTCAGTTTTTTATTAACTTTTATTTTTTACTACAGTATGCTTTCATTTTGTAATTTTAATTCCTATCCTTCTGTATTTCTTTTTTAAATCAGTTTATTTATTTGTAATTTTTATTCAATTAATTATCTACT
The DNA here is from genome assembly GCA_021605075.1 of Caerostris darwini. NCBI lineage: Eukaryota > Metazoa > Arthropoda > Arachnida > Araneae > Araneidae > Caerostris > Caerostris darwini. Next base: position 195,833 of record BPLQ01007757.1, read on the forward strand.
TTTTCTATAAATTTAACATTTTTTTACACTGGCAATGGGCTTAGACCAATCGACAAGAACCCTATTTTTCAAGAATGGAGATTTATGGTCGCTGCGCGACCAATGCACTCCGAAAATCTACAACGAATTTAGCTTTTAAACAATCTGCTTTTATCATTTCCTTCTTTTAAGTTAAACAATCTATCACAGTAAAATAATAATAAATATATTTTAGGTTTAATTTATATATCATTAGCACAGTTGCGATTTATTTTTTTAGGTGTTATGAAGGCTATGCAGGCTCTCGATGTGAAAAAAAGATTCAACCAGAATTAGGTAAAATGTATTTCATTTTATGAAATAAAATCCCCTTTTCAATCATTCAAATTTGACAGCAGACAAGCAGTATTTTGGGTAGTTATTTTACATGCAATTAATGATTTGCACTAATGAGAACAACCTGTCATTTAAATCTGATCGCAGATATTCGGTATCATGTATAATGAGACTCAGAAATTTAGAGAATATTTGTGCGACCTTCGGAGGTAGAAACAACTACAAATTGAATATGAATTATACCATGAGAGGTGGTAGATCGTAGGCTGAGAAATGTCTACTCCACTGAAAAGTGATGGAAATAGACCGCCGCTCTTGATGGATTGACTTAAAAGTAATTTTTTCGATGAAGAAGGATGAGAGTTCTGCGAGTTGATCAGAAGTGTTGTTTTCCTATTTGGTCTGAAGTGATTGAATAGCCGGAGATTCCGCCTGTTTCCAAAGTGAACCACTTGTGGTTTCGTGTATCACGCCATGTGATAATTAAGATCTGCCATAGACCAGGAGATCCGACACCGATCCTCCAAATCACCGACCTTGGAGTGAACTATATTTGTTATTTAATCGTGCATTTGGTTTAATACATTTTTAATTTTAATAACCCAGAATACATTATTTTTACACACACACGTATATATATATATATATACGTACACTAGTAAGCATGCATTATTTACAGTGCTCTACGTAAATAATAAGTATTATTATACATTAATAATACGTGAAAAGTGGGAATTCAAATATACTTGACAAAAAACTATCCTATTAGATATACGTTTTATAGATTACATACTCTCTTCATCCAACATTAAATCAGAAAAGCAAATGTCACCCTTATCATTATAATGCATCGGTTGTATAACTGTTATTTCTTATTGTAATAACTTATATTTTTGTATTATTCAGGTAATCAGACGCTGCGGTGGGTGATTCTAGTTTCACTTATAGCTGCTGTAATTATATTGCTTATGGGGATGTTTTGCTTCTTATGCCGACTGAATAAGTAACGTTTTCAAGACAATTTATTCCTTGAAGGACGAATAATGAATATTTAAAATTCACAAGGTGTTCAAATGCAACCAAAATTTTGCATTCTATCTGTATTTTGAACTTTTATCAAATCATGTGAATTAAAACCACTTCTACGGTGTTGTTCCAAAATTAATTCAGTGTCACTTTCTTCACAATGCTTACGATTAATGTGCAATGTTCAGATACTCACATGATGCTTTTATTGAGGTAAAAACTCTTTCATTTTGTTTAAAAGAAGTCCAAAAATCGTTGATATGAATAGTCAACACATGTTACAAGATAAATAAGATTATTTATTTTTGTTATCATATTTGTTATTTACAGAATTCTATTTAAATTTAATAAACGCACTTTTTATCAGTGCGTTTTAGAAAGTCATAGCGAGTGAAATCTTCTGCATAGATGCACCTTTGAAAATGTTCCTTCAATCTGCGATGGAACCTGAGAATAGTGTTGAACCATCGGAATGGTGCTCTTATTAAAAATGGTCAACAAGCTTAAAAAGTTAAAAAATCATTGAGTAGAATAGAAAATCATCAGAAACACTCTAAATTGGTAAAAATAATTATAGAATTATTGTTTAGAACTTAATTTGAAAACTTCATTGCAAATTGTACATTTCCAACACTAATAATTATTTACTTAAAAAACGTTTATACATAAAAAATTTACTAATAGCATTAGTACGGCTTATCATACTCTTGCTACACACATATTTCTTCATTTCAAGGCAAATGCCGCATGATTTAAAAATGTAAAAATAATGTTTTCCATGTGAAACTTTTCCAATTTAATTCCCAATGCGTTAAAAAGTAATATATTCCCTTTTTAAGAAATTCAGTGCTCCAATTTCAGAATACGAATTTATTAATATCGATAACCATTTAGCAACTAAAAAATTCAAAATTCCTAAATACATGAAATACTCGCATGCATTTTCCAGAAACTAGATATAGTTAATCTAGTCAATATATTTCTACAATCTGTTTCACTTTCTCATCAGGCGTTCCACCCAAAGATATTTCATGAAGACAGTATTATTCTGTTGACAAAAAATGTGTAAATATATGGGTGTAACCTTGGACAGAAAACTTACTTGGCATTCTCATATTGAGGAGGTCACTAGGTCGGCTTCAAAGAGACTGTGGCTATTAATGATTTTGTATTGAAATTGGGTTGCTTCAGATCAACCTTGAGTTAAACCTACAGAGCTTACTTTCTGCCTATTCTGATCAATTGCTGTAAACAACTGGTTTCTGCTTCTAAGAAAATAACTGATCCATTTGAAGAAATTCAGAATCAGGTCTTGCCTCTTATTACTGGAGCAGTGAAATCTACCGCAGATTTTTACATGTTCTTTTGTACAAATAACAGACATCTTAGTCTAATTATTAAAGAACGTGCCCTGTGGTTATGGAATAATCTAATTAGAACTCGTTGTTGTATGTTATTGTGGGATCATGTCTCTACTGAAACTGAGCATAATTTAAAGACTCAGAGAGAGGCTTTGTACAGGGTATTGCTAATTTAATTTCTCATTTCAGCATCGATTATGGAGCTCAACAATTTCTATTGTCATGTAACCCCTTTGAAGCCAAAACATTTTCTATCCCCCTCGGCTTGGGCCAAAGTGTGTTTAAAAGGGGAAGATAATAATAAAGTTTTAAAATCAGTGGCATACGAAATTATAGTAATATTTTTTAAACGAGAAGAGATAAAGCGTTTCTGTTCCCAGGTTAAAGAAATGTATATTCTATAACAAGTGCATAATAATAACCTACCATTTAAACTTGACAGCAGATAAGCAGTATAGTAGCAGTATTTTTATTACATGCAATTAGTGTTTTGTACTAACGAGAACAACTTGTCACTCAAACCTGACATCAGATAATTAGTGTAATGGATAATGGTACATCATGAAATTAGCAATGTCACTTCGACCTTCACAGATCGAAACAATTACAGATGGGATATGGAATATGTGATGAGTTTCTGCATCGTTATTGGTTATAGAGCATAGGCTGAGGAAGTGTCCACTACAGTGAGAAGTGAAAAACGCTGTCTCTCCTCTTGTCTGCGACGAGTCGACAAGATGTGTTGTTTTTCTTTTTTTTCTGCAAAAGGACTGAATAGGCCGGAGATTCCGTCTGCTTAGAAATTGAGCCCTTTGTGGTTTCGTGTATCACGCCGCGTGAAAATTAATGTGTGCCGCAGACCAGGGGTTTTGATTCGCCAAAGACTCGAGAACTTAGAAAATATCCAATCTCGGAGTAAACTGCATTTGTGAATCTAATTTATATTTTAATTTTCCTTTTTCTGCAATTAGTGTACTGTATATATATATATAATGCTTGTATATAAATACTAAAGTGTTCCCATGAACCTGAACCTCTCATTGAAGCCGTTATAGGACTAGTTTAGGCCGACTTTTGCTACATTATAAATATATATATATATGAGCCAAGGATTCGTAAATAATGAAGAAATAAATATACTTTGCGTTACGGTAGCCTCTATAGATTTAACCGCGAAAAACCATGTAGATCCAAAATTCTTTACTGGAGAAACGGTCTGGGTTAAACAGCCTTTAGACTCAGAATTCAAATGTCTACCGCTCCCAAAGGTAGAATTGGTAAGCCGAGATTTTGGACACGTTAATACAAAGGCCACAGTTATAGATAAAAAATTGTATAATAGGGTATATTTGCTTGGAAATGGAACCGCAAGTTTAATAATAGAAAAAATAATTCGCAATGCAAATTAATGCTGTTATTACTCGTGATAAGAGCAAAAAAAGAGAAAACAAGGAGTGTGAAGAAATTTCCCCACAACCCCATTTCTCAGTCGAGACCAGCAATAAGAATGCAAGAAAATTTACCAGAGCTAATCTTGCCTTCGGCGGAAGAAAACTGTCCCGATTTCATTAAGCATCACAGAGGAAGATTTTCGAACAGACCGAATTAGTTGCAAAGAATTGAAAGTGTGTGTTGACAGCGCGGAGAAAGGTGAAAAAGGTTTTGTAAAAACGGATGGTATGTTTTTTAGAAAAATGGGGGATCGTTTTGGGAAAGAGAATTTTCAATTGCTGTTAACGAATTGTTGCCATGAATTTGAATCAAATACTTTAATTATTAAAATATTAAATTTCGATAAATAGGGAATTTAGCAGACGAAAATGAAATCTGCAATTAAAACCAACCACAAATGCCACATAACATGATTAAAAATGAAATTATAGATATAAGCTTTGATGTCATCAGAAGCAAAGTATAAAATATACGCCATACAGGAATTATTTGCGTGGAAAACATTTTTGTATACTTCTGTGCCCAGAAAGTAAGACCAATTTTCAATTTAAAATTACCGTGGCTTATGGAATTACAATTTTTTTTTCTTTTTTTTGGTTGTTAACATTGTCCTTCACATCTGTGTGAAATTTTTAAGCAAAATATTCATTAGTGTTTGAGTTACGCTTGGCTTTGTGAGACGCTGAAACTGATTCCGGTGGTTTTTGAAACGTCTGAATTAATTGAGCAAAGAACTCGCATTCAATTTTGTTGGCGGAAACGTATAGAATGTTGCAGAAAGCATTTGGTGAGCGTTCCTATATAGGAAAGAAATGTTTACAAGTGATATAAACAATTCAAAGAAGGCAGAGAACGCGTTGAAGGCAAAGAACCCTTTGTCGACCATCAACCTCAACCGACAAAACTCCCTGTCCAAACAATTAAAGATTTGGTACTTGCAAACCATCGATTTACAATTAGAGACCTTGCTGATGATGTTGGAATTTCAAAAGGATCAATCAATTCCATTTTGGGCCTTAAACGTGTGAAATCACGATTGGTTCCGAATACACTGAATGCACCAGCTCACACTGCATTGATTCTTCACGACCTTTTCGCTAAAAATGAAACCGATATGGTTCCACAACCACCAAATGCACACTGTGTTACTTCTGGCTATTCCCTAAACTCAAAAAAAAAAAAAAAAAAAAAAAAAAAAAAAAAAAAAAAAAAAACCTCCGGGGACACCGTTTTGAGTCGATTGAAGAGATTGAACGTGAATCGGCGAGCGCTTTGAAGGATATTCCTGCCAATGACTTTTTAGCATGTATTGTGGATCGCGAAAAAAGTTGACATAAGTGCATTGTGGGATTACTTTGAAGGCGATGAAATATATTTGAAGAATAAATAAAGAGTTTTTAATAAAAAGAAATTGGTCTTACTTTTTGGGCATAGTAGTATAAAGGAGCAAATAATAATGTGATTAAGATTGCATAACGAGCTATGAATAACATTAAATTCATTGTTTTTCATGAATGATAAAACAATAATGAATTAATAATTAAACGTACTCTACAACGTCACCAAAAGCAAAGTATCAAATGTTTTTTTTTCTTTCTAATGCAGCTGGCAAACACTTAGAGAGCTTGGTCTTGGATGCCTTAAGGCAAGCTCTGCACAAACGTTACTCACTTTGCATTACCCAGGGGGCGCCTCACTATGCATTAACAATGCCCCCGCAACGCTCTAGGATCATATAGACCTGGGCCTACGGTTTAAAATGGATTCCGAACCACTACAAACATCCATGGAACCCGAAACCTGTGGTATCGATCGCCAGAGAGCTAGCCACTCGGCCATTTAGGCCCTAAGTATCAAATGTAAATGGAAATATTTTTACTTTACATAAAAGAATGAATCGCAATTGATCAAGAATATATGTAGAACTATGACGTCATTTTATTTTTATCATTATGTTTAGCAATAAAAATTATTGCCATAAGCAAAATAAATTTTGATTTTTTTCGGTAAAAAATAACAGTGAGAATTTTTTCCCATTAGATTTAGGTATACACTATAAAAACACAATAAATTCAAAGAAAAAAATAGACCTCTAAATTTTTTATTTTTATTTTTTAAGGAATACGTACAGGCAGACAAATCCAAAGCGTTATATGGATAAAAATTTATCCTGAAAATTAAAACAGCAAAATTATCTAACGTATTTTAATCATTTTAATTTTGTATTAAATATTACATAGAGTTAACAAATATCTGTTATATTTAATTAATATATTATCTATTGTGGAATCAGCATCAAAAATGTTTAAACATGTTCTGCGACTGTTCTAAATAATATACAAGTAAATAATATTTTCTTTTTATTAATGCATTGTAGCAAAATTTATTTATTGAAGAAACTTGTTTCTTTGGTATCAAGTAAATGTTGTGCAACGGACAATACGTAGGGCTGCTGTGAATATTCGGTACTAAGAACACAGAATTTGATAGATATATTAATTCAAAAGTCAATTCAATTTAAGATAATTTCTGAGATGTTTGATTTCATTTCGTTTATTATCTGTTTTTCTTTGCATGAACTGAGTTTCTCTTGTGATTACGCGGGAAAATTAAGATACAGGAACAGCTGAATTATGCTTTCGCTTTATGATAAAATGATTTTTGATTACCAATATTTGAAAAATGTATTTACAAAAGCCTTATCTGCATCGACAATGAAAAAAAAATTGTTCTGAAGTTTTTATAAAATTATTTTCTCAACTCATGTTTAAAGATGCAGATTTATCTAGAAGTGGTCGTTGCAGAAGCATTTTAATGAAGATAGTTCAACACCTGCTGCAGATATGAATTCCACTGTAAAAGTACTGTTGTTGATTGTGTACGTTTTGATGTATGTTTCAATCGCACATTGTGCAAGTGTATCAAAGAATAATATTGAAGAAAATCAAACGGACATTCATTCAATTCATTCCAACTATCAACTCGCAGGTGAGTAAAAATAATTTTTATCTATAATTTTATCCATTATTTTTTTTTAATTTGTTAACTATAAAGTTAAGGGAGGCAACTTATTTCCTAGAGAAAAATTGAAATACCCAAAATTAATTAAATAAATTAAATAAAATTAGAAATTTAGAAGATTATAAAATCGCTAATACCCTAACGCTGAAAAATGTGAATTTTATATTTAAAAAAATATATTATTTGCCTATTATAGAAAATTAAAATATACTTCTTAAAACTGTTCAAAATAGCTAAAAATATAATTTAAATACATTTAATCATTTTCTCATATAAGCGTAACCGATTTTATATTATATTAAAGGACAATACTATCCTGGTTAAAAAAATATTCCAATAGTTTTAGTAAATGAAATGATTTATTATTTTCAACATAAAATATATACATTAAAAATTACTTGAGTATTTTAAAGTTTTATTTACTGTTATTTTATGAGATCAAAATTATGATAATTTTGGTTTTAAAACAATATAAAGCTATTTTTTAAATGGAAAACTCTTGTTAAATGCATAAAAACTTCAATTAAAAATATTGAAAATTTAAATCAATTTTATAAAATTATTTCTTTATTAAGTTTCCGCTTTGCGACCTTGCTTAAGCAACATCAGTATTGTATCGTTTGTGCAAAGGAGAAATAACAGTACGGTAAAAAACCCACAAATTCAACACTTTCGAACAAATCCAACACTTTCGAACAAATCCGAGGAGGACTATTCCTCAATAAAACTGCTATAATTCGAATTATGTATTGCGTACGGAAAAATAGAAGCATATTTGAAAAGTCTTTCAGATTTTAATAAATCAAATAAATATTTTCATCGAAATGGTTTTAGATAGTCGGATACCTTATAGATTTTGTCTACTGATCTTATAAGAGTGTAATTTGAAATGTAAAGGATAATGTTATCATTACTTTTATAAAAATTTGTTTAAATAATACAAACCATATATTTTTTTTTATTTTCTTAAAAGATTAGAGATCAATTCAGATTTTTGAATATTCCCATTGGTGATAATATTTTATGTAAAATATTCAACCGAATCGGTAGGGATGCATATAATAAATTTTTTTTTATCATTTTTACATCTGAGTTTCATTTATTTTTGTGAGATTTTTATAGTTTTTAGCGAAGTTACAATGCAGGAAATATAATAAACAAATATTTAACAATATTTGCTAAATATTTTGATTGAGTGATTGATTTGGTTGGTAAGATTGATTTGCTGAAAGAATATATACATTTTAAATTCAGTGGTTTTCGTTCTCGGGAGTTTTTCATTTTTAATGCCAAAACAGAAATTTAAAATTAAAAGAAATATGAAAAATTAAATCAATTAAATAGACAGATAAAAGAAGCCTTATATATCCCTTATCAGAAAGAATTAATCAGAATTATTTTAAATAGTTGATAATTCTTTACGTATTTAATCTGAAGTTTTTCTTTAATTCAAAAGTAATTATTGTAAAACAGTATCTTTTTATGCTTATAACTTGACATTGTTTTATTCCCTCAGCTTGCAAATGCACTGGAGGGAAATGTATAACTGAGAATGGAAAAAAGGTTTGCAAGTGCCCACCCGGATATGGTGATGCCGGTGGTATATGTAAAGGTAATCACAAATATTCCTTAAAAATTCCATCATTTGAAAGGCATAATTTTTTGTAGCTTTACTCGATTAAAAAACGAATAACATTAATAAAATTTGATATCAGTTATTTCAGAGTTTCCATTACTTATATTTTGTTGTTATTAATACGCTTTTATTAGTTTCACCTGTATGTTTGTTTGTTTGTTTGTTTCTAACTGACTCTTTGGGCTCGAATTTGGCCTACCTTAAGCAATCAGATTTAATTTAAACGTTGTAGACTTATCAAGGACCGAAGACACTAAAATATTTTGATAAGTAAAATATTTTTATTTACATTCTATAGTTATTTTTAAATGGAGAGCTTTCATTCTCTTTCCTCTGTAAATTAGTAGATTTTGAATTGGCGACAATCATGGTTAGCATATAAAAACATTTTGTTTGGCATTGCATGTTGAATTTTCTTCTAAAGCTTGAAAATCCTACGAAATAGTTACGCACGATTCAAAGGTTTTACTGCCACATTTTTTGTTGAATTTTAGTAAGAAACCATGTATATTTGATTTGAAATAAATAAATATTTCCTTCGAAATTAATTATTTGTAGAAAGCCATTGCATTTATTTTTTTGCCATAATACATAAAGATGTTTAAGAGATTTTGTTGATATTTCTTACATATCGAAAAAACAATTTTTTGTCCTCTTGAAATATTACACCTGTTCTATTTAGTTATCCTCAGTACAAGCTATCAATAAATGATGCATGCAAGTATCAAATTAAAATCATGTTACCTGAATATGGTACAGTCAAGAAGTAATCTCGTAAAGGTAAATCATAAGTATTTCTTTAATATTCCAAGATTTTAAAGGAATAATTTTTGTAGCTTTACCGATTTCAAAAACAAATAACATTAATAAATTTTGTTATAAATTGTCACATTGAGTCCATTACTTATATTTTGTTGTAACTTTTAAATCCAGAACTTTAATTCTCATTCTCCTCTGAAGTAGTAAAATTTTAGTTGTTACTGTCGTAGATTTTTAGTTTACCTTTGCAAACACGTTGGTTTGGTATTACATGTTAAGTTTCCAACTTTAGTCTTAAATCTTACAAAATATTTACATATATTTTACGATTTCACTTTTTTGAGGAATTTTAGTAAAATACCATATATATTTGATTTGAAATGAACCAGGATTTATTTCGAAATTGAGCTTTAATTATTTATTGAAAAAAATTACATTTCTTCCTTTCTCATAATTCATCAGAATGCTTTGGAGATTTTGTTGATAATTCTTACATTTGAGAATTTTTTTTTTAAATATTGCCGCTCTTCTTCTCTCTATTATACATGCTTTCAATCAATCAAACATGAAATTTTAAAATAATACATTAAATACATTAAAAAGTGCAAATACCATAAAATATTAATCTAAGTGAAATTTTTAAAGTAATTTTTAAATCGGTTTATACAGTAAATAATGTCATTTTGAATGTTCTACGGATTTTTAGCAAGATATTGAATCGATTGTACAATTATATCGCTTTATGAAATAGCAGATATAATGACAGAAAATAATTTCTGTTTTCTATTGGATTTCTTATTATTTCTCATATCCAGGGCCGAATTTTCCTATTGGCTAATTAGGCTTCAGCCTAGGGCCTCAAGATCAAGAGGGGCCTACATTCAGATTGTTAGCAAAATTAAAATTACACTATTCTAAAAACAGTAAACACTAAAACACTGAATCGAAAATAAGGAGAAATTCTACACATATGACTAATAAACAAACATAAAAAATTTATTGGTTAATATCAAAACGTTCGACTGATTGGGTCTGTTCGTTTGTATATACTAGATTGCACCAAATTATAGTTCATACGTTCAGTAATTTGACAGAAAATATGATAATTTTTATTGCATATTTTATTTTCGTGGCAAAAATTTTTATTATTGAATTTTGTTTCCTTGTAAATGTTGTGTGTTATGTTTGATTAGTTATTGATACAAATACTATATATGGTGCTGATAATAAATGCCCAAATAAGTGTTCTCGTCCTTTTTTTTTTATTTATTATCTGTGCCACATTTTTATAAAGATTAGTACCCATCACAACATGTTTCATTTAACATATTGATGTATATCACAGTGATGATATATTTTATTATCTCTCATGTAATGTACAAACTCAATAATGGGGGCCTCATAAGTGGAATAGCCTAGGGCCTCTTTCCATCTAAATTCGGTGCTCCCTGTTCATATCATAACTGAAAAGTAGGGCATTCGTTTAACATTGCGCCAACGTTTTATAAATCGAAGATGAGATTTATATAGAGAGTTCAATAACGCTTTTAGTTTAAATGAAAATAATAATTTTAAAATTAGCAAAAGAGAGTTGACACGATTTCTACAAAACAAAACATATTAATAATTGTAATATCCTTCTCTTTATCAAATGGTTATAAAGCCAATTTCCGTTTCTCTTGAACTAAATTCGTGGATGCAGTAGTAACCCTAACTGTGTAAATCTTTTGTAAAAATAACGTTTAGTAAATCTAATTAGTGTTTTGAAATGTATTTCATTTCACTAATTAAATTACACAGTAAACCTTTTTAATACGCTTTTATTAGTTTCACCTGTATGTTTGTTTGATTTCCCCTTACTTTAAGCGATCAGATTTAATTGAAACGTTATAGACTTATCAAGAACCGACGACAATAAAATATTTTGATAAATTTATTATCTCATCATGATTAGGATCGCCAGGATCAGTGATTTTATTTTAACTTATGAAGAGCAAGCAATTTAACCCATGTAGAATGAAAGTATTCAGTAAAGACATTCAGTCCTCCGTGAGACAGCGGGTAACACACATGACTACGGATAAGAAGGTTCTCTGTTCGAATCCTGGCTGGCTCGATATATTCGCATTTAACCTTTGTTTTACACACAATTAAATTATTGTAAGAACTATAGTTCCAGTCCTGCGTACCGGCACCTCATTTAAATATTACAGTTTAAAAACACTAAAAAACATGTTTTTAGAGTTAATCAAAATAAAAAATAAATTCATTATTTTTAACCGTTTCTTTTATGTAGTTTCCCTGAAAGGACTTCTGCAGCTAATTTCATACGATAAGAAAACTAAAAAGTGTTGACTGGTTGTTTAAAAAGGGGCAACACAAATGTTTTAAGAAAAAGAAATGAGAGGAAAGCTGACAGAGACATAACCTGAGGTGAAATTTAAAAATGATTGAATTATAATAAATGAAAGTGAATCCAAAACCAAATCAATAACGACCGTAAAAGTTCCGTGAGGCAGATTTCGAACGGAGAACATAGGAAAACTGTGTTTACTACATGTTAGAAGATATTTCACATAAGTGTTAAAAATGTGTTGAGATAAATAACAGATAGTTTGAGACATAGTTTTAAAATTTGATTTAAGAACAGAAATTAGAACAGGAAAAAGAGCTTTAATTCATCAGAAAATTGATGGAACACTATGATTTAGAACGACATAATCCAGTAATTCGTATTTGATAGTGATAGAAATTAAAATATTAAGAAGAGTACTTTTTAAAAAATTCCATACTTGAATGTATAACGCTTTTGTAAATCATCTATGGGTCGCAATGTACGACCAGAAAGAGAGTCGAACTCATTTGGGAGATCAATGGTATTTCAAATTTTGCAAAATAAAATAAATATTCTTACTTCTGACTTCTTCAATGAAGACGAGACATTCAAGCTCTTTTTTATGTGTGTGTGTGTGTTTATGTAAGAGCAAATACCAGATTAAAAAATTGTATGGTGTTAGTAGACAATGACCTTAATCTTTCCGAAAAATTTTTCAAATGATTAAATAAATTTTGTAAACCACTGATGGATGACAAAAAATATGAAAGCAAATTTGTAATCATATTATTGGAATATAGTGTTTAAAGAACCAAAATAACTATCTAGTACCATTCGTAGTCATTGTATATCTAAAATCCCAACAATACACTTTTGAACAAATTACTAATGAAAATCATAAGCAAAAATTTTACTTTTTTACAGTGTAGAGCTCAGAATATTTTTTAAAAGTAAAATTGTTTAAAAATTGCATTCATTCAGATGACAAGCCTTTATTATTGTAATAATTTATGGTATATATTGCTTGAATACAAAACACTTTTCACATGTAAAACTTTAAAGATGTATGTGTACCAAAGAATTCAAAAAATTTTGTCTATTATTGCATGTTACTTGTTTTGTAAAATTATTTTTGAATAAATTTTCTATGATGATGATGCGCCTGTACCATAGGTAAAACAATATAGTTACGACCCATTCGTTAAAATATATTATTTGGCCTCTCATTACATCCAATTGTAAATGTTGTTGAAAAAATAATGTCCAAACTTTATTGTGTGTGCTTGTGTTATATTGAGAGATATAATTTTTGTATGGGTTGAAATAATAAAATCAGACATTTTTATTATATAATGTGTAAGACATTTTATATAAAATAGAATGAAATATTCCTTTAAATATCTAGTGTAAAGCTTTGAATATTTGATAACTGTTTAGTCATTCCTTATTGACTAGTGTTATTTTCCATTTTTATTAACAATATGCATTAAAACTTTTATTTTTCTTGGCGTTTGAATGATCAAAAATATTTCTGTGTTTCAGCTTGTGAATGCGGAGAAGGTTCCAATTGCACTTTTACATGCAATGGTTGGTTTTGCTTTAACCAGACAAAAAAATGCATCTGCAAAGAAGGATATGAAGAAATATCTGGGAAGTGTGTTGGTAGGTTATACACTGTTATCGTTGTCAATAATGCAATGTATTAAATCGTTGTAATGAGCTAAAAAAAATTGGTTAAACTAAAATTTATTGACATATTTATATGAAATTTAATAAAAATATTTGATATTCCAAATTTTCAAGTTTGAAAAAAAAAATTTTTTTTAATGCAAGAAATTGATCTATTTTTTTGTATAATTAGTATCCAACGGAATTTGTTGGATAAACTTCATAAAAAAATCTCAGAAAAATTCATTAAAGTCTAATCTTTCAGGTTGTTTCTACAAGAGAGATTAAGATATCAATTTAGACATAATTATTCACCATTCTTCACATAGCTTCATTGTATTATTTTCATAATATTTAAAGTTTCTGTTTTTAGAATTTTTACAACGATATTCTCTATAGAAAGTTCTTTAATGTTTTAAAAGCTTAAAAATTTCTATCTATCGTTTCGTTTTTATAGAAAATTATATACAAACAAATTTATGAAATCTTTTTTATTAATAAACAGACATAGAAGTTAAATTTTGTGTTTTTTAAAAAACAAGTAAACTAATCAATTATTAAAAATTTAAAAATCAATATTTTTTAACGTTTTTTGGAAATGATCACTGATTATTGGCATTTTTTAAAATAAATATAACTCATTTCATAAATGTTTTATAATTTATTTTTATTTTGTATAAGGAATTTGGGAAATTCAATGCACTTCTAAATTTATGTGATATGATGTAATATTTTGTTGTTAAAACATGATTTAATTTTAATTTGTAAGCCAAAATCGAAAAATTAATTATGTCAGAATATTTAAGCAACTTGCCAAATCTATTATCAAGATTCTTTTGAAATACACAAATATTTTATTATTTTATAAATAATACTCAATAAAATTTAGGAGGAATAAAATGTGTTGCAAGGAACTATTTGACATATTCGATAGAAACGAAAATTAATTACTGATTTTTATATAGTAGGTAAAATTAAAATGGTATCATCGTTATTATTATGGTATCATCTTTAACTGTATTAATAATAATATTCATATTTTTATGAAACGTATTGTCAATCATATTCATTCATTTATTTTAAAATCGATTTTATTTGCAGATTTTCAATTTTTGCCATAGTTGGCTAATTAACGTTGTTCAAGCATTCACTAAAATTTATATTGAAAATTCCAAGATTTTATTATAAAATACCAATTTTATCACTACTACTACACCACATCACATCAATGTGCCTAGAGCTGAGTTGCCCCTATACAATTTGGAAATGATGTGAGTAAAATGAATGGACGCAAGATAGAGGCGGAAAGACTTTGCTTAATTCACTTTTGAAGGTACAGAAGATGAACAATGCGACAAAACAAAAGAGAATCTTACAAAAACAAAAGAGAATGTCAAAAAATTTTAAATTTAAAAAAAGGGTGAAATATGAAATTCGAAAGTACATAAATACATTACGTAAGATATTAGAAAATTTTTTAAAGCAATGTAATTCAAAAAACACTAGATACGAGAATATACAAATCAGAGAGCTAGAGGAGTAGTCAGCAAAGCAATTATTATACAAATTAGAAAAAGAGTAATAGCTAATAAATAAATAGACAGTAAAAGCAGTTGTTGCAAAATTATGAATAATGGAAGTAAATAAGGCAGAAAGATATTACATAAGCGATAATATGCAAGGTACATAACTAGATAATTGGTATTCACATAAAAATTAGGAATGTGAAAATTAGTATCTTCAAATTTAGTACACCCTAGAATTACGCTCATATTAGACCACCCACTTAAATTATATATATTATAAAGCAAAATTTCCTTAGATACAAGTACGATTAAGTTGCCTTAAATATATACATAAGCAAAAATTATTTTATGAGGCTAATTAGATTAAATAATACGCAATCATAAATTATTTTATACAGCGAATTACCTTAAATATCCAAACACAATATATACACACACGTAGATTTTTTAAAGAGTAAAATTATTTTAAATATACACCCAAAATATATATGCACACATTTAAATTATTGTAAGAAGAAAATTATAAGTATACACATAAGATGAGTAAACACATGCCAATTGTTTCGTAAAGAAAAATTACTCTGTTTATAAATACATTCACACACATAGATAGCAAAAAATAAATAAATAAATAAAAATAAGAAAAGAAGCCGGTTACATTATACAAAAAGACGGTTTGACACTTAGTCTGGGATAATTAAGTTTTATTTTCAGAAATAAAGTTTATCATGTTTCGGATTTTGAGTCGAGACACTTTGCATTTTAAGATGTTAATATTCTTCCATTGAATTGTATTGGCTTTGGAAGGTTTCTTCATATGCCATGATAATGTAAGTGGCCAAGAGGTAGAATAGTGAAGAGGATTACCCACATTTCCAGAAGAACAAAACCTTGTGTCCCTCAGATGGAATCGTTGTTGGAAAGAAGAAAATAGACCATGCCCTGTAAAAAACATGGCTTCCTCTCTTGTCAATCCAGTAGATGCTGACACTTTTTTAATAATTTGATGAACAGGTCGACCAGTTAATCTTTCGTCCCACTGTTTTTGCCATTTTGAAAGGAGGGGATTATTTAATATGCCAGTTCTGAAAAGGGACTTTTTATTTGAATTGTCTGGCCATTTGATATGCTTTTCTTGGCAAGCTCATCAGCGGTTTCATTGCCGAGATGTCCAATATGTGCTTTTATCCATCCCAATTTTATCAGTTTATTGGAGTGGAGTGAACACTGAATTTCCCTTGAGATTGGATGGGGTGTAAAAGAATTTAAAATGGCTAGTAGTCCAGAGAGGCTATCAGATCATATTTTTAACACGTTTTATTGTTGTGGATACATGTCGAATTGCTTCGCGGATGTCTAATAGCTCTGCTTGGAACCAATTTGATCAAATTCTTCAAAACAGATACATGTTGTTGTTGTTGTTATCGTGTCCATGGATTTAAAATATAATTATCAAAGTTAGATCAAGCAAAAGTCTTCACGATAGTGGCCGCTAGCAATGGCGCCGCTTCACTATACAGGTTCTCTTAAGTTGGCCTCGATTGGCACCATACCCAATTGCAAAACATGGGGAGTGAGTGCTGGGCACTATAGAATGTGCTTAGGTGTTAGGAAAGCGTTGGGGCAATTTCTGCAGGGGATGTATTCCCCGGTCTTGTCTTTGGAGAATCTTCATCCCTCTGTAATGATTAGTTCTGAGTCTGCTAATAACTGATGTCAACTTCCTAGGGAAGTTCAAGTTCGTGATTAGTGGCTTCTTAAAGTTATGAGAAATTAGTCGGCTTTTGGCAACTGCGTTAGCATCTGCAAGTGTGATGGTAGTCCTGGCTTCTTTGGCTAAAGAGTCAGCGCATTCGTTGCCCTCAATGTTGACATGTGCAGGAATCCATTGAAGTTGAAATGATTTGCCTCTACAGTGAGAGTCTCAAGTGGAACATTTATCGCAGAAGTGATGTTAGTATCTCCAGTTTTAATTGCTTTCAGAGCCAATTTGCAGTGAAAAAAATCACTAACCCGTCAGTGAGGCCTGAGATATTTGGGTCATTTAAATGTAAAGCAACAGCCTCTTTAACTGCTATGAGCTCGCTGGTGAAGATGGAAGCTATCAAGCCTGTGTTCACTTTATGACGGTATTTACTTCCATTTGGAAGTAGAAAGAAGATGCCTGCACCTCCCTTATTGAGGAATTTGTCAGAGGATCCATCGGTGTATGCTATTGCAAGATTATCTTGTGAGACTTATCTATGGTGTCAAGGCCTTTTTGTTTGAGAATGTTGGAGTCTTCTTCTTTTTAACAAGGTTGCAATAGGTTCAAACCAAACTTAGTTTCAAAAACAGATACATAAAAAATATGAATAGTACGATAATCCAAAATTAGCTAAGATTCCCATGATTCTTTAAGTCTGAGTAAACTGTAGGATATGACATAAACTTTATTCTAATTAATTTTAAAAAGTTACAAATTTTAAATTCCTTCTACGATAACCTATAAACAAAAAATATAATGTAAAGCATACTTTCATTTTCCAACGAAATGACACAGCTCGTTATTTATGGTACCCATGACAATATAGATTTAGTTAAAATTTCATTATAAAGGATAATTTTTAAATTGAAATTTTTTGTTAGCAATTAAATATTCACCTAAAAATTTTTTGTGTGTATAACAGCATTGATGAAAAATTAAAATATTAAAATTAATAAATTTCGATTTTAAAATAGAATAATATATTAAAAAATAAATAATAAAATTAAGTAAAATATTATTTTGTATATAAAAATAGTCTTCGTTTTAAATTAATAAATAAACGTTTTTGTGATTGCTGATTATCATAGCATAAAAAACGAGAGAATCAAAATACTTGGTGGTAGTTTTCCAGGTTTTCTTCCATATGTAACACACATGCTAGAAAGTTAACAATGCTCACACCATCATAACCAACAGTGGCTTGATTATTGCATGAATAAGCGGGACACGTGGTCTTCCGGCAAACGAGACAAAGGAGAAAAACTTTACACACAGCCACACAATTAAAAAACCCAAAATATACTGTGATGAAATGAACTAGAAAAATGTCCACTTTGAATGACAAAATCCACAACAGTATCGCCTGCACGCATGTACAACGAAATCATCATAGCATTCGCTATGCATAAACACTTATGGGTATCATATTAAGTCTCCTTAAAAAAACAGGAGTAATAAAATACTCATTACTGCAGCAATATTGACGAAAATTTAATAAACACAAATATCAAAAGGTTGAACAGCAAGAACTGCAAAAAAAGAACTTACAAATTTATACAAATCAGGACATAAAATATGTTTCTCAGAAAATCCGTAAAACCCGATTGAAAATACTGAAACCAAAAGAAAGAATTCGTAAAGAAGTACTAGTATTTGCATTTATAAAAATCTAAAAGAAATTATAAAATCATGAAGATACTTTTATTAGTTTATACGTACCCTTAAGATATTATAAACAATGTTATACTACTGTGTCCAAAAAGTAAGACAAATTTTCAATTTAAAATTGCAGAGGCTTATGTTAATTTCAATTTTTTTTTTAGGTTGCTGGCCCTGTCCTTGACATGTGTGTGAAATTTGACGTCAAAATATTCATTAATGTTTGAGTTACGCTTGTCTTTGCGAGACGCTAAAACTGATTGCGGCGATTTTTGAAATGTCTGAATTCATTAAGCAAAGAAAATGTTTTGTTTGCAGAAACGTATAGAATGTCACATAAGGCATTCTGTGAGCATTCCTATATCGGAAAGAAATGTTTAGAAGTGGTATAAACAGTTCAAAGAAGGCAGAGTCGGTCAATTGCATTTTGGGCCTCAAACGCGTCCGAAAACACTGAATGTGCCAGCTCACACTGCATTGATTCTTCGTGATTTTTTTGCCAAAAATGATACCCATATCGATCCACAACCACCGTATTCTCACCGAGCGACTTCTGGCTATTCCCTAAAGTCAAACGACCCCTCCGGGGACACCGTTTTGAGTCAATTGAAGAGATTCAATGCAAATAGCAGCGCGCTTTGAATGCCCTCCCTGCCGATGACTTTTTAGCATGCATTGAGGATTGGCATAAAACTTGGTATACGTGCATTGTGTCCGGAGGAGATTACTTTGAAGGCGATGAAATAAAGAGTTTTTGAAAAAAAATAATTGGTCTTCCTTTTTGGACACAGTAGTATCCGCTCAGTAGATGGCCGGATCTATATTGAAGACGTCTCTAACGAGATATTTCGGTAACATACATTAGACAGAATAACCTTCCGTTTACATTTTGTAATGTAGAGGGTTAACGAAAAAGTTGGCAGTGTGGTCTGTTTTATAAAGCAAGAATCGAGTCACGTGATAGAATTTCGTGTCTGATTATTAAGTGAATCATTCCTTGACCAACTGCTAACCATTATTTGTATACGTTTGGTATCCGAGTAGGATGATTTACTTCCCGCTGCTGAGGATCTTATTTATTAGCAGAGAAGGAGAATGGAATAATAGGGAAGGTATTGATATACTATTATTGATGGATTTACTATTTACATGAGGAGAAAACCCACAGCGTGGAGAACTTAAAGAATGATGAATTGACAAATGAAAATGATAAACTTATTTGCTTGTCAAATAGCCATTTCCACAAATATAGTCACTTCTACAAATATATAGAAATAAATCCTTAATATTACAACAATAAAAAGAAAAGCAGTTAACAAAATTAGATTTTTAAAAATATTTTATAAATAAAAGGATTAAGTAAAATATTTTCCTGTATTCTAGAGTTACAGAATGTGGCGAAGTTATCATTGCAAGCATCCCTCCATCCTTGGCAGCAATAACAGCTCACATACGACCTAGTATATTTTTTAATTGTCTGTGCATTGTAATGCCAGGTATTGCATTTCATGTTCAATTTAATGAAGAATTCCTCTGTATTCAATATTGGAAGCAATCAGATATTTTTCAAAATGTATTTCACTGAAAAGAATTTATTTTGTAAAGCTGCCAAAATCCTAAACCAAGGTTCGTGCTGCGATATATAATTTCTTACAATCCTCAGGTGTCGTTAAGTAGAACCTTCGTATTCGGGAATATTGTTTTTTTACAGAAACAAACAACGAATATGATTTCAGGGAAGGAATTTCTTCCTTTTAATTTCTTTATTTTATATCACATTTGCATGTAAGGTGCGTATTCATTTTGTCACTGCAAAATTACATTTAATTTACAAACTCAAATTGTGCTAAGAAAATTCTTTCACCAAAAATAAATACTCTTCATTAAAATCATTACGGAAATTCGGAGTTTCAGAGAGTTATGAATGAGTCCCATTCTTTTTAATGGAATATATATAATGATTATGAATTATCAATGGCTATTCGGTTGTGAAGATCTTTTACTGAACTTTTTTGTGTTTCCTCGGATTTTATTTACGTTTGGCATGAAAGGCTTAATAACGCGTGATAGTAGAAGAATATAGATTTCCGAAAATATTTTTAGAGGTACAATAGCCGAATTAACATAAAATAGGGAAGAAAAACTTGAAAAACATCCACTAGATAATCTGACAGCCGATGACTGTTTGACCGCAAATTTTCCCCGAGATAGGTGTTCGGGTAATATATGTTAATTTTATACTCATAATTGTTTTTCAAACAGTTCTTCAAAAATATATTGAACACACAGGCCCGGCGTAGATGATGGTATCCAGGCGCGAGAAGTTGGAAACTGAAATGGAGAAATCCGTTACAGAGTAACTGTGTGCTTTTACGTCAAACGAAAAAGGACGATTACATGTGTAACTGCCTGAAAGTCAACAAAATAATATTAAAAGTAATTATAAAGAAAACAAAGGAATATAAAATTTGATACAGATCTCCGCATTTTGAAAATACGAAAAAAAATCCATAAGGCCAGGTAAAAAACAAATGCCTAAGAAACGATTTGGTGTAAATTAGATCCACTATGGAGTAAAGAAAGAATAGGAATTGGATTGCCGTGTAGGAACTTAGTGAAGAGGTGCCACTTAATAGAGGGTAGCTTGCTTCGCCGTTGTCTGGAGAGCAGTGCAAGCTGACGTACTTTGTTTTCATTTCAAAAAGACTCATGAAGACATGTAATTTTGTATTAGACGGCAGCATTGAAGTGGCTTGTTGTAACACATTTTCAACGTGTCAATGAAGGTTGAAAATTTCAGCAAACCCATCCATGATGAAGAAAATCGTAGGTATAAAATCTTCATCATCAACTAGAACAGGCTGGAATGTTGATCTGGGTCTGTTTTAGGAGCATGTTTACTCGATAAAGGAATTGCAAGATTTGAAAATTTAGAGTATCCCTTCCAGGAACAAAGTGACCTTGATTCTCACAGTTGATGCAGAATTTTAGATTAATCCAACCTTTGGACATTCCTTGAAAATGTATGGTTCTCCGTACTTGAGACTTTTTTCCTTGCATCCGAACTTTCTACTTTCATGATAAAAACAGTTACACGAGCAGCACTGATTGTAGGCGTTCGGTAGAATTTCCCCACCTATTCAAATAGATAAAGTAATTTCCTTACTTCAAAAAGGTTTTAGTTGGCCATTTTTCTTCTCAAGGAAAGACAACGCCATACAGGGATAAGTTGTTTTGCTCTGCCTTTGAGCTGGATAACCTTTTTTCTGTTGTAAATAACAATTGTTTTCTCTATTTCGTTAGTGAACGCATCCAGTGGCAATCCTTTAGCAGTGCTTCTGTTTGCCCTTGGAATTTGTGTTTATTCCTGAAGAATTCGATCTCCATTTCACGTAAGAAAGTAATGGTGGTTTGAGTTTGGTGTTAAGTGTCTGGAAAACATGTCAGGTGAACACTTGAAAGCATCAAAGATATATGAAATGTTTCTCAGTAATTTTGTAGATTTCTTTTATATTTCTATTGGGAGGCACCAAAGCAGGATTTATCTTGACTGGCGGTGCTGGAGAGAGTTGCTCTTCAGTGATCAGGTTTTGTTCGGAAAATAACTTCTTGGAATTTTCCGAACAAAACCTGATCACTGAAATTCCAAGAAGTTATTTTCCGATGGATCGATCGGGAATCCTTGATGGTGACATTTTAGGTCTTTGAGCATAGTATTTTCTTGTTGCTCATCGGTGACAGGTTTCTCAACAGCAAGCACTTTTTCTAAAAATTGTTTGCAGTCGTTGTTGACGCGGCCTGCAAATGCAAATCGCATTATATAGTATAAAATATCTCCACCAGTTTGCTGCGGGAATGCAACTCTGGATATTGGTCTTGCAATATTGTGAACTTCTCAGAGAAATTTAAGCATTTTTCTTTGGTATAGCTCACCTCATCGTCAGCTATATATGCGTAAATGATATGAAGACCAGGCTCAAAAGCTTGTGAAGATGTGGCGACGAGCTTGTTGACTTCAGCGGAACATTTATGGCGATGGTTCTTGCATGAGGACAGATGTAAAAATACCAACAATAATTAGAAATAAAAATTTTTAAAAGCAATGCTAAAAGATCATGGAAAATTGTTTTGCTTAATAACATATTAATTCAAATCAATTAAATAAAATTTCCAGGATTTAACTAAAAACAGAATTAGAAAGTTTTAAATAAAAAAAATTCTTACGGATTGTAAGAAAGATAAAGATTTAAGTGTAAGGTTGATTAAGACTCAAATGTAAGGAAAAAAATTGCACTTCACTGCCAAGAAAGAAAAAGAAATTACCACAGCCGATGAGGTCATCCTAAAGATCAGCATTGTCAATAAGAATTTATAAACAATTGCTCCCTTATTATGAGATGCACATCGAAAGACATACCTAGGTTTTGCTGTACTACAAATTCCAAAAAAAAAGTAATTGGTAATGAAGATCTACCATAAATTTTATTAACGTACTTGCACAAAGAAATCACTGTTATACACATCTATAAGAATTGTAAAAAAATTCTGTTTGTATTATATATCTATGCATTCAAATAGGTTATTTAAGTTTAAATAAGAATACTCTACTGTCCATTCATGAATAATTTTTATTATAAGTTTTTATATATACATTTTCAGCCGATTCTTTATTCGCTGTATGCTTGGCATATAAAAGTTTCTTTTCTTTTTAAAATTAATTAGTAAACTAATTAAAAAGCTTTAGCAATATACCGAGTGAAAGCAATTTATAAAATCCAATTGGTGCTATCAGTCTTACATGGTATATTTCTATTTTCTCAACATCCATTTTCGAGCTTGCATGTAAAGAAATAGATATATTTTGTAAATTAAATTTATTATGAACCATATTGGAAAGTTATAATCCACCCATGGTCCACTCTGTAATACGCTATTTACAAGTCGAAAGGCTACCAGAAAAATCAGGATATCCAAAATTGTTTGATATACTGAATGTATATCCCACAATATAATGTCTTGTGACATTTTAGCCTTAGTGACAATATTTTTTCTTAAAACAATAATATTAAATTCTTGAACCAGACCAATAAGTAGAATGAATGTATGAATGTATGACGTTATTCAAAAATTGTTAATTTAATTTTTGAATTGTAATGAAAAAATGTTACTCAGAGTGGCATAAATAATTTTATCAGTAATTTAAATGCTGAAATTACACTATGTAGCTGTTTAGCGTGTTTGGTAATCGAAAAATTTGGTTGAAATTCCAATAAACGATACCGAACCTAAAAATTCATTGTCATTGCAGGGGATGCCATTGATTGTCATTGCAGGGGATGTCATTCATTGCCATTGCAGGGGATGTCATTAATTGTCATTGCAGGGGATGGATACAATAACAAAGTTTTTCTGTTGATTTCGTGGTGGCGAAAAAGAGTGCGAGTCATCTTGATAAAGCATTTGTGAATAGCCGTTCTGAAAGGTTACAAAATTTCCAGAGAAATGCAGCTGAATCTGTCATAGTTTGGGAAAGTAACATCATGCAAAATACCTGAGTTGTTCATTTGCATTGAAATGAAATACAAGAGTGGAAAGATATATGAGATAATAAACATAGAGTTCATTCAAAAATTTTAATTTACTTCATTTTGATTTCAGATTGAAATTTCAAAATTTAGAAAATTAAAATTTTGGATGTACTAGTGTGCCCAAAAATTAAGACCAATTATTTAAACTCATTATTTATTCTTACAAATTTATTTCATCGCCTACAAAGTAATCCCCTCCGGACACAACGCACTTTTGCCAACTTATTTTCTAATCCTCAATGCATGCTAAAAAGTCATCGGCAGGCATGACCTTCAAAGCGCGCGGCGATTCATGTTGAATTTCGTCAGACGACTCACAAATGTGTCCTTGGAGTGGTCTTTTGAGTTTAGTAAATAGTCAGAAGTCGCATGGTTGGAATACGGCAGTTGTGGAACAATATGAGTTTCATTTTTGGCGAAAAAGGGATGAAGAATCCATGCAGTGTGAGCTGGCGCATTCAGTGTTTTGGTACCAACCGAGATTTGACGCGTTTGAGGTCCAACATGGAATTGCCCGATCCTTTTGAAATTCCAACACCATCAACAGGGTCTCTAATTGTAAATCGATGGTTTGCAACGACGATCTTTAATTTTTTGGGCTTGAGCTTCTTCGGTTGAGGTTGATGGTTGACCAGAGGGCTCTTTGTCTTCAACGAGTTCTCTGCCTTCTTTAAACCGTTTATACCACTTCTGAACATTTTTTTCCGATATAGGAATGCTCACCGAAAGCCTTCTGTAACATTCTATACGTTTCCGCAAATAAAATTTAATGCAAGTTCTTTGCAATTATTTCAGACATTTCAAAAATTGTCGGAATCAGTTTTAGCTTCTCACACAGCCAAGCGTAACTCAAACACTAATTTTCCACAAATGTCAAGGACAGTGCCAGCAACATAAAAATGAAAAAAAAAATTGAAATTCCATAAGCCCCGGGAATTTTAAATTTAAAATTGGTTTTTACCTTTTGGGCATAGTAGTACTGTATTTTACGATGTTGAATTTTATATCATTTTTGCTGTTCTTATATATAATGATAATTTACTAAAAATATTTTATAGATTATTTTGTTACCATGCATCTAGAATTTAAACTATTCATGTACCGCTTAGCAAGAAATATTCGAATGCGCAAATATCACAGGCATTTATTTATATAAGTTTTAATTAATTTTTGTAGCTAATATACATATAAAGTTATTGTGTTATGCTTAATACTGGTCAATATAAATTTTTGAAATGTTTAAATTTATTTACTCATTTAAACATATTTTTAAATATTGGAGTTTTTATCATGCGAAAAGTTTTTATGAATACTATAATTAATTCTCTAATAAGCATTATTGTATTATTATATAATCATTTGTACCGCACAAAAAAAAAAAAAAAAAAAAAATAGAATGTTGATAAAAAATAAAATTCAATCAAACTATACGCCAATATATTTCACTTTAAAACTTAAAATTTTGTTTTTCTAATATTTCAAACTTTGAAACTGTTTGCCAAATTTCGGATCAAAATGAAATATGTTATTTCGAAGAAGCTGAGGAAAAATGCAGGTGCAAAGAAGACTGTTGATAAAGGGAGTTGCAAACCTACGACAAATGTGTCAATAGTTTTACATCCTGTCGTGGTTCTTTTGTTTCGAATAACTTAGAAATTACATTAGAATTTGGGAACATTCTGCAAATAGCATGAATTGAAATAAAAATATAATTTCTGAACCTAAAAGTGTGTATAACGTCAAAGAATATAAATATTGTTTTAAAGCTGAATTTAAAAAAAATTAATAATAACTGAAAAATGTTTCATGAAAAAATATATTCCAGTACTATAAATTTCTGAAATGTAACAGCATTATTTTGTAATATTTTTATATTTCAAACAATTTGATAAACCTGCTTTAAGAAGACAAACGGGATAATGGAAAAGGTGTTGAAAAATTAAAGTATAAATAGCATTACACTTGCACACTTAAGAAAATAAACCAATTTTATATCGTGTTGTTTTGCTTTGTTTTCTAATGGATAACATAACAAATTATAAATTTCTTAAAAAATTCTTTACGTATCATTATGTGGTAAAAAAAAAAAAAAAAAATGATTTTTTTAGCATAATATTTTGCAAAATGTTATAGATATCTAAAGATGATATTTTCAAGAGGTTCTAAAAAGTTTTCAATGATGACGAAAAATATTTCAATCAAAATGTAAGTCAGCATTCTATATTTTTATTCTTTCACTAAACTAACTTGGAATACTTCTTTTTTTCTTTGAAACAGTTTGCAAAAGTTGTGGTGAACATGAAACATGTTATTTCGAAGACAGTGTGAAAAAATGCAAGTGCAGTGAAGGCTATGCCAATGATAAAGGAACATGTAAACGTAAGACAAAATTTACATTTATTTTATATGCTGTTTTGGTGCTTTGTTTTGGATTGATTTCAACAAAACATTAGAAATTCGAAGAAATTAATTATATAGGATTATCATGTAACAATATATTTGGATTGGCATAAGATTAAAGTGCAAAAAATCTAACTTTCTGCAACGTAAAAAAAAAACCGAAATTTTGTTGGTATAAAAAATTGTTAAAAAAATATAATGCCACCTTTTAAAATACTAATTTTACTGAAATTTGTATTTAAATGTTTAAATTTCTGATTTTTTGACACTCTAAGTACAAACTATAAACTAATAAATAAATAAGTTTATTGTATAGGTGAGAAATCATTAAATTTCAAAAATACTGGAAACAAAAATGTTTATATACATATAATAGCGCGTCATCATGTTTTAGTAGAACATTTCATCCTAAACCGTTTTAAACCTTTAAATTTCAATATAACTAAAAAATACTCAATATCAGTAATTCTTATAATAAATTCCATTTGTAATATCAATATTTTGTACGAACAACGATTAAAATAAAAGCTTTAGAATACTCTAGATAATTATGGAAATACTTTGTTGCTAATAAATTGTTGAACTTTTAATTTATAATTTCCCAACCCATTATTTCCAAAACATTACAAATAAAAAGGAGGTTGGTGAATGCGGAAAAGCCGCAACTAGGGAAGAGAAAAATGATAAAAAATAATGCCAATGCAGACGAGGAGTAGTAGGATACAAATTCGAAACCGTCGTTGGGTGCATTTCTGGAATATATAAGGACTGCAGAAATAACGCGGGAACGTGCTCCTTCGATCTACAGACGAATGCGGCTGTGTGCGAGTGCTCCGACAATAAGAAACTCAACGATCTAAAGCACATCTGCGAAGGTTTGAATTTTGCGAACTTACAACATACTAATTCTTCTAACACTTCTATATTTCTCAAAATTTATAACGATATGGACAATCAACGGACTTATTAAGAACAGTAAAAATTCCCCGAATAATTTTATATATTAAAAACATTTTAAGACTAAAATATTTGAAGTATATCATATAAATAAAAAGTTTCCCAGCTTAACATTGTACATAGGAGAAATCATATAATATTTTTTAGTAATATTACTTTTTCAATATATGTACATGTTACAAAGTAATAATAAATATAATTAATATTGACTGAATATGTATATATAGAAGCATATACTCTATATACGTACACATATATGCAATAACTGTATGTATATATAATAAATACTAAGTGTGTATATAAAAGATTTTTATACAGAATAATTTGTTTACAATCTAATTCAGAAAGTTAAACACAACAGCTGCTCACGATGAACCTTTCCAAAAACAATTACTATTGTTATAAATTCATCTAATAATAATTTACACCTTAAAATAATTATTACATATTAATAAAATCCAAATGCGGTTAAAGAAAATTTACCTGCTGTAAAATCTTAATAAATTTAGTAAATAGTACACATCTTGGATGCATAAATATTTTTACATTTTTCTTGTTTTGTAGAAATGCAATAGCTCAGTATTGCAGAACAAATTATTTATCTATTAAAACATATCAAAGAGAAATTTATGAATAAAATTACTTTTTATTAAATATACTTTAAAACATTATAACGAAAATTTTGAATATAATTTTACGCACAATTAGAGCTCTTGCACAGTTCTATATTTTTCATTTGATTGTATCATCCGCTGTTATGTTTTGTAATGGAGTAATTGTTTACAAATGTGCTGATAAAATGTCCATTCTATCAGTGCATTTGTGTCTTTTAATAATTGATAAGTAAAACAAATTATCGGAATTTAAACATTGAAATTACTAACAATATATCCAGAATACTGAGAAACGTTGTAACTTCCTATTTCAAAACATTTTAATGTAAACCATAAATGTCAAACAAATCATTGCGTCGCATGAGGACTGCACTTAATAATAAATGTGTAAATATATATAATGGCTTTTTTAACAGAATGCGTCTGTGACGGAGATAGAGAGTGTTCTTTCTATGGTGGTGAGAAACAATGCACTTGCAAAAATGGTTACGCTGAAGATGAAGGAATTTGCAAAAGTAAGTGAAAAACATTCTTAATCTTATTCTCTATAACTAGAGGATTTAAAAGGACGTATACTTTGTGTTATGTTAAAAAATGTAAACACATAATTTTTTCACCTATGTGAATAGGAACAAACTCATCCATACATCATAAAACAATTCAAATTGATAAACTACAAACGAGAAAATGATTTGCAATTAATAAAAGCAAGTAATGATTACGGAAGTACAATTATACTGAAATACCTATATTGAATTTCTTTTAAAAAAATAACTTTCATACGTGTAAACTTTCAGAAAATTTATTTTTTTAAATAAATTAATTGAAAATCAGTTTTAACTTAAAGAAACTATAAAGGAACAAATACTTTTTTTAAATTACCAGAACCAACTTAAAACATAGAAAGAAGAGATTTTGAAACTATCTAAAAAAAGAACAACTTTTGTTTTGATTTAGTAAATGTTTATAATTCAAGGAAAAATAATGTATTTACGAAAAAAGAACACAGAAAGATTTTTTACAAATAAAAAAAAATTACGAAAAAGGTGTTCAAATTTCAATATTTCTGACACAGAAGAGAGTATGTTGACGATAAGTTTTTGCCTAATTTTAGAGACTGTATATATATATATTTTAAATAGAATAAATGTTTTCTATAATATGTTTCCAAATTAATTTCTTTACTACTAACAGACCTGAAAAGATAGATAAATGTGCAATTCTCCATACCCAGTTTTATATTTTTGTACCTTAATAAAATTATGTAAAATAATTAAAAAGAAAACTTGTAGTTTCAAATTTACTGCACAAAAATTTGTAACTGGCAAATAATAAATTTGAGTGTAAGTGCTCCTCTCGGTCGCATTATATAAAATGCTGTGCGTGACATGACATAAAATGAAATGCACAAATTAATTAAAATTTAAAAAGTTGGTAGGCAAGTGGATTCGTTTATAGAAGTCTATAGAAACTTTCCGTTATCCTCTGGAGTGCTTAAATATTTCCTCGGAGTTTAAAAATTAATATCTTTCAAACGATGACTTTATTAAAAAGAAAATGATGAATGTTTGTGAAGCACAGTAAGAAGAAGGATATTTATCTAGCAATTATAAATTATTTTTACATTCGGAAGTATGAAAAATAAATATTTATTTAGAAAAACTGCACATGCAGCATAAAATTTTCTTTTGAATAAATAATTGTATCATTCTGAATTTTATTCTTCAGAAACATGCGTTTCGAATGCTGAATGTGAAAACGGTGGTGCATGTGAAGAGAAAGACGGCAACAAATTCTGCTCCTGCAAATCAGGAGTAGAAGGAGACAGATGCGAAACCGTCGTTGCGTGTAAATCTGGAATATATAAGGACTGTAAAGACGAAGCGGGAACGTGCTCCTTCGATCTAGAGACGAATGCAGCTGAATGCAAATGCTCCGACAATAAGAAACTCAACGATCTAAAGCACATCTGCGAAGGTTTGAATTTTGCAAACTTACAACATACTAATTCTTCTAACACTTCTATGTTTCTCAACATTTATAACGATATGGACAATCAACGGATTTATTAGGAACAGTAAAAATTCCCCTAATAATTTTAAATATTAAAAACATTATAAGACGAAAAGATTTGAAGTATATCATATAAATAAAAAGTTTCCCAGCTTAACATTGTACATAGGAGAAATCATATAATATTTTTTAGTAATATTACTTTTTCAATATATGTACATGTTACAAAGTAATAATAAATATAATTAATATTGACTGAATATGTATATATAGAAGCATATACTCTATATACGTACACATATATGCAATAACTGTATGTATATATAATAAATATTAAGTGTGTATATAAAAGATTTTTATACAGAATAATTTGTTTACAATCTAATTCAGAAAGTTAAACACAACAGCTGCTGACGATGAACCTTTCCAAAAACAATTACTATTGGTATAAATTCATCTAATAATAATTTACACTTTAAAATAATTATTACATATTAATAAAATCCAAATGCGGTTAAAGAAAATTTACCTGCTGTAAAATCTTAATAAATTTAGTAAATAGTACACATCTTGGATGCATAAGTACTTTTACATTTTTCTTGTTTTGTAGAAATGCAATAGCTCAGTATTGCAGAACAAATTATTTATCTATTAAAACATATCAAAGAGAAATTTATGAATAAAATTACTTTTTATTAAATATACTTTGAAACATTATAACGTAAATTTTGAATATAATTTTACGCACTATTAGAGCTCTTGCACAGTTCTATATTTTTCATTTGATTGTGTCATCCGCTGTTATGTTTTGTAATGGAGTAGTTGTTTACAAATGTGCTGATAAAATGTCCATTCTATCAGTGCATTTGTGTCTTTTAATAATTCATAAGTAAAACAAATTATAGGAATTTAAACATTGAAACTACTAACAATATATCCAGAATACTGACAAACGTTGTAACTTCCTATTTCAAAACATTTTAATGTAAACCATAAATGTCAAACAAATCATTGCGTCGCATGAGGACTGCACTTAATAATAAATGTGTAAATATATATAATGGCTTTTTTAACAGAATGCGTCTGTGACGGAGATAGAGAGTGTTCTTTCTATGGTGGTGAGAAACAATGCACTTGCAAAAATGGTTACGCTGAAGATGAAGGAATTTGCAAAAGTAAGTGAAAAACATTCTTAATCTTATTCTCTATAACTAGAGGATTTAAAAGGACGTATACTTTGTGTTATGTTAAAAAATGTAAACACATAATTTTTTCACCTATGTGAATAGGAACAAACTCATCCATACATCATAAAACAATTCAAATTGATAAACTACAAACGAGAAAATGATTTGCAATTAATAAAAGCAAGTAATGATTACGGAAGTACAATTATACTGAAATACCTATATTGAATTTCTTTTAAAAAAATAACTTTCATACGTGTAAACTTTCAGAAAATTTATTTTTTTTAAATAAATTAATTGAAAATCAGTTTTAACTTAAAGAAACTATAAAGGAACAAATACTTTTTTTTTAAATTACCAGAACCAACTTAAAACATAGAAAGAAGAGATTTTGAAACTATCTAAAAAAAAGAACAACTTTTGTTTTGATTTAGTAAATGTTTATAATTCAAGGAAAAATAATGTATTTACGAAAAAAGAACACAGAAAGATTTTTTACAAATAAAAAAAAATTACGAAAAAGGTGTTCAAATTTCAATATTTCTGACACAGAAGAGAGTATGTTGACGATAAGTTTTTGCCTAATTTTAGAGACTGTATATATATATATATATTTTAAATAGAATAAATGTTTCCTATAATATGTTTCCAAGTTAATTTCTTTACTACTAACAGACCTGAAAAGATAGATAAATGTGCAATTCTCCATACCCAGTTTTATATTTTTGTACCTTAATAAAATTATGTAAAATAATTAAAAAGAAAACTTGTAGTTTCAAATTTACTGCACAAAAATTTGTAACTGGCAAATAATAAATTTGAGTGTAAGTGCTCCTCTCGGTCGCATTATATAAAATGCTGTGCGTGACATGACATAAAATGAAATGCACAAATTAATTAAAATTTAAAAAGTTGGTAGGCAAGTGGATTCGTTTATAGAAGTCTATAGAAACT
Organism: Caerostris darwini; assembly: GCA_021605075.1. Classification (NCBI taxonomy): domain Eukaryota; kingdom Metazoa; phylum Arthropoda; class Arachnida; order Araneae; family Araneidae; genus Caerostris; species Caerostris darwini. Next base: position 228,051 of record BPLQ01007757.1, read on the forward strand.
TTCCGTTATCCTCTGGAGTGCTTAAATATTTCCTCGGAGTTTAAAAATTAATATCTTTCAAACGATGACTTTATTAAAAAGAAAATGATGAATGTTTGTGAAGCACAGTAAGAAGAAGGATATTTATCTAGCAATTATAAATTATTTTTACATTCGGAAGTATGAAAAATAAATATTTATTTAGAAAAACTGCACATGCAGCATAAAATTTTCTTTTGAATAAATAATTGTATCATTCTGAATTTTATTCTTCAGAAACATGCGTTTCGAATGCTGAATGTGAAAACGGTGGTGCATGTGAAGAGAAAGACGGCAACAAATTCTGCTCCTGCAAATCAGGAGTAGAAGGAGACAGATGCGAAACCGTCGTTGCGTGTAAATCTGGAATATATAAGGACTGTAAAGACGAAGCGGGAACGTGCTCCTTCGATCTAGAGACGAATGCAGCTGAATGCAAATGCTCCGACAATAAGAAACTCAACGATCTAAAGCACATCTGCGAAGGTTTGAATTTTGCAAACTTACAACATACTAATTCTTCTAACACTTCTATGTTTCTCAACATTTATAACGATATGGACAATCAACGGATTTATTAGGAACAGTAAAAATTCCCCTAATAATTTTAAATATTAAAAACATTATAAGACGAAAAGATTTGAAGTATATCATATAAATAAAAAGTTTCCCAGCTTAACATTGTACATAGTAGAAATCATATAATATTTTTTAATAATATTACTTTTTCAATATATGTACATGTTACAAAGTAATAATAACTATAATTAATATTGACTGAATATGTATATATACAAGCATATACTCTATATACGTACACATATATGCAATAACTGTATGTATATATAATAAATATTAAGTGTGTATATAAAAGATTTTTATACAGAATAATTTGTTTACAATCTAATTCAGAAAGTTAAACACAACAGCTGCTGACGATGAACCTTTCCAAAAACAATTACTATTGGTATAAATTCATCTAATAATAATTTACACTTTAAAATAATTATTACATATTAATAAAATCCAAATGCGGTTAAAGAAAATTTACCTGCTGTAAAATCTTAATAAATTTAGTAAATAGTACACATCTTGGATGCATAAGTACTTTTACATTTTTCTTGTTTTGTAGAAATGCAATAGCTCAGTATTGCAGAACAAATTATTTATCTATTAAAACATATCAAAGAGAAATTTATGAATAAAATTACTTTTTATTAAATATACTTTGAAACATTATAACGTAAATTTTGAATATAATTTTACGCACTATTAGAGCTCTTGCACAGTTCTATATTTTTCATTTGATTGTGTCATCCGCTGTTATGTTTTGTAATGGAGTAGTTGTTTACAAATGTGCTGATAAAATGTCCATTCTATCAGTGCATTTGTGTCTTTTAATAATTCATAAGTAAAACAAATTATAGGAATTTAAACATTGAAACTACTAACAATATATCCAGAATACTGAGAAACGTTGTAACTTCCTATTTCAAAACATTTTAATGTAAACCATAAATGTCAAACAAATCATTGCGTCGCATGAGGACTGCACTTAATAATAAATGTGTAAATATATATAATGGCTTTTTTAACAGAATGCGTCTGTGACGGAGATAGAGAGTGTTCTTTCAATGGTGGTGAGAAACAATGCACTTGCAAAAATGGTTACGCTGAAGATGAAGGAATTTGCAAAAGTAAGTGAAAAACATTCTTAATCTTATTCTCTATAACTAGAGGATTTAAAAGGACGTATACTTTGTGTTATGTTAAAAAATGTAAACACATAATTTTTTCACCTATGTGAATAGGAACAAACTCATCCATACATCATAAAACAATTCAAATTGATAAACTACAAACGAGAAAATGATTTGCAATTAATAAAAGCAAGTAATGATTACGGAAGTACAATTATACTGAAATACCTATATTGAATTTCTTTTAAAAAAATAACTTTCATACGTGTAAACTTTCAGAAAATTTATTTTTTTTAAATAAATTAATTGAAAATCAGTTTTAACTTAAAGAAACTATAAAGGAACAAATACTTTTTTTAAATTACCAGAACCAACTTAAAACATAGAAAGAAGAGATTTTGAAACTATCTAAAAAAAGAACAACTTTTGTTTTGATTTAGTAAATGTTTATAATTCAAGGAAAAATAATGTATTTACGAAAAAAGAACACAGAAAGATTTTTTACAAATAAAAAAAAATTACGAAAAAGGTGTTCAAATTTCAATATTTCTGACACAGAAGAGAGTATGTTGACGATAAGTTTTTGCCTAATTTTAGAGACTGTATATATATATATATATTTTAAATAGAATAAATGTTTTCTATAATATGTTTCCAAATTAATTTCTTTACTACTAACAGACCTGAAAAGATAGATAAATGTGCAATTCTCCATACCCAGTTTTACATTTTTGTACCTTAATAAAATTATGTAAAATAATCAAAAAGAAAACTTGTAGTTTCAAATTTACTGCACAAAAATTTGTAACTGGCAAATAATAAATTTGAGTGTAAGTGCTCCTCTCGGTCGCATTATATAAAATGCTGTGCGTGACATGACATAAAATGAAATGCACAAATTAATTAAAATTTAAAAAGTTGGTAGGCAAGTGGATTCGTTTATAGAAGTCTATAGAAACTTTCCGTTATCCTCTGGAGTGCTTAAATATTTCCTCGGAGTTTAAAAATTAATATCTTTCAAACGATGACTTTATTAAAAAGAAAATGATGAATGTTTGTGAAGCACAGTAAGAAGAAGGATATTTATCTAGCAATTATAAATTATTTTTACATTCGGAAGTATGAAAAATAAATATTTATTTAGAAAAACTGCACATGCAGCATAAAATTTTCTTTTGAATAAATAATTGTATCATTCTGAATTTTATTCTTCAGAAACATGCGTTTCGAATGCTGAATGTGAAAACGGTGGTGCATGTGAAGAGAAAGACGGCAACAAATTCTGCTCCTGCAAATCAGGAGTAGAAGGAGACAGATGCGAAACCGTCGTTGCGTGTAAATCTGGAATATATAAGGACTGTAAAGACGAAGCGGGAACGTGCTCCTTCGATCTAGAGACGAATGCAGCTGAATGCAAATGCTCCGACAATAAGAAACTCAACGATCTAAAGCACATCTGCGAAGGTTTGAATTTTGCAAACTTACAACATACTAATTCTTCTAACACTTCTATGTTTCTCAACATTTATAACGATATGGACAATCAACGGATTTATTAGGAACAGTAAAAATTCCCTAATAATTTTAAATATTAAAAACATTATAAGACGAAAAGATTTGAAGTATATCATATAAATAAAAGTTTCCCAGCTTAACATTGTACATAGTAGAAATCATATAATATTTTTTAATAATATATTACTTTTTCAATATATGTACATGTTACAAAGTAATAATAACTATAATTAATATTGACTGAATATGTATATATACAAGCATATACTCTATATACGTACACATATATGCAATAACTGTATGTATATATAATAAATATTAAGTGTGTATATAAAAGATTTTTATACAGAATAATTTGTTTACAATCTAATTCAGAAAGTTAAACACAACAGCTGCTGACGATGAACCTTTCCAAAAACAATTACTATTGGTATAAATTCATCTAATAATAATTTACACTTTAAAATAATTATTACATATTAATAAAATCCAAATGCGGTTAAAGAAAATTTACCTGCTGTAAAATCTTAATAAATTTAGTAAATAGTACACATCTTGGATGCATTTAGTTTTACATTTTTCTTGTTTTGTAGAAATGCAATAGCTCAGTATTGCAGAACAAATTATTTATCTATTAAAACATATCAAAGAGAAATTTATGAATAAAATTACTTTTTATTAAATATACTTTGAAACATTATAACGTAAATTTTGAATATAATTTTACGCAAATTGAGCTCTTCACAGTTCTATATTTTTCATTTGAAAATGTTATGTTTTGTAATGGATTTGTTTACAAATGTGCTGATAAAAATATGTAAATGCGTTTAGAGGAAATTAATGTAGTGTAAAATCTTATTGGGCTTAAGAATTTGAAATATATTACAGTTTTCAGATTTACACAACAAGACAGAACAATTTAAATTTACAATATAAATACCTATCAAAACGAAATTTTGGTAAAATAAACTGTTTAATAATAATCTCTAAAGTCACTTTAAAAATTAAATTTTATGTATGGGAACGAAATAATCACGTTGTTGGAATTCACAATAACTCGGTGGTTTCATTTAATTTTATTTTTCTTATTTACCATTACGTTTTTGGAAAATAATATTAATTTTCTTACCTGTCGATCATTATATCTCGGTCCTTGCAAAATAAAAAGTGTGTCAAAAACGTCCATAGAGTTACTAACCGTATCAACTAAACTTAGAAAACTAGTTATGTGTAGTTAGAAAAATCCATTTTAGACAATGTTAAATGTTATCGTAAATTTTGATACACAAATATTTTCTCAGAAAAATCAATTTTTATTAAAAGAATGTGTTAAAATATATCCATTTGCCTTTTTTAAACAGAATGCGCATGCGGGGAAACTGAAGACTGCTCTTTCAAGGTGGCACGAAAATATGTTCATGTAAAACTGGTTACGTGAAAGTTGATGGAATTTGCAGAAGTAAGTGAAAAATATTGACATTCCTATGCTTCATTAGGATAGGATTTGAACATCAAGTGTTATGTTATATAGTCAGGAAGTAAAACAAGTAATATAAAAAAAAAATTCAAAGTCAATTCCTACTTTTTTTCACTATATTGCAGAAAGTCCTTTACAAATAATTTTCATTCATTTTTTTTAAGTTAAAAAAAATTCTCTCTCTCTCTCTCACATACACACTTTCCATCTCTCTCACTCATTTGTTCACATGTTTCATTTTCCATTTTGTTCCCTCCTTGACTCTCCCTTAGAACCCAGAATGAAAAAGAATCTGAAAAAGAATTTTTTTTTCCAGCGATCTACACGCTTCGCCACTGACGATACTTATTCCTAAATTTATATCCTGCTTAATATCTTATATAAGAGAAATATTTTTCTCCCATATAAAACTAAAATTAATTAATTAAATTTAATGAATGAATTAATATTGGAAAAAAAACTGCATTAACATCAAGTGGCATCCACTACAAGTTGAAAAAAATGTATTTGAACTTGAGGGAATGAATAAAAAGTATTTTATGAACGATTGAAAATTTGAACAATATATATAAATATATATAGGGACAGTGTGAACTATTAGTAGGAATTGAAAAAAAATTCAATTCAAAATTCAACGCATGTATCTTACATTGTTTCTATAAAATTATTACACAAGTAATGAAGCAAAAACTACTGCATGTTTAACACACGTTCCAGTACACTTTTAAATTTTACATTGCGATTAGATATTTCACACCGTAGAAATGTCTATAAACTTAAAGGCAATTTGAAGTTACAGAGCATGCTGAAAACAGTACTCAGAGCAGTAACTTTGCAACAGTTTGGAAACAAAAAAAAAAACCCAATGTCATTTGAAAGTTGAATAAGATGTTTGAATAGCAACAACACGTGGCTTAAACTCTATAGAAGAGTTCATAAGTCATAATGGATGGGGAATAGTGATATATTGGTTTCGCGGAATCTATTAATCAGACTCTTTTAATTTGGACTATATGAAATATGAACTATATGAACTATATGAATTGACTATATGACCGCAACAAAAATTGAACCACCTTTTTCACGGAAAAAAATCTGAAAAACACGAGAAAAATGTGGTTCCATATTCTGCATGTTTCACCGAAATATAGTAACATATATTCTAAAAATATAACGCAAAACAATCTTCAATATAAAGCCCCATTTCAGCACTTTTGTGGCTGCGACTGTTTGACAATTACGAATGCAAGCAAGTAAAAGTCGTTCACCTGTTTTCTTCCACACATGTATACCGCCAAAATAACAATGTTAGTTAGAAAAGGAATAGTTCGAATTGTTACATAATTTCACAAATGCTTTCCAAAAACTTACGTTTGTTATGAATGAGCGTCAATGATAGCTGCAGTGGAGATCACCGTATTGACAATACTGGTAGATGAAGCGGCAGGCGTAATCATACGGACTATTCTGAACTGGTCTTTTTTATTAAACTGGCTATTTTTAACTGGCCAACAGCCCAAAAAATTTACTAATTTGCAATTTATAAAGTCACATTTAGTTTTAAACGATTATGAGCCAAATTTTGTTCGATTTGAACCTAAAAATTGAAAAAAAATAAAGCTTAAAGTAATTTTTAATTTACCTATATTAATCAATGTTAATATTAATGTTAATTATTTCAAATTTCAACTATATTAATGTCAAAGATTTATCATATATTCAATATAAATATTTTTGTTAATACTCCTGAAAAATTATTATTATATTTATCACTGTACAAGGAGGATGTTGCAGTCTCAATTTCCTCTATACCGATATCAAGATCTCTCCGAAACACATCTGCTTAAAGTAAGATGTTTGCTTGGTTTCGTAAAAATAAAACCATATGACAATCCTTCAGTTTGGGCAGAGGCTAGCCATTGCTAGTAATTTCATTTCCCAGCCGAAATCTTTGTCTGCCATACGTGGCTTTTTGAAAGCGCAGTAATACGTTCACGACATTTTATAATCAGTTGTATTACATTTTAATTCCTGCAATTACGGCCCACCTAAGTAATTAGTTTTACTAATTTTATTCGAGATTGCCAAAATTTTTTCTAGTCAGATATATCGTCAGTTCTCTCTCTAATAAGTAATATTTACAATCTCATATGCAGGTAACTCTGAGTGATCCAGGATGTCGCCTATCTAACTCGGTAATTGAAGAGAATTCGGCAAGAAATTCCACAGAGAATAATTCCCTTTTAACTGTCCTCCCAGAGAATATTAAAACAATATGCACGATCATGGATTTGAAAGCGAAGTAGTTTTCATGAATTAGGCTTCTTTTTTTTTTTTAGCAACTTCTATTTTTAAAAGTATCGCTGGAGCGTTTTCATTTTACAACGGCAATTCTGCTCATAGGCTGATTAAATGTTTCGGCTGATTGTTGTAAGTTTAAACTCACACAACTGCATCGTAATTAAAAAATACCATTCGTGTTTAAAATGTTTAACCATAATCTGTATTCTATTTAAATAAATCTTGCTTAAAATTTAGAATTTTTTTTTTTTTTTTTTTTTTTTTTAGCCGTGCTACAACGATTTAATTTCATGCGTAAATCTTAAAAGCTTTGCTAAAAAACATGTTTTTAACAATTTGTACTTGTTGGAAATATTAATCAATAATTATTAATTTAAACATAATAGCTACGGATGTTGTGTAAGTACAATATTTATGTATAATAGGATAGTAGAGAAAATGTAAATGTAATTGAAAGTATGGGCGGTATAACAAAGAATAATTAGAAATATAATGTACTTTGCAATAAAATAATAACATCATTTTAACTGGTATATTTTACCCAATCCTAATTTAAATAGTGATCAATTCTAAATGTTTACAAGCTTAAAAAATGTTTAGTATACTATATCAATGAGTTTCAGATATTTAACTTCGTTTTAACAAATAGAATCTATCACAAAGAAAAAAGAGTAAATAATTAATAAGATAAATATCAGAAAACAAAACTAATGAAAACAAAAATTAGTTTTTGGAATGGAAAAGTTGAAATGAGTTATTAACATTAAAGAAATTATTATGAAAGAAAAAACACTACTATCAATTTTATTAAAATATGTTAAAATCTTAACTAGAGTGATTTTTATTCGTTAATACTGAGTAGAAAACTAATATAACTAATAGTATTTAAACTAATATCGTGTCTTAAAAGAAATGTAAGAGGATTTAAAGAAAATTCTTAATGCAAAACATGGTTTTCAAATAATTAAATTCCTAAGGACTTAATAAGAAAATAGATACTGTAACATATTGGGAAAATTTATAAATTAATGTAGGTGAAATAAAGTATAAATTTCATTAACAAACCACATTAAAAAATTATTAATAAAATCATTTGGTAACATAATAATTTTTTAAGAAAAACGCATAAAACCAATATGTAAAAATAAAAAACACGTTTTGTAGCAATTTGGCGAAAAAATTAATACAAAAATGTATTCTATTTACTAAGATAAATTTAGTAAAATACTAAACATCAAAAATTAATTGACTTCTTTCCAAAAAAATTACTTTCGTTTTGAAATACAAAATTCTTGTATTTCCACGGTGCAAAAAAACTTTCATATCCCACCAAAAATTCCTCTTCATTTTGTACGACATTCATGGGGAAAACATTCTCAAATAAAATCCCTCTATAAAGAAGAACACTCGCACGTCACTTCCAGTAGCGTGGTTTTCTGTGATGTCACTTCCGATCTCCGAAATACAGCAATTACTGCTTGTGCACTTGCCAAATGTAACTTTTAATTTCGATATTTTGAGGAACAGCACTCACAGTGTTCAATATATATACTACTGTATTCAAAAAGTAAGACTAATTTTCAATTTAAAATTCCCGGGCCTTATGGAATTTCAATTTTTTTTTTTAGGATATGGTTATTAGGTATTTTTTTAGGTCCTCGACATCTGTGTGAAATTTGACTTCAAAATATTCATTAGTGTTTGAGTTACGCTTGGCTTTGTGAGACGCGAAAACATTTTTTTTTTTGTTCCAACGCAGCTGGCAACCACTTAGACAATTGTCTTTGATGCCTTAAGGCAAGCGCTGCACAGACGTTACTAGTAACGTCCTAGACGTTAGACGTCTAGAACGTTAAAGGGGATTCCGAAATGCTACAAACATCCATGGCACCGCCGGGACTCGAACCCGAAACTTGTGGTACCGAGCGCCAGAGCTCAAGCCACTCGGCCATTCAGGTCCAGACGCGAAAACTGATTCCGTCGAATTTTGAAATGTATTGAATTAATTGGGCAAAGAACTTGCATTCAATTTTGTTTGGGGAAATGTACAGAATGTTGCAGAAGGCATTAGGGGAGCATTCCTATATCGGAAAGAAATCTTTAGAAGTGGTATAAACAGTTCAAAGAAGGCAGAGAACGCGTTGAAGACGAAGAGCCCTCAACCGACGATGCTCACGTCCAAAAAATTAAAGATGTGGTGCTTGCAAACCGTCTATTTACAATTAGAAACCTTGCTGATGATGTTGGAATATCAAAATGATCGATCAATTCCATTTTGGGCCAAAAACGCGTCAATTCTTGATGGGTACCGAAAACACTGAATGCGCCAGCTCACGCTGCATTGATTCTTCGTGATATTTTCGCCAAAAATCAAACCCATATCGTTCCACAACCACCGTATACACACAGTGCGACTTCTAGCTATTCCCTAATCTCAAAAGAACAGACCGGGGACACCATTTTGAGTCGATTGAAGAGATTCAACGTGAATCACCGCGCGCGTTGAAAGCCATCCCTGACTTTTTAGCATGCATTGAGGATTGGAAAAAAAGTTGGCATAAGTGCATTGCGTCCGGAGAGGTTTACTTTGAAGGCGATGAAATAAATTTGGAAGTATAAATAGAGAGTTTTTGAAAAAAATTTAAATTGATCTTACTTTTTGGGCACAGTAGTATACAACCCACCTACTTAAATTTTGGTCTTCTTGGGCCGTAATTCTAAAATGTGGTTCTTCTCTTAAAAATGCAATTTACAGTTCTTGTTGTGAGAGTCTCAGTTTCTACCATCTTGCTAAATATGGTTGCTTTTAACTCGATTCTTCAATTGTTCAAGAGTTTGACCTCGTAATTATTCATATAATTGATGCTATGTACTCATAATAGATATCTTGAAATTTTACTATGCGCTTTCTATTTGATAAAACTTTAGACGCTTTTAAAGTGTGTTTCTTATCACTTACTCATTTTTTAACAATGTTAATTTATTGTTTCGATTACTTTTTATATGACATCCGCTCCATTACTTTGAATATGCCATTTTTGTGCAATATTAAATTATTGGGCAAATGTTAAGAAAAATGTTCCTAATGGTCATTTTTTAAACAAAGTTTTCCAGTTATTTCATTACTGTTTGAAAAATTTTAGAGTATATTTAAAATCTTATCTTCTTTAAAATGTTTATAAGAAATTGGTTATGGTATTTTTTATATTTAAGGTACATTAATTGAGACTTTTTTTTTACTATTTTAGGCTGCGATTGTGGAAAATACTCTCATTATTGCTACTTGGATACAATGGATCGCAAACTATGTCTATGCAATTTTGGATATGTACAAATTAATGGATATTGTTATGGTATCGTATTTAGCATTAGATTTAATTCAATATAATATATTTATATTTATTCTTATATTTAAGTGCATGTTCTACAGTTCCTTAATTTCATTATAGGAAATAACTAAATGATAAGACAGGAAAATAAATAATGAAGTTCGTATGTGTTCTTCCACAACGTTTTTTACCTACGTTAATCAAATGTCCAGCACTTTCAAAGGAAGGCCCAATACCTTTTGTTCTTCTTTACCTGTATTTGGGGAGTTTCCTTCAATATGGTTCATTACTCTAAACTCCATGATGCTAAAAGAACTCTAATGTGCCAGAATTTAAAATCGAAAAAGTTAAAAATGTATCAAAATTAAATACCTACCACGCGTGTTAGAAAAACGAAAAACGCCAAACGAAGTCAAGGGAGAAATTGATAATTATTATATCTGTTTATCTTACATATCTCTGTAAAGTCCACCCCGATAGATGCCATGCTGATGTTGACTGGTGATAAGCCCTTGAGAACAGTTATTCAGGAGAAAACCTTAATAATGTGGGAAAAGATCATCAGAGTGCCAGGATGTTGACTTCATTCCAGAGTGGAACTCTGGAATGAAGTCAAATATGACCTGATCAGAAATTTAAAGACTCAGATGGGCTTTCTGCAGGGAGTCCTCCGGCTAAAATATTCACTTGGTTTAAATCACGAACCAGAATTACTCATTCCACCACAAAATCCAGTGCATTTGAAATCTTTCTGCATTAATCTTGATTTGGGCCAAAAGATTACAAAAAGTAATACAGACACTTCTATTTTGTGAGCCCTTGCTCTAGAAATGTTAAACATTCCTTACCCTGATCAAGAGTGGCTCAGAATCTTTACCGATGGATCCCTCCTGTCTGATAGCCCTAACGCCAGTGCCGGAGTTTTTTCAGAATTTTTTTCTTTCTACGTCTCTGTTGGACGAGTTACTGCGTTTGATGAGGAAATTACTGCGATTCGCACAGCTCTGTTCCAGCTGCACTGCCATCTGGAAAAAATTACAAGAACTGTTATCCTCTGTGATTCTAGAGCTGCTCTGTTAGCTATTGTTTCTAAAAATAATCTTAAAACCCAATACATATTGGATTGCCGTTATCATCTTGAAAACCTGGCATCACTTGAAAAAACTATAGTCCTCCAATGGGTTCCAGCCCACTGTGGGGTTCCAGGCAATGAGAAGGCCGACTTAATGACTAAAAGGGGGGGGAAGGCTTTAATCACACAAAAAATATCTCGTCCTATACCCTTCCATTCTATCAAAAAATCTCATCAAAAGATCAATTCAAGTCCGCGCTCAAGACCTCTATAACCGTGTTTCCCAAAAGTCCTGGAAGATTGCCATCCCAAATCTATGTAATGTTTCAAGGAGTAGAGCAGTCGCTCATTTCCGACTAGCCACTGGACATGACTGCCTGCGTAAACATCTTTACAGACACAAAATTGTTCCTTCCCCCGATATGCACTCTGTGCAGCTCTGGAGAGGCTGTGGACTCCACCCATCTACTTCACTGTCCTGCTCTGTGCAAGAATTTTCTCGCCGAGCGATATTGGGAGGCTAAAGATATGTTAAATTAATGAACTCTGTTGCAGCATGTTTTGTTGTTTTCTCTGTTCTTTTTTATTTTTCGTTGTTCTGTAACTGTTCATAATCTGCCATTGGAAATAAAAAAAACCTTACTAATCTATATAATACATTGGTATTGACACCATTTCCAGTGAGATATATGTAAGTATTTTTGCAGAGTAATGATTTTCCCCACCATCGGTGAATAAACAGGAGCACCTTAGTTCTGAACAGCCCAAGGTCTCTTTCCGTTCTCTGAAGGAAATACAAATTCTTCTTGACAAAATATTTAAGACTTCAGATCTCTGATGATACATTTAAAAGTCGGCATCACATGAAAAACATTCAAGTATATCAAGAGATTGAATGGGAAAATATGACATCCAAATAGATTATACTTGGTTGTATCAGAATATTGGCAAATCTCGCGTCATGAAAACGAATACCTGGTGGAAATTAGTTGAATTGTCTCCTCGACTACATAAAAAAATACAATAAGTTCACTCGTTAATGAAAAATTTTCCTTAATCACACGTTATTCATTCTAAACTGCATAAAACAAGAGATCTAAAATGTAAAGAAACAAGTCTGTAATTTTTTTAGAACTTTATAAGTAGAATTATCATATATAATATATATTTATTGTATGTTTTTTTGGAGATGTTACCTGAATAAAACTAGGTATATCATGAAATACATTATATTGAAAAGCACTTCTAATATTTTTAGGATATAATGTTTCTAATTACAATCCAATTATTTTTTACTTTTATTTATTGTATTTTAGAGGATCACGCGACATCTACTGTGACAACCAAACAAGAGGTAACATCTGAAAAGAGTAATACTGCCTTTTATATTTTAATTTAAATTTTAAATGATGCTTTTGAATTATTTAAAATAATTTTATAAAGATGTGAATAAATTTTGCTAACTTTATTTCAATGACTGTTTTATTTTGATGATACGCGTTTTATTTCAGTTAGTTATTAAAACAATTTAAAATTATATTCTCAATTGCTAATCTGAATTAACTATATATTAAAAGAGATAATACTAAATATTTTTGCAAAATGCTCTTTTATTTATTTAAGGAAAAGTACGAATTATTTTCTTTTTTCAATTAAATTTAATGAAAACTCGTACAGATTGAAGAATACACTACATGTATTGAAGTAGAAAGAAACTAACCTATTCCGTCAATAAATATTTAACTTTCCCTTTATAAATAGGAACTAATAATAATAAAACCTCATTTCCTGAAACGAAAAAAGAAAGAATGGACATTTTGTGAAATAATTGCAACAAGATCTAGTAATTCAATCTTCTGTGATAAGACTTTAGTCAGTGATCTTTCGAGGGAAGATATCTGTCGAATTTTCCATTCAAATTTAAATCAATCTTCTTGCTGTGATTAATGCGTCTCTTATACTACGTGCATGATTTGATCATATGTAACCATTTAACAAATGTGCAATTCATCCAAAATTTGCAGAATTGTCAAATCCAAGGATACAACGTGCTTTCAACGTTTGAGATGTCCATAGGCTTGGTTGAACCAAAACAATACACAAACAGCGTGTCGATCTAGTCTGATGACAGATTGTACGGACTGAGAGATCGTGAAACCAGTCTCACAACACTTTTACTTTCTATTATCAATGATCTGATGCATAAATGACCCTCTGTGACATGAAACAGCACTGAGAGATTACTCAGAGAACAAGGTCTAGCTCGCGATATGCACATTACCCCTCAACCCTAAACATGGCCAATTGCAATTGCAAGTGCTACCGGTATTATTCTCAAATTTCACTGACTGGAGTAGAGCTTCTTCATAGTTAATTGCCATTCAGTATTTGGCCACGATGACCAGTAAAATTTTTCATATATTTATAAAGAACTGATGTTGGATATTAGTTTACAAACACTTTCCACATATCTCAATAATTATTAGTAACTTCTTTTCCCAGCCTGACTCTTTGGTTGTCATTTGTGGATCTTTTTTGGAATGTCATTTGTGGCTCTCTCGTGATAATTTATGATCCGTTGTACTGCATTTTAATTCCCGCAATTACACATTCCTGCAATACCTGCCCATACGAGCAATCCCTTCTACTGATTTTATTTGAGATAGAAAAAAACTTTTCTAGTCTTATATATCGTGAGTTCTCACTCTAATCAATAATATTTACACTCTTATATGCTGGTAGCTCTGTGCTACCCAGAATGTTGCATTTTTAATTCGATAATTGAAGAGAAATTTAAAATAAATTCCACTGAGAATAATTCCCTTTTAATTGTCCTCCTAGAAATTTTTAAAACAATATACATGAGCCTGGATTTGGAAACAAAGCAATTTCGATGAATTATGCTTCTCCTTTTCTATTCTTTTGCTACTTCTGTTTTTAAAAATATCGTTAGAACTGTTTTCATTTTACAAAGACATTCTTGCTCATAGGCGGATTAAATGTTTTGGCTGATTATTGTAAATTTAAACTTACACAACTGCATTACCATTAACAAAAAATAATTTATGTTTATAATTCGTAAACATAATCTGTATTCTATTTAAATAACTCTTGCTGAAAAATTAAAATTCATTATTTTATGTAGCTTTTAGCCCTACTACGACTACAACGTTTCCTAAGTCAACTCCACGAAGTAAGATTTAATTTCCTGTGTAAATCTTAAAACCTTTGCTAAAAGCATGTTTTTAACAATTTGTACATGTTAGAAACTCAAAAGATTTTTTTAAAAATATTATTCAATAATTATTAATTAAAACATAATATCTACGGATGTTGTGTAAATACAATATTTATGTATGATAAAATAGTAAAGAAAATGTAAATGTAATTGAAAATTATGGGCGGTATAACAAAGAATAATTATAAACATAAAATACTTTACAATAAAATATTAACATTATTTTAACTAGTATATTTTACCCATCTCTGGTTTAAATAGTGATCAATTCTAAATGTTTGCAAATTTAAAAAAAGATCTAGTTAACTGTATCAATGAGTTATAGGTATTTAACTTCATCTTAACAAACAGAACTAATCACAAATGAAGAAAGAGTAATTTAATTGATTAGAGAAACGTCAGAAGAAAATTAATGAAAAAAAATGTATTTTTGGAATGAACAGTCTTTTTTTATTCTTTTAGGCTGCGATTGTGGAAAATACTCTTACTATTGCTACTTGGATACAATGGACCGAAAACTTTGTTTATGTCACTTTGGATATGTGCAAATCAATGGATATTGTTATGGTATCGTATTTAGCATTAGATTTAATTCAATATAATTTATTTATTTTTATTCTTATATTTAAATGTATGTTATACATTTTCTAAATTTCAATATATATAAATAACTAAACGATAAGACAGGAAAATAAATAATGACGTTCGTATGTGTTTTTCCACAACTGTTTCATCTCGTTAATCAAATATCCAGCACTTTCAAAGGAAGGACAAATCACCTTTTATTCATGCTTACCTGTATTTGGGGAGTTTCCTTCAAGGTGGTTCAATTCTCTAATCTCCATTATGCTAAAAGTACTCTAATGTGCCTGAATTTAAAATAGAGAAAGTTAAAAATGTATCAAAATTATATAACTACCATGATTGTTAGTAAAACGGTGGAAAAACATGAACACCTTAGTTCTGAATGGCACAAATGTCTCATTTCGTTCACTGAAGGAGATACAAATTCTTCTTGACAAAATATTTAAAACTTCAGATCTCTGATGATAGATTTAAAAATCTGGATCACATGCAAGTCATTCAAGTAATAAAGAAATTGAATCTAAAGATATGACATCCAAATAGATTATACTTGGTTGTAAAAGCATATTGGAAAATCGCGCCTTATGAAAAGGATTACCTGGAAAAAAATACCTGGTGGAAGTTAGTTGAATTTTCTTCTCAACTACACAAATAAAGGCAATAAATCATATTTCTTGCAAGTTCATCCGTTAAAGTCAAAATTTTCCTTTATCACACGTTATTCATTCTAAATTGCATAAAACAAGAGATCTAAAATGTAAAAAAACAAGTCTGTAATTTTTTTAGAAGTTTATAAGTAGAATTATCCTATATAATGTATATTTACCATATGTTTTTTTGCAGATGATACCTGATTAAAATTATGTATATCATGAAATACATTATATTGAAAAGGAATTCTATTATTTTTAGGATATAATATTTCTAATTACATACCAATTTTTTTTTACTTTTATTTATGGTATTTCAGAGGATTACACGACATCTACTGTGACGACCATACAAGAGGTAACCTCTGAAAAAAGTAATGCTGCTTTTTTTTTATTTTAATTAAAATTTTAAATGATGCTTTTGAATTATTTAAAATAATTTCATAATGATGCGAATAAATTTTGCTAGCGTTATTTCAATGAACTGTTTTATTTGGAGTATTTGTGTTTTATTTCAATTAGCTATTAAAACAATTTAAAAATGTATTTCGCAATCGGTAATCTGAATAAACTAAATTTTTAAAGAGATAATACTAAATATTTTTGGAAAATGCTCTGGTCTTTATTTAAATAAAAGTACGAATTATTTTCCGTTTTGAATTAAATTTAGTGAAAACTCATACAGATTGAAGAATACACTACGTGTATTGAAGTAGAAAGAAACTCACCTATTCTGTCAATAAATACACTCATGTCCCTAAATTAAGGATAATTCAAAATCACACAGAAATTGAACTCTAAAATAAAAATTTTACCTGTAGATTTATCACACACATCTTGAAGAAGAATATGCAAATTACAGGAAACCACCAGATGGCGCGGATAGTACGTCACAATGACGAGAGTGTAAGAGAGGGGTATATAAGGAATGGTGGCAAAGAAGTAAAATTGTTCACAAGCGCTTTAAACGCCTCTCAGTGCAATAACCGCATAGTTATGGCACAAAAGAAGCATTTGGATGATTTTTTACGTGGTAGAATTATCGGACGACTGGAATGTGGACGTATCCAGCTGGAAGTATCGGAGGAACTTGGAATCGCCCAGAGTGTCATCTCCAGGCTTTGGCAACGATTCCAAGATGATGGTAATGGGAGTAGATGTTACAGCACAGATCGCCCCCGAGTTACAACGCCAAATGAGGACCGGTATTTAGCAGTTACTGCCAAAAGAAACAGACCGAGTACAGCATCAGACATGTCTCGTCAGCTCTCTTCAGCTACCGGTACGATAGTTTCAAGGCAGACCGTGTACAGACGCTTAGGGTACATTTGTCTATATGCTCGTAGGCCTGTCAGATGTGCTCCACGTACCGCAACTCACTGTCACCTGCGATTAACCTGGAGTAGAGAGCATGCATTGTGGACACCGCAACAGTGGTCTGGTGTGATGTTTTCCGACGAGTACAGGTTTAGTTTGCAGTCTGATTCTCACCGGACATTCATATGGAGATTGCCAGGTACCCGTTATCTGGCCATCCCGTTACCTAGGATGGCTCGTTTGGGGAGAAATTATTCTTGGTTCCAGAACTGACTTGAATGTTCGAAGTGTAACGATAACAGGCCACATCTATCGGGATGTCATTCTGGAACAACATGTACGTTTGTTTCGGGGCGCCATGGCTGCTGAATTTCTGTTTATGGATGACAACGCCCGTCCTCACCGTGCAAACATTGTAGACGAATGCCTTCAATTGGAGGATATCACCCGTATGGATTGGCCAGCATACTCACCGGACTTGAATCCAATAGAGCATGTGTGGGATATGCTTGGCCACGAATTGCAGCCCGTCATCCCCTTCCACCTGTCAATCGGAATTGCGGAGGACATTGCTTGATGAGTGGTGTAATATTCCAAAAGATCAGATTGATAATTTGATACTCAGCATGCCTAGGCGTTGTAAGGCCTGTATTGCATCGTCCGGGAAATACTCCATATTAACCATCATACTAATCATGTTATACTGTTTTTTGTAAATAGGTTCTTTTTTGAAATTTGCTCCATGGAGTAAAAATCGCAATTTTTATTAATTATGTCAAACATATAGCATCTTTTTTGTTCTTTACCATTTTTTTAATAAATAGACTTTACAAATAAGTCAAATTTGTTTTGCTTCTGTCTCTTTCTTTGCCTGAACTTCATTATCCTTAATTTATGGACATGAGTGTATTTAACTTTCACTTTATAAATGGGAACTAATAATAAAAAAACGTCATTTCCTAAAACGAAAAAAGAAAGCATGAACATTTTGTGAAATATTTGAAACAAAATTTAGTAAATCAATCTGCTGTGATAAGACATTAGTCAGTGATCTTTCGAGGGAAGGTATCTGCCGAATTTTCCATTTAAATTTAAATCAATCTTCTTGCTGAGATTAATGCGTCTTTTAAACTACGTACAAATTTGAGCATATGTAACCATTTAACATATGTGCAATTCATCCAAAATTTGCAAAATTGTCGAATCCAAGGATACAATGTGCTTTCATCGTTTGAGATGTCCATAGGCTTGGTTGAGCCAAAACAATACACATACAGCGTGTAGATCTAGTCTGATGACAGATCGTGAAACCAGTCTCACAAAACTTTACTTTCTATTATAGCTATCTGGAAATTTTACTATGCACTTTAAATTAAAAAAAAACAACTTTAGACGCTTTTAAAGTATGTTTCTGATCACTTGCTATATGACATAAGCTCTATTACTTTGCATATGTCATTTCTCGGCAATATTACTTTCTTGCGCAAATGTTAATAAAATGTTCCTAAGTTTTGTTTTTTAAACAAAATTTTCCAGATATTTCATTAATGTTTGGAACCCAGAGTAAATTTAAAATCTTGTCTCTATTAAAATGCTTATAAGGAAATTGATTAAAGTATTATATTTATGATTTATTCAATCATACTACCTTTATTATTGCTTTAGGCTGCGATTGTGGAAAATACTCTCACTCTTGCTATGTGGATACAATGGATCGCAAACTTTGTCTATGCCACTTTGGATATGTGCAAATGAATGGCTATTGTTATGGTATGCTAGGTTATATAGGTTATATACTACTGTGCCGAAAAAGTAAAGCAAGTTTTTAGTTTAAATATTCCGGGCATATGGAATTTTAATTTTTTTTTCTTTTTTTAGTTGTCGGCACTGTCCGTAACATGTATGTGAAATTTCACACTAATGAATATTTTTCTACTTATGTCGAAATATGCTTTAGTGTTTGAATTACGCTTGGCTTTGTGAGACGCTAAAACTTTTTCCGGCTATTTTTGAAATGTACTGAATTATTAGGCCAAAGAACTTGCATTAAATTTTATTTGCGGAAACTTATAGAATGGTTCATAACGGCATTCGTTGAGCTATTCTATATCGGAAAGAAATGTGTAGAAGTGGTATGTATAGTTCAAAGAAAGCAGAGAACTTCTGGCTGTTCCCTAAACTCAAAAGACCACTCCCGAGACTCAGCCTTGAGTCGATTGAATAAATTCAAAGTGAATCGTCGCGCACTTTAAATGCCATCCCTTCCAATGACTTTTTAGCATGCATTGAGAATTTGAAAAAAAGTTCGAATTGTGTCCGGAGAGGATTATTTTGAAAGTGATCATATTAATTTGGAAGAATAAATAGAGAATTTTTGAAAAAAAATGAAATTGGTCTTACTTTTTGAGCACAGGAGTATACAACCCACCTATAGAGTCTCAGTTTCTACCATCTTGCTAAATAAGGTTGCTTTTAACTTGATTCTTTAATTGTCCAAAGTTTGGCCTCGTAATTATTTAGATAAATTATGCTATTTAATCATAACAACTATCTTGAAATTTTACTACGCGCTTTCTGTTCGAAAAAACTTTAGATGCTTTTAAAGTGTATTTCTGATCACTTGTTCATGGTAAAAGCTCCATTACTTTGCATATGTCCTTTTTGGGAAATAATACTTTATTGCGTAATAGTTAAGGAAATCTTCCTAATTTTTGTTTTTAAACAAAAGTTTCCAGATATTTCATTAATGTTGGAACCCACAGTAAATTTAAAATCTTATCTGTTTTAAAATGTTTATAAGGAATTTGGTTATGGTATTTTCTATACTTCAGGTTTATTAATTGAGACTATCTTTTTTATAATTTTAGGCTGTGATTGCGGAAAATACTCTTACTCTTGCTACTTGGATACAATGGAACGTAAACTCTGTCTATGCCACTTTGGATATGTGCAAATGAATGGCTATTGTTATGGTATGCTATTTAACAGTAGATTTAACTTTAATATAGGTTATTTATAATTATTCCTATGTTTACGTGCATCTTTTACATTTTATTAATACTGATAAATAACTAAATAATAAGAGAGGAAAATAATTAATGAAGTTAGTATGTTTTCTTCTCCAGTTTTCTACTTATGTTATTCAAATATCCAGCACTTTCTAAGGAAGAATAAATCACCTCGGTTCATGCTTACCATTGATGTCACTTTGAAAACTTCATAAGAAATCGATTTAATCAATTTCGTGCTTTAATCAATTTTCAGTTTTGTTTCCTTTTAATAAATTTCGTAGATCTATTAAAGGGACGAAGCTCAAGATGCTTTTCTGAATCACTGTATCCTGTGCAAAAAACCAAAATTTCACATTTAACAGGTTCTAGTTTAACTGTACCATTCTAACCTGGTGCCGAAGACTCGACAAATCAGGGATTCTTCTGGAGTGAAGAGTGATATTTCTGGACCCTGCTTGTATGTATCACAAAATAGTTGGATGAAATTGAAATCGAACGCGGTATGAAATTTTGGAGTAGAAGATGAGGTTGTATTTCTTGAGTTTTTCGTTTAGTACTGCTACACCATCACTGTGCCTAGAGCTGTCCCTTTACAGCTAGCGAATGCTAAGAGTGAGAAGTCTGTTTGGGCTAAGTGACGCTCTACAATCATATGAGATCATAGCCTACGGCTTAAACTGGATACTATAAACATACATGGAACCTTCAGGACTAGAACCCGAAACCTGTGGCACAGTGTGCCAGAGCTCTAGACACTTGGACATTCAGGCCCCTGAGTGTTCCGACTGTCAGGATCGCATGCAGGTGGAATTCATGTCAGGATCGATATTATTGAATTGAGGCGAAATTCTAAATCTTATGTACTAAATTTGTCCAATGGGCCCATATGTCCAAAACAGAATTAAATTTATGAATTATAAAGAGAATAGTCCTATTTTAAGCCCCAGATAAATTTATAAACAAACAGAACATTGATTTTAAATATAAAATACCAATATTTAATTCTTCGTAACTAGTTTCGTATTTAATGTCATGCAATTTTATTATTATTTTAACCATTTCATCATTTAAAATTAGACCAAAAACTTCGTTTAAAATTTTTTATTTCCCTAGCTGCAACCACCACTTCTATGGTCACTACTGAAGAGCCAAAAACAACGACACCTACGACAACTTTGAGAGGTAAATTAAAAACATTTTTAGATTTTTTAAAATTCTTTCATATATTTATGTTTTTATAAATTATTATTATTTTTATTATTTGGAATTAAGGTTATCTCTCTAAACTGCCTACTCTAATTTAAATGCTTAACTAAATTTCTAGACACAAATTAGAAACCCAAAACCAAACGCTTTGTAGTGCATTTTATATGAGGTAAATAAGAAGTAGGTGAAACACCTTAATGGTTAATTTAAATTTATTTAATATTGAGGGATCTGTCATTGGCTCCATTGCAGAACACAAGTGATAGCGTAGAAAAATCAACCGCAACAACAATGTAATCTGTTTAACATATACATAAGCTTATATCTCTTCTAACCATTAGCATTAAGTGACTGATACTTTACATATTAATCAAAGGCGTCGTTCAGTATTAGCCCGTCCATTCCTTTAATAGCACGCAGTACTCAACAGCTGCAAATGATCCCATACCAGTGTAAGTGATACATCTCCAATAGCGAAAATATCATAGTCACCCAGACTTCTATAGTAACTCATGTTATATACTACTGCGCCTAAAAAGTAAAGCAAGTTTTTAATTTAAATTTCTACGCATATGGAATTAAATTTTTTTTTTTTTTTTTTGGTGATCGGCTTGGGAAATTTGACACTAATGATTATTTTTCTACTTACGTCAAAATATACTTTAGTGTTTGAGTTGCGTTTCGCTTTGTGAGACACTAAAACTGATTCCGGCAATTTTTAAAATGTACTGAATTAATTGAGCAAAGTACTTGCATTAAAGTTTGTTTGCGTAAACGTATAGAATGGGGCATGAAGGCATTTGGTGAGCTATTCTATATCAGAAAGAAATGTTTAAAAGTGTTACCAACAGTTCAAAGAAGGCAGAGAACTTTTGGCTATTCCCTAAAAGACCAATCCGGGGACACCGTTTTGAGTCCATAGAAGATATTCAACGGGAATCGCCGCGCGCTTTGAAGGCCATATCTTCCGATGACTTTTTACCACGCATGGAGAATTGGAAAAAAAATTTGGCATAAGTGCATTGTGTCTGGAGAGGATTACTTTGAATTCGTTGAAATAAATTTGAAAGAATGAATAGATAGTTTTTGAAAAAAATTAAAACTGGTCTTACTATTTAAGCACAGTAGTATACAACCCACCTATTTAAATTTTGTTCTTCTTGGGCCTTAAGACTCAAACGTGGTTCTTCTCTTCAAAATGCAATTTACAGTTCTTCTTGAGAGAGTCTCAGTTTCTACCATCTTCCTAAATATGGTTGCTTTTAACTCGATTCTTTAATTGTACAAAGGTTGGCCTCGTAATTATTTAGATAAATTATGCTATTTGATCATAACAGCTATCTTGAAATTTTACTATGCGCTTTCTATTCGAAAAAAACTTTAGAGACTTTAAATGTATATTTCTGATCCCTTTTTATATGACATAAGCTCCATTACTTTGCATACATAATTTTTAGGCAATACTACTTTCTTGCGCAAATGTTAAGAAAATGTTCCTAATTTGTTTTTTAAAGAAAAATTTCCAGGTATTTCATTAATGTTTGGAACCCAGAGTAAATTTAAAATCTTGTGTCTATTAAAATGCTTATAAGGTAATTGATTAAAGTGTTATATTTAAGATTTATTCAATCAGACTACCTTTTTTATGGTGAGTGCGTGCACCTGGTAACACTTTTTTTTCACGCCTGGTGGCTAAAAGATCTGCAACTTGGCATTATTGTTAGATTAATGAACTCTGTTTCAGCAGGTTTTGTTGTATTTGTTGTATTATTTTGTTGTTTGTTGTATTTGTTGTATTATTTTTTTTTTCGTTGTTCTTTTTTTGCAGTATCTGTTCATAATCTGCCGTTGGAAAAAAAAATATTTTTTATGGTTTTAGGCTGCGATTGTGGAAAATACTCTCTAAAAAAATTAAAACTGGTCTTACTTTTTAAGCACAGTAGTATACAACCCACCTACTTAAATTTTGGTCTTCTTCGGCCTTAAGACTAAAACGTGGTTCTTCACTTAAAAATGCAATTTACAGTTCTTCTTGAGAGAGTCACAGTTTCTACCATCTTGCTAAATATAGTTGCTTTTAACTCGATTCTTTAATTGTCCAAAAGTTGGCCTCGTAATTATTTCTATAAAATATGCTATTTAATCATAATAGCCATCCTGAAATTTTACTACGCACTTTCTATTCGAAAAAATTTAGACGCTTTTAAAGTGTGTTTCCGATCACTTGATATATGACATCAGCTCCATTACTTTGCATATGTCATTTTTGGGCAATATTACTTTCTTGCGAAAATGTTATGAAAATGTTCCTAATTGTTTTTTAACCAAAAATTTTCCAGTTATTTCATTAATGTTTGGAACCAAGAGTAAATTTAAAATCTTGGCTCTATTAAAATGCTTATAAGGAAATTGATTAAGGTGTTATATTTAAGATTTATTCATTCAGACTATCTTTATTATTGCTTTAGGCTGCGATTGTGGAAAATACTCTCACTCTTGCTATGTGGATACAATGAATCGCAAACTTTGTCTATGCCACTTTGGATATGTGCAATTGAATGGCTATTGTTACGGTATGGTATTTAGCACTAGATTTATACGTTATTTATAATTATTCCTAAATTTAAGTGCATCTTTTGCATTTTATTAATACAGATAAATAACTAAATAATAAGAGGGGAAAATAATTAAGGAAGTTCGTATGTTTTCTTCTGTAGTTTTCTACTTACGTTATTCCAATACCCAGTGCATTCAAAGGAAGGACAAATCACCTCGGTTAGTGCTTACCATTGCTGTCGCATTGAAAACTTAATAAATCGATTTTAATAAACTTCGTTGCTTAATCAATTTTCAGTTTTGTTTTCTTTCAATAGATTTCGTCGATTTATTAACGACATGAAACTCTAGATGTGTCTCTGAATCATTGTACCCTGTGCAAAAAGCAGATTTAACAGGTTCTTGTTGAACCGGGAGCCGAAGACTCGAGTGAACACAGAAAAAAAGATTTTTTTTTCAACGCGATTTACACCAGTTATATTTTCTGAACATTCCTAAATAAATCAGGGATTCTCCTGGATTGATGAGTGATCTTTCTGGTCTCTTGCTTATATGTAACGGAAAATAGTTCAAAGAAATTGAAATTGTACGTGGTATGGGATTTTGGAGTAGAAGATGAAGTACCTTGTATTCTATTTCTTGAGTTTTTCGACTACTACTACTACTACACCACACCACATCACTGTGCCTAGAGCTGGGTTGCCCCTTTACAGCCAGCGAATGATGCGAGTGAGAAGTCTGATTGGGCTCCGTGACGCTCTACAGTCATACGAAATCATGACCTACGCCTTAAACTGTATTCCGAACCACTATAAACATCTATGGCATCGACGGGACTCGAACCCAAAACCTGCAGCATCGCTCTAGCCTTCAGGCCTCTGAGTTTTCCGACTTGAGGTGGAATTTAGGTCACAATCGATAATATTGTATTGAGGAGAAATTCTAAATTGATCATTCATACTAAATTTGTCCAATATGACCATGCGTCCAAAATAGAATTAGTTTTATGATTTATAGAAAAAGGAGTCCTGTTTCAAGCCCCAGATAAATTTAAACAAAGACAAAAATTTGTTTTAAATACATAATATCAATACTTAATTCTTCATAACTGGTTCCGTATTTAATGTTACGCAATTCTATTATTATTTTATAAATTTCTTCACTTATAATTAGACCTCAAATCTTCGTTTAAAGTTTTCATTTCCTTAGATGTAACCACCACTTCTGTGGTCACTATTGAAGAGCCAAGAACAACGACGCCCACGACAACTTTGAGAGGTAAATTTAAAAAAAAATATTTGGATTTTTTAAAATTCTTTCATATATTTATCTCGGATAAATTATTATTATTTTAATCTTTTAGGAATTAATATTATCTCTCTAAACTGCATACGTTAGTTAAAATGCTAAACTAAATTTCTAGACACAAATTAAAAAGCCAAGAACCAAACATTTTGAAGTGCATTTTCTATGAGGTAAATAAGAAGTAGGGTCAACACTTTGATAGCTAATTAAATTTATTTAATATTCCGGTATATCTCAATGCCTCCATCGCAGAACATCCTTGATGGTTTTGAAAAATCAACCGGAAACAACAATGTAATCGGTTAAGCATATACATAAGCGTATACCCCCTCTGAACATTAGCATTAAGTGATTGACACTTGACATATTAATAAAAAGCGTCATACACTATTAGCCCGTCCATTTCTTTAATAGCATGCAGTACTCTACTGCTGCAAATGATCCCACAACACTGCCAATGATCCATCTAAGATAGCGAAAAATTCATAGTCACACAGACTTGTATAGTAACTTATACTATATGAACCGGAAAAATGTTCTGTTATCTTTTATGACCGCCATCAGAAAACTTCTGTGATGGCGTAGAAAACAAATAAAAACACAATAAGATTAAAAAGTTCAAACATTTACATAAGAGTAGATGTAGTAGCGCCTTCCATGTCTAGTACTGTTTAAAAAATATCTATAAAGCATTGTGTAACATCGGCCTAGCCACTTGCCCAGCAATACTAACTTTGCTACAAATGATCCCTCTGAAATGGATTATGATTATGATGAAACACTTGACACCAAGAGATTCGAAACTGTATGCTTTATCATTTGAATTTCAATTTGAGCTTTAAAATTTTTATCTAAATTTTTAATTATTTATTACAATATTTTGATCAATGCTTATGGAATTTATTTCACTATTCTGTTTTGTTTCCAGATTGTTACTGCGGAATAAATTCTCGCTCTTGTCGCCTCAATTGGTTTGGCCGCAAAATTTGCGATTGCTATCATGGATATGAACAAGTTGGTGGCTACTGTCTTGGTAACGCAGTTATTTTTTCAAAACTTTGATTATTAATTATTAATTATTTTATTAATTATAAAATTCTACATATTTATCCTTAAGAAATCAATTGTTGAAATGCTGTACAAGGATTAATATGTAATGCAATAACTTGAAAGTTTTATACTTTTTTACTATACACTTTGCATTACAATCATTATTTTGTAAATGTCTTTAAAACTTCATTCGCAAATTCAAATAATTTATTCATAAATAATCATATTATGAATGAAGTTTTGAGTACAATTTATAATGTCTATATAATTAAGAATTCAAATTTTTTATATAAATTCAAAGCTAATATCGAATAAAAACTTAAAAATTTAAAATCGTTATAGATCAGTATTCTAAATATTGATTACTGAGATGGAAATAAATTTTAATATTTCAGAACCAACGTAATATTAACCTTTTTTTCCATTATCAGGTCTCTACGAAAAAATGTGTGCAAACTGGCAAATGATTATTATAATTTGCTGTTAACTAGACAATATATCGTGACCTGTTGCATTATGATTGTCCAAGATTTGGGGAAATTTTTACATTTCACTACCGATGTAGGCAAAGTACAAAACTATAACATATTAATATTAATGAATACATATCAAGTTTTTCATCAGATATTTTTCTTTTGTATCTTATTCATTTTGGAATTCGTCTTTTAAAATGATCAATGCTTGTATTAAAATTTAAAATTATAATGACTCTGCTAAGAGTTTTATTGTATATTGTTCATCAACTATATATAAAGGAAATGTATATCACTGAGAAATAAATGAAAAAAACGTCACTAAGAATAAATATTACGTTACTATCAGAGTATGCATAATAATTATTTGTGTCTACAACTTTTAAAATAAACAGAAATATTCGAAGTAATTACTTATCTAATTATAAAATTTGTTTTTGCTTTGCTTAAGTAATAGTTTGAAATTAATATTTTATTTAAGCATCCTTTTCAAGCATGTTTAAGAAACATCATATACAAAATTCTTATTTTTTCCCCTTTTAGCACGGACTACTACTGAAAGGCCTGTAACCACTGAAAGAGGTAAGAATAAAAATACTAACTCTAATTTTTAGTTTCTTTAAACAAACTTGCTTATTTCACTTCAATATTGTAAGTGAATAAGTGCACAGTTCCTTTTTACGCAATGTGATCTAAATTATGTCATGAAATTTTCATTTAATACTTCATGTTGTTGGCATAATTTTCATTGTTATACGTCTAACAGAACACTATAATCATTTGTGAAATATTTCATCATTATTCCGTAAAAAATAGACAGAAACTGAAAAAAAAAATTATTTGCTTCTTTTTTTTCATATGTTGATTATTTTTATTAATCTCTTTGATTGAGAGAAAATTATAAAATAGAAAACAAGTAAAACCATTAGCTTAAATATGAGTAGGAAATAATTTATTAGTTTTTGTTTGCTTTACATATATCTGTTACTATAAAAGAGCAAAACATGATTTTAAGTTAAAGAATTATTTTTAGGGTTAAGCACTTTTATTCAGTTATAAATTCACAGTGAAAAATGCAAATTAAAATATTCCACATTTTTTTTTTTTGAGTGCGACTAATTTCAATAGTTTTAGATGCCCATTAAGGTAACTACTATTTATAAAAAATCGACATGTTTTGAAGCCATTTGGTATAGAGGTTTTAAATATCATGGTATTAAAACGATTACATATTATGCCTTTGTCGAATAAAGTTAAATAGGCAGTAGTCTATTTATTCTCGATTGATTACTTTTATCTGAATCCACAATTTATTGGCTATGGTTGCTGCAAGCAATTAGTAGGCGAGTTACCACATTAGATTATATTCATGTTAAATTGGTGATGCTACTTATAGTATTAAAACAAAGGTAGAAATGATATGAGCTGTGTTAAGATTAAGACTTGTACACACGGTTAACATCAGATTACAGTTATCTTGTTGCTATATATAGCACAAATGTGTACAGCAGTGTAAGAATTTGGCTTATAAGACCATCCCCCAGTGTCACAATCCCTTTAGAAGCTTTAAAAAGTTAGTAGAGGGCTGAATTAACAACATTTAAATATCATGACATCAAATTAAACTCTCATAGCTTTTCTGCCAGACTAATTCTGTCCAGAAGAATAATTTATTGGCTGTATATGCTAGAAATGAGAAATGGATGAGTTGACGAAAGCTGATTTGGCATGGTGAGCAAGCACCTTGGCTGCGCAAGCATCCGATAGCTTCTATCTTGTTTCAGTAGAAAGACGATGAAGAAAAAAAATGTAGAAAGCTTCACGATTTTGCGTGTCATCCTTGCTCAGGGGCCATGCTAATCTTCTCTGTATCGTTCCAATTTTAGTATATGTACTGCCGAAGCGAGTACTCCGAACCTCAAATAAACATGCATGCCACCGCCAGGATGCGAACATCACTTCTGTAGTACCAATTGCCAGAAAAATGTGGAACTCTTCCCGATTTTGCGTATCAGCCTTGGGCAGGAGCCATGCTAATCTCTTCTATATTGCTTCAATTTTAGTATATGTACTGCCGAAGCGAGTACATTCTTGAGCAGGGCCATGCTAATCTTCTCTGTATTGCTTTAATTTTAGTATATGTACTGCCGAAGCGAGTACTCCGAACCTCAAATAAACATGCATGCCACCGCCAGGATGCGAACATCACTTCTGTGGTACCAAAGGCCAGAAAAAGGTGGAACGCTTCACGATTTTGAAGTGTCATTCTTACGCAGGGCCATGCTATTCTGCTCTGTATCGTTCCAATTTTAGTATATTTATTGCCAAAGCTAGTATCAGTTGAAGAAAGGTTATGTCCCACTCTTTTCATAGTAAATGGATGGTATATCTTCTGAAAAAGCAGAATTTTTTGGGCTTAAAAGATTTGGTCATTTGGTTTCGATTGGTTTGGGTGAAAAGTATGCAATAGCCGCTATGGATATGTCCAAATTGATGGCTATTGCTCAGGTAAAATGTCTAATTTTTCAAATTAATTAAATTTTCTTAATTAACAATTTTTCATTTTTAAATATATTATTAGCTAATTTTTTCACTATTGTAGTTTCTTCAACGATATTCAGTAATATTGTAAGTTTAATTTGAATAACATTTATGAATTTTTGTTTATTATAAAAATTGATTATTCATTACCTTTGTATTTAATATGATTTTTAGTTTTCCTCATTATAAAAATTCATGATAATTTAAAATTAAACAACTAAACTACTAACTATTTACGTATATGAAATGTGATTTAACATCAATAAGAGAATTTTGAAAATAATCTAATAACAGATTGCAGAAAAAATGTACTGCAATAAGAATGCTATCAATATTCCTTTCTGAATGTTAAAAAGTATTCAATAGAGAGTTTTTGCATAACGTTTTTTTAATCGCCCGATATTTTTTTCTTCTTAGCGCGCATGCTTATAGGAAACATTGTACCTATTGCGCATGCGTATCTGTAATACTGCACTTCTGAGCTATTCCTATGAGCATGCGCGTTAGGAAGAAAAATATCTGATAAAAAAACGTTATGCAAAAACACTAATATATCAATACACTAACCGTAAATTATCACTAGAAGAATTTCATATGCACATAAATTAAAATATATTAACCAATACAATATATTAAATTTGTTGCCGCTTAATTGTTTGCATGTTCTTAACATTATTTTAAATTTACTATCAAACTGTTTTTTTTTTTTTTTTGCCTTTCTTTTTTGTCTGGGCACAGTAGATTAAATTTAAGTTCTTTTGTAGAAATATGCAATGACGACAAGTGTTTGTACGGCAAGTGTCAAATTATGGGATATGGATACGAATGCAGGTAAGATGACTTCACATATTATTTCTCAAACGGTGCATCATATATTTCTTTAAGTATTTTAACCTTATAATTCATCTATCTTTTAATTGTAATGATGGTATATGATTTAAAATAATTTAGATTTTAATATATATATATATATATATATATATATATATCGTAGATTTATATATATATATATACATATATCAGGCTCTTCTTTACGCCGTCTTCACAATATTAATGTCATCGCCATATTGGAGGAAAATTTCTCATTATATTGCTACCACGATTACCATATCTGATTCCTTTGGACTTTTCCTGACATCTAAATGAAGCGATGTATTGAATCTCATACTACAGAATGAGTTGCTCATCTGCATGCAGCTTTCAGTTTTGTGGGCAAAAGACTGTTAGATTATTTACCAATAGACGATGGACGATGGAGCAATGATGATGTTGAGCATTTTCCTGTATAAAAGACATGTCGTATGCAATGACCGCTTCTTTTATGTTTATCAAACTTGAATTTTAATGTACTATATGTGACGTCATCTTTTACTTTGGCATCTTTCACAAAAAATAGGCATCGTAGATTTATAGAGTTTTGGCCAAATATTTATGTACTTCGAGCAAATATTCTCGTCTGTTCTCCGCTGTCGTTCGAACACCATGTATGGTGATTTTTTCCAGCTTCGCTTTCATTGATTGTTCTTTATGAATGAAATGTTTTTGATGAAAGAAATTAAATTGAATATGCTTAATATGTGGATAAACTGGTTGAATAAATTACAGAACACATCTGGCAACATTTCAGCTTTCAACATTGCTGTTATTAAAATGCAGTCGAATACCGAAAACACGGAAATGAAATTGAGTGATTAATGAAAAACAGTGTGAAAAGATTAAATTAAGTTTTTCTCATTGACTTAAAAAAATATGATAGTTACGATAATGCCTCTTCCATTAATGATGGTTATTATAAGTTAAGGTAAATTACATGAATAGATAAAAATTTCATTCGCAAGCTCTTTCAATTTAAATAAAACTTAATCAAAAAATAGCAAGATTGTTAAAAAAATTCCAATAAAAATAAAATCCTTTATTTTTTTCTATCCTTTAAAAAAATCCTTTTAAATTCTAAATCCTTAGCTAGATAATTATTGCATTATTATCATTATAATATACTAGAGAATTCATTCAATATATCTATTTTGGGGTATCAAAATTGCATACAACTTTTTCTGTATTTTGGCAAATGCGTCTTCGTTGTTATTTGTATGCTGATATTTTTAAGTACCATCTTTGTAAGATTTATAAAAGGAGACGAAGTTTTAATATTTATAAATGTGAGGAGCATATAAAAAAATGCACATTTTTCATATAACGTTTATTCAATACTTAATAACGATCACATGCTCATAAGAAATTCAGGCAACCGTCAGTTGAACACTATGGTACTTTGTATGACAGCAAGTTACGTTCACTGCCTTATTATTCAGTCCACCACAATGCGAGTGCGGGCTCCTCCACTGTTCAAAAAGATATGACACTGAAGAAATTCGTCAAGTATTCCATGTCATATAGGAATCTGCATAAATATGTAGAAGAAAAGTGCGGTAAGGACATTGATCGTTTCTGGGAGACGGTGGAAGAGAGGAAAGAAAAAGAAAATAATGGTGAGCGCAATATTCGATTTGAATAAATGAATGAAAAAGTGTAATAGAATGTGTACTTCTCGATTTCCGATTTAAGGATGGTTTTACCACACAAATCCGCAACCACAATTTTTCATCATAACCTTTAGGCTACATGAAAATTTGTGTCGGGTAAATTTCAAAATATTAACAGTTGTTCACTGGGAGACACTGTACGTGCATTGCTAGTTTGGCGATTTTTTCTTGGCACTTATAGACTAGGGATAGTAGCCAAAAATGAATGCATGAGAAAAGTATATTTATGGAACAAGTAATGAAATTTTATTCGAATTTTTTCACTTAATTTTTGGAACAAGTATTGAAATTTTATTTGAATTTTTTCACTTATATTTGGGACAGGCAAAACTTTTTTGAAATGTGCCCATATTTACCATTAATTTTCTGGGAATATGTTAGAGAAAATACGGAAAAGTCATTTAGCATAGATATTCAGTCGAATTTTACCTTAACCAATATCTCAAATAATTTCATGCTTACATATTATGTTTGCCAGTGGTATTAAATTGGTGTAATGTTAAAATACCAACTTCTCAAAAGCATGGAATATATTTGAATTCACTCAATACTGACTACATGTTTTAGCTTATAAACAATCTGATTTTATCATTTCATTCTTTTTAGTTAAACAATCTAACAATTGCGATTTATTTTTTTAGGTGTTACGAAGGCTATACAGGCTCTCGATGTGAGAAAAAGATTCAACCAGAATTAGGTAAAATGTATTTCATTTTTTAAATCAAATTTCCTTTCCAATCATTCAAATTTGACAGAAGACAAGCAGTATTTTGGGTAGTTATTTTGCATGCAATTAATGCTTTGCTCTAATGAGAACAACCTGTCATTTAAATCTCATGGCAGATTTTCAGTATCATGTATAATGAGACTCAGGAATTTAGAGAATGTCTGTGCGACCTTCGCAGGTAGAAACAACTGCAGATTGAATATGTACAATACAGGTTGAATATGAACTATACCATAAGAGGTGACAGTTTGCGAGCTGAGAAATGTCTACTCCACTGAGAAGTGAGGGAAATTGACCGCCAGTCTTAACGGATTAACTTAAAAATAATATTTTCGGCGAAGAAGGATGAGAGTTCCGCGAGTTGATCAGAAGTGTTGTTTTCCTATTTGCTCTGAAGTTACTGAATAGCCGGAGATTCCGCCTGTTTCCAAAGTGAACCCCTTGTGGTTTCGTGTATCACGCCATGTGATAATTAAGATCTGCCATAGACCAGACAATTAGATTCGATGTAGACTCGGTAATATTGAAAATCACTGATCTTGGAGGATATTTGTTATTTAATCGTGCACTTGGTATCAAATTTTATATTAACTTTTAATTTTAATAACCCAGAAAACATTATTTTTACTCACACACGTATATATATATATATATATAGTGTTTGTAAATCAAAATTAAAGTATTTCCATTAACCTGAAAATGTCAATCTTCTTGAAGCCCTTATAGGTCTAATAAAGGTCTAGACGTTAGACTAGTAGGAATGCATTATTTAAAGTGCTATAAGTTAATAATAATGCATGAAAAGTGGGAATTCAAATATATTTGACCAAGAACTATTCTATTAAATATAAATTTTATTTAATACATTTTCAAGACATCCAATATTATATCAGTAAATCAAATGCCACCTCAATCATTATGAGACGTCATTGTATAACTACTATTTCTGATTGTTATAACTTCTCTTTTTGTATTATTCAGGTAATCAAACGCTGCGGTGGGTGATTCAAGTTTCACTTACAGCTGCTGTACTTATAGTGCTCATAGGGATGTTTTGCTTCTGGTGCAGAATGAAGAAGTAACGTTTTCAACATAATTTAGTCTTTGAAGGAAGAATAATGAAATTTTAAAATTCACAAGGTGTTCAAATGCAACCAAAATTTTGCATTGTATCTGTATTTTGAACTTTTCTCAAATCATGTGAATTAAAACCACTTCTACGGTGTTGTTCCAAAATGTGTTTAGTGTCACTTTCTTCACGTTGCTTACGATTAATGCGCAATGTTTAGATCCCTACATAATGCTTTTATTGCCGTAAAAACTCTTTCATTTTGATCAAAAGAGGTCGAAAAATCATTTATATGAATTTTCAACACATGTTACAAGATTAATAAGATTATTTACTTTTGTTACCCTATTTGTTATTTACATAATTCCATTTAAATTCAATAAATGTACTTTTTATCAGTGCGTTTGAGAAAATCATAGCGAGTGAAATCTTCTGCATAGATGCACCTTTGAAAATGTTCTTCCCAAGTTGCGGTGGAAACTGAGAACCCTGTTGAGCCATCGGAGTGGTGCTCTTATTATAAAATGATCAAGAAGCTTAAAAAGTCATAAAGCCATTGTGTAGAAGATAAAATCATCAGAAATACTCTAAATTGGTAAAAATAATCACATAATTATTGTTTAGAACTTAATTTAAAGACTTCATTGAAGTGTGCATTTCCAACACGAATAATTATTTACTTAAAATATTTTACGCATAAAACATTTATTAAAAGTATTAGTACTGCGCTTGCTACACGTATTTTTCTTCATTTCAAGGCAAATGCAGCATGATTTAAAAATGTTAAAATAATGTTTTCCTTTTGAAGCTTTTCCAGTTAAAACAAAATAATATTAATTTTTTCAAGAAATTCGGTGCTCAAATTTCAGAATACGAATTTATTAATATGGATATATTTATTTTTGATATAATCAAATATTCAGCAATCTAAACAAATAAAAATTCCTAAATACAGGAAATTCCCTCATGTATATTCCAGAAACTAGATCTAGCTCATCTCTTTCTCATCAGCTCTTCCATTCAAAGATATTTCAAAAAGACAGTATCATTCCGTTCATAAGACAAGTGATATAAAAAAAAACGTTTTAAAGTCAATTCCTACTTTTTTTTCACTATATTACAAAAGTCCTTTATAAATAATTTCATTAATTTTTTTAAGTTTATCTGGCGCCAACTATATGCAACTTAAAACTAAAAAAAAAACTAAAATTAATTAATTAAACTAAATTACTGAATTAATATTTGAAAAAACTGTATGAAAATCTAGTGTCATCCACTACAATTTCAAAAAAAATGTATTTGAACTTGATCGGATGAATAAGAAGTATTTTCATAACGATTGAAAATTTGAACAAGATATCTTCTATACATGAATAGAAAATCCTAGATAGGAATATAAAATTCTATATGTTCATATATATGTGAATGTAAAAAGAACTATGACATTATGATATCAAAATTATTCAACATTGTTATGAAAACTCAATGTAAATCTGTGAATAATGAATTTTGCTTAGGTTTTGTAATTGCTTTTGTTCGAATTGTTAAATTTCTTTATTAATATGTAGAATACTTTTGTTTTGTGAAAAAAAATTAATAAATGTGAAGAATAATGAATATTGTAACGAATGCTGCAAACACTAAAAGTTTCTGAGAAATTACTGTACAGCTGGGTTAAAGATGAAATCCATCTAATGCCAAGCAGTTAATGTATCTGAAATGAAGACTAGAGCCATACATGATGCAAAAATTTATAACAAATAGTATAAGTAATCCAACTGTCAGCAAATCAAAAATTATATGAAACTAAAATATCATGATGGATAAATAATTAATCGAAACAATTTAGCTTTGCTAAGCTGCTAATAATCTTAAGTTGAAAATAGCAACAACATAATTTTTATAATTCAGATTTTTTCTAAAGGTTATTTGAAATAAATGTAAGCAAATAAATCACATACACGTTTTAATCTATGTTTATTAATTTTTCTGTGTTATGACAGACTGACATATCCAAATGTTCATTGAGTTTTGATGAACCTGAAAGTACATTATGAATAAAATAATGCAATCAAATACATATAGAATAAAAACTAAATACAATTATAATTTTATAATTCAGATTTTGCCAAAAGAATAATGCATCCCTTAAAAATTCAAATATTTTGAAACAGTTTCAAAATAAAATAAAACGAAGGTTTTCAACGTTAATTGCAGACAAAATTGCTATGTAATTCATGGTTCAAATATGGTGGCAATGGTATCAAGCGTTTTGAATATACTGAAAGCAGTAACTATTTAGTTTATATTGCAAACCATTAAGGGATAATCTGAGGCCTTTACATCCTTCCATACATTTAAGACTTTATTTTCATGAAATTGAATGCTAGATAAATTTAAATATAAGATTTTCATAAATTTTAGGGTGAAATAATATTGTAAACTATGATGGATAGTGGAAAATGTCTGTGCCTAAATGTGTTTCATTGCCATCCGTAATAAATTGTATTTTGCATTATAATGCTGAAATTTAGAGGCCAATCATTTCACGCAATTTATGTTTTTTATGTTGAAGATTCTAATAACTCTACAAGTACAAGTATTTTACAAGCACTTTCCTAAACACAGACAACTTCTATCTCATCAGTCACCATGCATCCTACCTCATTTTGCTTCCGGTTCCATGATTACATTCAGCATTAATAATTTTGAACATCTATTCTTTATTTCGAATTACATCGGTTGTACCATAAAAATTGAACTACGCAGCATAAAGGGTGAATTGAAGAAACTGGTTTGTTATTAACATTTTTTTTTCTGTAAATCAGAAATAAGACAAAATTAACCTAAAATTGTAATTTATTCGAAAACTGCTCTTTTGTACGATTTTCCACTGTAAAATGCTTGTGAATTAGCATATATTTTAATACTGAATTTTTGTTTCTGACAAAGAGCACATATTTTGCTGGTCTTGGAGACAACTTTTAGAAGTTTTTTTTGGATTGCTCTTGCTCACCTTGGGTGTCCATCTACTTTTAATAACTCAGCAAGCAACTAAAAAATTCAGGCTTACAAATTCGAACTAAAGTTCTTCAAGTTTTCAGATCAGATACTGGTGCCTATGTTTTGAAATTGTCCTTGTTCGTTCAATTCTTTACCTATCCACGTTGGATTTATATGCCAATTGTGACAGATTGTGTCGCATGTATAGGTGAAAACACTGGTATAATTTTCTGAGTTTCTTTTCTCCATTGGAACTGCATCTCAATTATCTACTATACACAATCTACTATACACAAGGGTGAATCGAAGAAGCTGGTTTGTTATTAAAAATTTTTTTCTGTAAATCAGAAATAAGACAAAATTAAGCTAAAATTGTAATTTATTCGAAAACTGCTCTTTTGTACGATTTTCCACTGTAAAATGCTTGTGAATTAGCATATATTTTAATCCTGAATTTTTGTTTCTGACAAAGAGCACATATTTTGCTGGTCTTGGAGACAACTTTTAGAAGTTTTTTTTGGATTGCTCTTGCTCACCTTGGGTGTCCATCTACTTTTAATAACTCAGTAAATTTTGCTCAAGAATTTTGTGAGTTTCTTTTCTCCATTGGAACTGCATCTCAATTAT
Organism: Caerostris darwini; assembly: GCA_021605075.1. Classification (NCBI taxonomy): domain Eukaryota; kingdom Metazoa; phylum Arthropoda; class Arachnida; order Araneae; family Araneidae; genus Caerostris; species Caerostris darwini. Next base: position 265,364 of record BPLQ01007757.1, read on the forward strand.
CTACTATACACAATCTACTATACACAAGGGGGAATCGAAGAAGCTGGTTTGTTATTAAAAAATTTTTTCTGTAAATCAGAAATAAGACAAAATTAACCTAAAATTGTAATTTATTCGAAAACTGCTCTTTTGTACGATTTTCCACTGTAAAATGCTTGTGAATTAGCATATATTTTAATCCTGAATTTTTTTTTCTAACAAAGAGAAAAACACTGACACTGAGGGAAAACACTGGGAGAAAAACACTGACACTGCAACATGGTATTCCATGATAAAGTTCTCAATATTTCTCTAGTTTTTATGTAAATGTTGCAAAAGGTTAAATTGTGCTCAGAAACTCCTACGCTGGAATAGAATTAATTCCGTAGATGAGTTGATATACGTTCGCTTATTAACTTTTATTTTAACCCTGAAAGGCAGAGAATACTTTTTGGGAATTTTCAAGAAAACGAAAAATAACAACTTGCTGTGGCCCCATAGAAATTATTCAGTGGGAGTTATGGACTGGGGATGGAGGGACATTTCAATTTAATTTTTTTCTATAATATTGTTGCAACATTAATACGTCGACAGTATTCTACACTTCATTGTGACCTTCATTCTCTTCTTGCACCTCGAACTAACATTTCAATACGGCAATAGCTCATCTCCATACAGAAAATAATTTTTGCTGGCGTTCATGTTTGGTAAGGACTTTTCTAGTCAGCTGAAACATTTAGGTCTCATCAGCAGTCGCTTCCAACTGTTAGAGAATCTAGTGGACCTAACATGACAATTGGATAGAATGAGTTACGCAATAAACCCTCCCCCCCATAGTATCCCCTCAGGGGCGCATCTTCTTTAGATGTGTACGGGTGTCATGACCCGGGGTTACCCAGTAATCTTTTCCTTCATCTTTTTGTCTTCCCTTGTTTCCTTTCCATCGTCTAGAACACAGATCTCTCTATTATATCATGTTATTATATCATGTCTCCTCACCGCCATGCTGTTCAGATGACAATTGTTTTATTGCTATATTCATGATTTTTCTTCATTTTTTACTTCGATCTTGAAATTGACTTTTTAGTATTTTAACCATTTCTATACAGTCTTGTGTTTACCTTTTTATACCTATTACATTTATTTTCCTTTTCATATCATCCGAATTTTACAAAAACGCACCTTTTGTTTGGCACAGCATAGCCATATCTGGCCCTTGTGCCATGAAACCCCAACCAACCAACCAACCCTCCATGGTATACATTATCTATAAATCAATGCAAAGCAAGATAAAATTCATAAGAACAGTGGAAAGTCAACGCCTGGTCGATTGGTTCACTGTATACAACTATGTGACCAGAATAAAACATTCGGTTCTTCAACATTCAGCCTCTTTATTATTTATTTTCATAATATACCTACATATACTCATTTAGGCCCTACTTAATACAATAAATACATTTCACTCTTACAACTCAATGCGTCGTATTCTTTTGCCTTTAATTTAAAATCTAGATATCCGATAATGTAATTGCTTAGTTCTATTACAAAAACATGATCCAACATTGTTCTATTTTAATAATTTTTTTTATATTTAAAATGATGTCTTAAAAATATTACTAATGAATTTTGAAACTTACCTTTGTATTTGACAAATCAAACAAAGCACGCCAATCAGAAGTAAACACATGACTAAGTTTATAGAGGCTATTACTGTAAACCACGGAACAAAATTTTCTGTAAATAAATTTTCAGGTGAAGATTATATTCTTTAAATGATGTAATTTCCTTTAATGTATATTAAAATTCGTTTTACTAATCAAACAGCAAATCATCTGGTTATAGAAGCAAATCATCTTATAAAGAAATCATAACATAGAAGTCATTAACACATTAAAAATTCTTTAAACCTTTTCTTACCAAACACGTATTAAATTTTAATCTTAGGTCAATTCTTATAAATAAGTAAGTTAGGAGCATTAAGCTATGTTTCTTATCTAAAACAATATGAATTTTCTCATTTTTACCAGTTCTTAGTAAATTATATTCTTTTATCAACAAACAAGGTATAGAAAATAGCGGAAGTGGATCAAAAGTTCCACATGTGTGCATTGTTTTTTGACAATCGAACCAATATTTCTTTCTCATAAGCTACTCTTGGTATACGTGTATTCTATGTGTGGACCAAAACAACTTGTCTTCTTCCAGGATGGCCCTAGGAAACTAAATGTTTAGACATCCCTGGATTAAACACCTGAAGCCTATTGTACCACATGTACTGTATAACATTTATTTGTATTTTAATACTAATAATATAATAAGTAATTAATAACAACTGATAAATATTATAAGGTTACAATCAGTTAAAAAAAAACACAGATACAAAATACGTACAAAATTGTATAAATGACTTTTTATAACGCGTTCCAGGCAAAAAATGATAGATTTAATAAACTCTGCCAAAATGTATTTGATAGAATTAATTATTAGGACACCTTAACATGATGCTTCTTAGATATCTTCTGTTTAAATAAATTCATTTGTTATTATTTGTTTGCTTATCCAAGCAGCATCCAATGTCACATGTTGCAAAAAAATTTACAGATGACGTATAATAATTCTGTCCTCTTTTTTTTAACGAATTGTAATTGATGAGATAACTTGATAATTGTCTTATGATCTGAAAATTATACGAAAGGCATATCAATCATTTGCTTAGATAGGAATGTTTAAATGTTCCTCAAGGTCACAAAGACATCAGTTTCAAGACTCTTGAGTTGGTGGCATTTCTAGATAGTAAGTGAACAATTCATTATAATATTTTACATGAATGAATAGACATTATGCTTTACACTGAAGTGACAAAAGTCATGGGATACCTGTTAATATCGTGTCGGCCCTCCTTTCGCCCGGCGAAGTGCAGCAACTCGACGTGGCATGGACTCAACAAGTCATTGGAAGTCTTCTGCAGGAATATTGAGCCATGCTGTCTCGATAGACTTCCATAATTGTGAAAGCGTTGATGGTGCAGGATTTTGGGACCGAACAGACCTCTCGATGATGTCCCATAAATACTCGATGGGATTCATGTCGGGCGATCTAGGTGGCCAGATTATTCGTTGGAATTGTCCAGAATGTTCTTCAAACCAATCACGAACAGTTGTGGCCCGGTGACATGGCGCATTGTCATCCATAAAAATCCCACCGTTGTTTGGGTACATGAAGTCCATGAATGGCTGCAAGTGATCTCCAAGTAGCTGAACATAAGCATTTCCAGTCAATGTTCGGTCCAGTCGCACCAGAGGACCAAGTCCATGCCATGAAAAAACAGCCCACACCATTACGGAGCCACCACCAGCTTGAACAGTGCCTTGCTGACAGTTTGGGTCCATGGCTTCGTGGGGTCTGCGCCACACTCAAACCCTACCATCAGCTCTTACCAACTGAAATCGTGACTCATCGGACCAGGCCACGGTTTTCCATTCATCTAGGGACCAACCGATATGCTCACGTGCCCACGAGAGTCGCTGCAAGCGATGTCGTTCTGTCAGTAAAGGCACTCGAGTCGCTCTTCTGCTGGAATAGCCCAAGAAAGCCAAATTTCTCCGCACAGTTCTAACAGACAAGTCCCTTGTACGTCCCACATTGATTTCTGCGGTTATTTGACGCAGTGTTGCTTGTCTGTTAGAATTTACGACTCTTTGCAGACGTCGCCGGTCTCGGTCGTGAAGTGCAGGCGGTCGACCACTGCGCTGTCCATGGTGGGATGTTATGCCTGAAATTTCATACTCTCGGCACACTCTTGACACAGTGGATCTGGGAATGTTGAATTCCCTAACGATTTCCGAAATGGCATGACCCATGCGTCTAGCTCCAACTAACATTCCGCGTTCAAAGTCTGTTAATTCCCGTCGTGCGGTCATCATCACGTCAAAACCTCTTCACATGAATAACTTGAACAGAAATGAAAGCTGTGCGAATGCACTGCGCATTTATACCTGTTCTACGCGATGCTACTGCCATCTGAAAATTTGCATATTGCTATCCCATGACTTTTGTCACTTCAGTGTATATTCTATAACAAACAGTATTGTAGAGTATTATAGAACAGTAAAAAAAATTGCGTGTATTAAAAGTGAGAAAAAATTCTTTTCGTATAAAAAAAAATTTCCACATATTTTCATCTTCATGAAGTGATTTCCAACGGAGAAGAGCGTAATTGTTCCCCCTCCTTAAAAAATGTAATCGTCCCGCTTCATTCTCTAAATTTGGCCCTCACAGATTTTATTCTATTCCTAAAAATTAGATCAAAATTCTTTCTTATAAAACCATTGACGATATTGAAAACCACGTTCAAATTTACTTCGACAGAAAATGTAACAGTGTTCCAAAGGATGATTTCTATGAGAAGATTAAACAACTCTATGTGAGGTGGCTCTCTATCAACTCTATTCAGGCGATATATTAATTTAAAATACATAAGTTTCGAACACTAAGAAGTAAATATTTCCTTTTCTATCAATTTTGATTTTATATAAATTTAATGGTAAAACTTCGTAAATATCGAGAATTTAAAATTCTCGGGGCTTCAGGAATTTCAATTTTATTTTATTTTTTGGGTGTCTGGCACTTTCCTTGACATCTGTGTGAAATTTGACGTCAAAATATTTATTAGTGTTTGAGTTACGCTTGGCTTTGTGAGACGCTAAAACTGATTCCGGCGATTTTTGAAATGTCTGAATTAAGTCAGCAAAGAACTTGCATTAATTTTTTTTGCGGAAACGTATAGAATGTTGCAGAAGGCATTCGGCGAGCATTCCTATATCGGAAGGAAATGTTTAAAAGTGGTATAAACAGTTCAAAGAAGGCAGAGAACGCGTTGAAGACGAAGAGCCTTCTGGTAGACCATCAACCTCAACCGACGAAGCTCACGTCCAAAAAATTAAATATTTGTTGCTTGCAAATCGCCGATTTACAATTAGAGACTTTGCTGACGATGTTGGAATTTCAAAAGGAGCGGTCAATTCCATTTTCAGCCTCAAAAGCGTTCAAATCTCGATTGGTACCGAAAACACTGAATGCACCAGCCTTGATTCTTCGTGGCCTTTTCGCCAAAAATGAAATCCATATCGTTCCACTCCCACCGTATTCACTCCGTGCGACTTCTAGCTATTCCCTAAACACAAAGGACCACTCCGGGGACACCGTTTTGAGCCAATTGAAGAGATTCAACGTGAATCGGTGCGGGCTAAAAAGTCATCGGCCTCCTTGCCGATGACTTTTTAGCATGCATTGAGGATTGGAAAAAAAGCTGGCATAAGTGCATTGTGTCCGGCGGGGATTACTCTGAAGGCTATGAAATAAATTTGGAAGAATAAATAAAGAGTGTTTGAAAAAAAAATTGGTCTTATTTTTTGGGCACAGTAGTAAGTTATAGATTATACTTGTTTATAGGAAGGAAAAAACGCTTGATTTTTTTTTTTTACACTTATATTCCATATTTTCAAACCTCCTACAATTTCATACTTGATTATAAAAATGTTTCATTTAGATATACGAATTTTATTTAATTAAAATGTTAAATTGATGGTATCAAATCAACTACTTATTTTTAGGTTTTATATTATATCAATATTTATATAGATGAATGTAAAAATGATGGAGTAAATTCTTTTTTCATTTTAACTATAATGCAAGTTAAGGGCGTTATTTTTTACATCAGATAGCAATCTATTTACATTAAGAAAAACAATTAATTTATTAAGATAAACACATAGTTAATTTAAGTTTATTAAAATACTCATATCCTTGTTTAATTAATTAATAATTATGTTTCCATATAGAATACTGAATAATTTAAATCTATTTCTTCATAATCCAACACATTGTGTAAATATTATTTTGTTTTAAATTTATTTTCTTTTGAAGTCTATTTTTTTATTTGCATTTAGTGTTCACAATATTTTATGTTGTTCCACTTTCTGAAAAAAGGAATAAAAAATTATTTATTTTTTTAGTTTAGAGTTATATATTATTTTATGAGTTATAGGATTTTTTTTTCTTGCTGTTTTCCAGTATTTTAAAGATGTTGTTCAGTCAGTTAAGAATTGTGATATGTATTGGGTGTGCAGAGAGTCATTTAAGAATTGTGATATACACTCAACAGCCAAAACATTATGACCACCTGTCAATAACGAGTTGGCCCACAGCCTTTCCCATCACACACAGAAGTAAGTGAAAGAATGATTCTTCAGACTCTCCAGCAGCAGTTAAATACCACTTCCACCTGATCACGTGCCTTCCACGTCATCCAGGCGAGTTCATTGCAAAATGTAGGGGTGGTCATGATGTTTTGGCTCCTGAGTGTATATTGGGTGTGCAAAGAGTCAGTTAAGAATTGTGGTATATATTGGGTGTGCAGAGAGTCATTTAAGAATTGTGATATATATTGGGTGTGCAGAGAGTCAGTTACGAACTGTACCATATATTGGGTGTGCAGAGAGTCAGTTAAGATATATAATTGCAGAGAGTGATATATATTGGGTGTGCAGAGAGTCAGTTACGAATTGTAATATATATTGGGTGTGCAGAGAGTCAGTTAAGAATTGTGATATAGATTGGGTGTGCAGAGAACAATATGTTAAACAAAAAATTTACTTTCTATTTTAGTAGAGATTTCAAATGTCTCTTCAGAGTCTTGATAGTGGAAACAAACATTACATTACAACTCGATACAAGTTCAATGCACGAATACCGTACGTACGATATCTTCTAGCATTATAATTAGGGATTGCAATATCGGACCAAAAATTCAATACCGGTATTTGGTATTTTTTAGATCTTAATACCGGGATACCGGTTTTAATACTAGTAGTAGAAATTTTAGAAAAAGAAAGAAAACACATGTATTTTTTTTTTTTTGTTTTATTTGCCAGTCTTATTAGAGAATGTAAATATCACAAAAAAAAATTGTAACTTATAAATTATAACAGCATATAATGAATCACAAAAAAGTAAAGGAACATCTTATTTATTTAAATCACTAAAAAGTGTAAAATATCACTATTCAGTCTGTGGTACTATTACAAATTTCTGAGATGTGATCTTAAAAAACCTAATGCATCAATTGTACTATCATTAAGCGTGGAACGTAATTTTGTGAAAAAATTACCAGCTGTCGAAAACGCTCTTTCAGCATCTACGATGGTGGGTGGTACTGTTAGCAATGCGCGATATACTTTTTCCAAGTATTTACCTCTAAATCCCTCATCTTCAAATAAATCTATTTCTCGCCTGATTGTTTTGAATATAGTTGATTTCTTTATTGTATTTTGGTTTGTTGAAAATCTTTTAGTTATCGCCAATTCTAATTTTTGTTCAAGAAACAATTCCTTTTCACTATCGACATTAGTGTCATCATAATCTTCGATAACTGTACTGAATTCTTCTGAATGGGGATAGGTTTGTGGACAATTAAATAAGAATAAGAATTTATTATAGAATAAGAATTTGAAGTAAAAAATTAAAACTAAAACTAAATTTCTAAAAAATATCGAAAAAAAAAGGTATTTAAACTTGTGAATACCGGTATTACAAAATTGTACAAATGGCTCAAAATACCGGTATTGCAATCCCTAATTATAATGCATTTCATTAATGTGCTCATAATAATTAATGTGCTTAATAATTAAACAAAAAGTATAAACATTCGAAAAAATTTATCTTACCATGTTCTTTTTTCACCATTATGTCACAATGTGTCCCTATATATCCTTCATTACAACTAAAAAGGAATAAATGAAATATTAAAAAAAAATTAGATAACATAATTTTTTGTGTATCATTGGCAAAAAAAAATTGATATTCTCAAAAATTCTTATTCTTGCTTGAAGAAAATTGATGATTTTATAATTATTTAAAATCTCAAAAATTATCTCTTTTTCCAATAATTACATTTAACTAAGCCATTCATCACTAACAACGCACTTTTGCAGCAAATCGATGATTACAATAAAACACAAAATGCTTATTTTCTTAGAAGAAGAGATTTAATAATAACTTTATGAATAAAAAATGCACATTGTGAGAATATATCTGCTCAGAATAGTGCCCACTATGGATAGGTGGTATCTCTTAGAAGTTTCGTTGTGTATTGGTAGACAACTTTTTAAAGCAAAATGTATAGTCAGAGAGATCTTCATTAAAATCGATCTATAAGCCCTATTTCGTAAAGACAATCCATATTTGTCAATTCGATTTCCAAAAAAATTTGAAATAATGTATTTTATATATAACCTAACCTAACCTACGTATATATACCTAAATATTAATTTTATTTCCAACAACTTATTTCTTGATAACAACAAATTAAGGGGACCCGGTGGTCTAGAGTTTTCAAAAAATCGATTTTTTTTTCTTCGTTATTTCGAAAGTATAATCCTTTAAGAATATACTGTTACATTTTTGTAATGATATTGACGATATTTTAAGTTCTACAGCCCATTTAGCTGAGAATATGCTTACTTACCCCATATTGAGAATATGCTTACATTAAACTTCAAACTCAATTATTTCGAAACTACATTTTTCTGCACGGTAGGAAGGGGAAAAAAAACCCTATTCGGCCGATTCGTCTCAAATTTCATTGTGCTATTCAGTAAACCAGTACCTAGCCAGTACCAGTTAGAGCTGGAACTAAAAAAGAGTTTTTACAGTGAATACTTCTTATTCTTTACATAAAAAACAGTCTGTTTTCTGTATTCCACAAAGCGCCATTTTGCAATTTTTATTTTATTCTAGTTCCTGCGATAACTACACTCTTACTAACCAAGAATCTTTTTTTCGTTTTTTTTTTACAGATAATTGAAAGAGCCAAAACTTGGCCCACCACCCAGGTCCATATTTATGAGGAGGGCAACTTCAACGCCACTCCTTAACTACTTAAAAGGTTTTTTTTTTAATTCTAATTTTTTGTATACTATTAAAATGATTTAATATACCTATAAAGTTTGAATAACTTCATTTTTAAAAAATCCTGAAAACTCGTCGAATTCACAGGCGATAGACCATCAGGACTCCTTAATAATAATAACATTATCGACAAAATATATAGAAGCATAATTCTTGGATTAATAGATCTTGCTATTAATCCGATAATGGATTACATATTCAAAATATCAAAACATTTTCATGATAAATGCCCTCAGATTCGCAATGAAGCTATTCGCACATCCGATAATGGATTAAATATTTTTTACATATTCATATATGGATTACACTCATAATTCTTGGATTAATAGATCTTGCTCTTAATCTGATAATGGATTACATATTTTTTACATATTCATATATGGATTACACTCATAATTTTTGGATTAATAGGTCTTGCTCTTAATCCGATAATGGATTACATATTTTTTACATATTCATATATGGATTACACTCAAAATTCTTGGATTAATAGATCTTGCTCTTAATCCGATAATGGATTACATATTCAAAATATCAAAACATTTTCATGACAAATGCCCTCAGATTCGCAATGAAGCTATTCGCACATCCGATAATGGATTAAATATTTTTTACATATTCATATATGGATTACACTCATAATTCTTGGATTAATAGATCTTGCTCTTAATCTGATAATGGATTACATATTTTTTACATATTCATATATGGATTACACTCATAATTTTTGGATTAATAGGTCTTGCTCTTAATCCGATAATGGATTACATATTTTTTACATATTCATATATGGATTACACTCATAATTCTTGGATTAATAGATCTTGCTCCTAATCCGATAATGGATTACATATTTTTTGCATATTCACATATGGATTACCCTCATAATTCTTGGATTAATAGATCTTGCTCTTAATCCGATAATGGATTGCATATTTTTTACATATTCATATATGGATTACACTCAAATTTTTTCGGTTTTTATTTACAGATAGGTGAAAGAGCCAAAACTCCGATCCGATAATGGATTACATATTTTTTACATATTCATATATGGATTAAACTCATAATTCTTGGATTAATAGATCTTGCTCTTAATCCAATAATGGATTACATATTTTTTACATATTCATATAGGGATTACACTCAAATTTTTTTCGTTTTTTGTTTACAGATAGGTGAAAGAGCCCAACCTTTACCTACCCCCCAGGTTCATATTTATAAGGAGGGCAACTTCAACGCCACTCCTTAACTAATTAAAAGGTTTTTTTTTAATTCTAATTTTTTGTATACTATTAAAATGATTTAATATACCTATAAAGTTTGAATAACATTGTTCATTGTTTTTATTTTAAAAAAATCCTGAAAACTCGTCGTATTCACGGGCGATAGACCATCAGGTCTCCTTAATAATGATAACATTATCAACAAAATATATAGAAGCGTAATTCTTGGATTAATAGATCTTGCTCTTAATCCAATAATGGATTACATATTTTTTACATATTCATATATGGATAACACTCAAATTTTTTTCGTTTTTTGTTTACAGATAGGTGAAAGAGCCCAACCTTTACCTACCCCCCAGGTTCATATTTATAAGGAGGGCAACTTCAACGCCACTCCTTAACTAATTAAAAGGTTTTTTTTTAATTCTAATTTTTTGTATACTATTAAAAGGATTTAATATACCTATAAAGTTTGAATAACATTGTTCATTGTTTTCATTTTAAAAAAATCCTGAAAACTCGTTGAATTCACGGGCGCTAGACATCAGGTCTCCTTAATAATGATAACATTATCGACAAAATATATAGAAGCATAATTCTTGGATTAATAGATCTTGCTCTTAATCTGAAAATGGATTACATATTCAAAATATCAAAAAATTTTCATGATGAATGCCCTCAGATTCGCAATGAAGCTATTCGCACAATTCCTGTTTACGATCCTGGTGTCAGTAGCTCTAGAAAAAGACCTAGAGCTATCTACGATGCGACGTTTGAGTCCTTTCCACGTCTAAAAAGAATTCGTGGAACTCAAAATGACCAAAATATCTAAATTGCAAATTTAGCTGTTTTGGTCAGTGCAGTGTCTATTTGGCTCCTTAAATTTTCATTTATTGCTGCAATGTGCAAAACTAACACAAATACTGTCTATCGTAATTTTTGCAAATGATATCTAAAATTCTTAAGAAGTGAATGTTTTCATTTCTAACGTAGTTTTATATTCTTTAATGTTTTTCTGCTTTTTTTTTTTCATTAATACACTGACTATCCGCGGGAAATGTGTTACGGACTCCTAATTGTACCTGAGTTACTTAACTTAACTTACTTCTTTCTTTTATTTTTTAACTTACTAGTGTGAATTTTTCTTTTGTTATCTAAATTCAAGATGTGATTTCAATAATGTAAATAATTAACTAAATTAAGGATTATGTGGAGGTTTTCGGGGTATATTTACCCCATTGGTACTCCGAAACAGATACTTCCGTTTCCGTTGGATTAATAGTTTTATTTCTCCTTAAATTTGATACGGATACAATCGCAACTGAATCAGAAGGGTGAAGAAACAAAAACAAAAACATTTAATAATTTTTATGCACCAGTCAGTTTTCTTAGCAAATCTATAGCTGAGTATATCGTTAAATTTTACCAAACATGACCTATGAACTATATAAAAATAAGTAAGGTTAGACCAGGGATGGGCAAACTTTTTCAGTCGCGGGCCAAATATCGAAAACAAAAAAAGTTTGGCGGGCCATGATAATTTTTCTAAAATTTTAAAAACAATATACAAGTATTACAATTTAAATATGTTAATGACATGAATGAATTTGAGATGAGACACGCTGGTTTATCCTTTACAACTGTAAAAAAATATTTCCAGGTCCATTCATCAATAAAAATACGGCACTCTGAATCAACTTTACGTTTTTTTAGTAGCCATTTTGGGGTTGAAATATTTTACGAATAACCCAAACAAGCACTAGCTACGCTATACTTTTAATAATTTCACCACTATTCACAATGATGTTATATGTCCGTAATCTTTCCATACGCAATCAATAATATTAGAACACGCGCCAAAAGAAAAAGCCGCTGGCTGGAGCTTAAAATACGCAGTCTGCCATATGTGAGGTCTAGTTCACCTATATTGGATTTCCATATGTCTACTCCCCGAGAAAGAGATAACGCTTGTTGGCGCCAATCTACAACTATAACTAACAAAGAACTTCCGCTTTTAACACTTTAACGATTGAAAGCTGTCTGTGCTTGCTATTTCTGACGATTTATGTTTTGTAGAACAAAAATAGAGAAAGTAAAAAGATCATCAGTCCTCTGAAAAAACAGGAAAAAAATAATATTTAATCAAAGTAGAAAAGGAGATTGTTCCGCGGGCGTGATAGAACCTTCCGGAGGGTCGGAGTTGGCCCGCGGGCCGTAGTTTGCCCATCCCTGGGTTAGACTGTTACGAGATTGAATAATGAGCTTTATATCTTTCTTTTAGAATTTTTTGCCAAAATCTTAAATTGATCAACGTTATCGTTTGAATAAAATTTAGCTAAGTACAATATATAGTATTATTTATTGACAACAACCAAATTGGATTAGATCTGTTTGTTATTTAAAAATCTAAAATTTGGATCAAAATATTTTTTAAATATTTGAGTGCATACTTTTATCTTTTTGTATTGTTATTAAACTTCTTTCAATTTCAGTGAAATCTGCAACATGTTAAGAAAGATGAATAAATATACATCATGGCTGATGAAAGCAGATTTATAATGCGATAAAAAAATTAATAAATTTGAATCCTAACATGTGTATCTAATGAATTCATTTCTTTCATAATTCATTGCATAATAATAGACATAAATATAAGTAAATGTTTTTAAGTTGATATTGCATGGTGCATTGTATTGGAAGTAAAAATTACGACTCAAAAATTCACTAATTTCTACACAAAAATCAAATACATATTCTTTTCTTACTTGCATTTATAATTACGTCCGTCAATCTCACATTTTCCATGGACACATTTTCTGGAGTCGCATATATCTGCAATAGAAAGCTGAGAAATAAACAAGTAATATAAAAAAAATATATATAAGTCAATTCCTACTTTTTTCTCACGAAAATGCAGAAAGTCCTTTGCAAATAATTTTTATTCATTTTTAAGTTTATCTGGCGCCATCTATCGTTAGATATATGCAACTTAAATCGAAAAAAAAAACTAAAATTAATTCATTTAATTTAATTAATGAAGTAATATTTGAGAAAACTGCATTAACATCTAGTGCCATCCTCTACAAGTTCAAAAAAAATGTATTTGAACTTGAGTGAAGGAATAAAAAGTATTTTATGAACGATTGAAAATTTGAGCAAGATATATATAGGGAGAGTGTGAGCTAATAGAAGGAATTGAAAAAAAAATCATATTTATTCAATTATCCTATTTCAAAGCAATCTAATGAAATTCATCTTGAGCCAATGAAAGAAATTTAAACCTATTTTCGAGATCATATAAAGAAACGCAAAACAATAAATTCTCTTAGATAATTTCTCTTAAAGTATACAAAAAAAATGTCTTTTTTTTTCAGAAAATGATTTTTTTTTAAATTTGAAGCCTACTCTCTAAAACTGATTAAAAATTATTCTGATAATATTACAAGGTATTTTGAAAATTTATCACCTGCAGTGCAAGTGTCATACAAAATACCAAATAAGGTAAGAAATAAAGAAGATTTGATACAATTTATGACGTCCGAGTGGCTAGAGTTCTGGAGATTGGTACCAAAAGCTTCGGGTTGGAATCCCGGCGGGGCCATGGATGTTTGTAGTGGTTCGAAATCCCCTTTAAACAGTAGGTCCCTGTCTCATATGATCGTAGAGCTTTGTGGTAGATTACTCGCGTCCATAGCCTATCTTCAAGCTACAGGTGTCCCCTGGGTAAATTTGTAATGTCTCTGCAGGCCTTGCTTATGACATAAAGATTAACTAAGTATTTGCCAGATGGATTAGAAAAAAAACAGCATAGTCACCCTGCTATTAAACTATCAGTTCATTTATAGTCACTGATTTATACATACAATTTTCTTCCTATTGCTTTCCGTCCTGTAGTTCCTTTTTTAAACTATGTGCTATTAAACTATCAGTTCATTTATAGTCACTGATTCATAAATTGAAATTTTCTTCCTATTGCTTTCCGTCCTGTAGTTCCTTTTTTTAAACGATGTGCTATTAAACTATCAGTTCATTTATAGTCCCTGATTCAAACATTGAAATTTTCTTTTTTTCTTTTGTATTGCTTTCCGTGTGCTATTAAACTGTCAGTTCCTTTTTAAACGATGTGCTATTAAACGATGTTTTATTAAACTATCAGTTCATTTATAGTCACTGATTCATACATTGAAATTTTCTTCCTATTGCTTTCCGTCCTGTAGTTCCTTTTTTTTAAACGATGTGCTATTAAACTATCAGTTCATTTTATAGTCACTGATTCATACATTGAAATTTTCTTCCTATTGCTTTCCGTCCTGTAGTTTCTTTTTTAAACGATGTGCTATTAAACTATCAGTTCATTTATAGTCACTGATTCATACATTGAAATTTTCTTCCTATTGCTTTCCGTCCTGTAGTTCCTTTTTTTTAAACGATGTGCTATTAAACTATCAATTCATTTATAGTCACTGATTCATACATTGAAATTTTCTTCCTATTGCTTTCCGTCCTGTAGTTCCTTTTTTTAAACGATGTGCTATTAAACTATCAATTCATTTATAGTCACTGATTCATACATTGAAATTTTCTTCCTATTGCTTTCCGTCCTGTAGTTCCTTTTTTTTTAAACGATGTGCTATTAAACTATCAATTCATTTATAGTCACTGATTCATACATTGAAATTTTCTTCCTATTGCTTTCCGTCCTGTAGTTCCTTTTTTAAACGATGTGCTATTAAACTATCAATTCATTTATAGTCACTGATTCATACATTGAAATTTTCTTCCTATTGCTTTCCGTCCTGTAGTTCCTTTTTTTTAAACGATGTGCTATTAAACTATCAATTCATTTATAGTCACTGATTCATACATTGAAATTTTCTTCCTATTGCTTTCCGTCCTGTAGTTCCTTTTTTTTAAACGATGTGCTATTAAACTATCAATTCATTTATAGTCACTGATTCATACATTGAAATTTTCTTCCTATTTCTTTCCGTCCTGTAGTTCCTTTTTTTAAACGATGTGCTATTAAACTATCAATTCATTTATAGTCACTGATTCATACATTGAAATTTTCTTCCTATTTCTTTCCGTCCTGTAGTTCCTTTTTTTTTTAAACGATGTGCTATTAAACTATCAATTCATTTATAGTCACTGATTCATACATTGAAATTTTCTTCCTATTGCTTTCCGTCCTGTAGTTCCTTTTTTTAAACGATGTGCTATTAAACTATCAATTCATTTATAGTCACTGATTCATACATTGAAATTTTCTTCCTATTGCTTTCCGTCCTGTAGTTCCTTTTTTAAACGATGTGCTATTAAACTATCAATTCATTTATAGTCACTGATTCATACATTGAAATTTTCTTCCTATTGCTTTCCGTCCTGTAGTTTCTTTTTTTAAACGATGTGCTATTAAACTATCAGTTCATTTATAGTCACTGATTCATACATTGAAATTTTCTTCCTATTGCTTTCCGTCCTGTAGTAGTTTTTTTTTAAACGATGTGCTATTAAACTATCAGTTCATTTATAGTCACTGATTCATACATTGAAATTTTCTTCCTATTGCTTTCCGTCCTGTAGTTCCTTTTTTTTTTTAAACGATGTGCTATTAAACTATCAGTTCATTTATAGTCACTGATTCATACATTGAAATTTTCTTCCTATTGCTTTCCGTCCTGTAGTTCCTTTTTTAAACGATGTGCTATTAAACTATCAATTCATTTATAGTCACTGATTCATACATTGAAATTTTCTTCCTATTGCTTTCCGTCCTGTAGTTCCTTTTTTTAAACGATGTGCTATTAAACTATCAATTCATTTATAGTCACTGATTCATACATTGAAATTTTCTTCCTATTGCTTTCCGTCCTGTAGTTCCTTTTTTTTTTTAAACGATGTGCTATTAAACTATCAATTCATTTATAGTCACTGATTCATACATTGAAATTTTCTTCCTATTGCTTTCCGTCCTGTAGTTCCTTTTTTTTAAAACGATGTGCTATTAAACTATCAATTCATTTATAGTCACTGATTCATACATTGAAATTTTCTTCCTATTGCTTTCCGTCCTGTAGTTCCTATTTTTTTTTTAAACGATGTGCTATTAAACTATCAATTCATTTATAGTCACTGATTCATACATTGAAATTTTCTTCCTATTGCTTTCCGTCCTGTAGTTCCTTTTTTTTAAACGATGTGCTATTAAACTATCAATTCATTTATAGTCACTGATTCATACATTGAAATTTTCTTCCTATTGCTTTCCGTCCTGTAGTTCCTTTTTTTAAACGATGTGCTATTAAACTATCAATTCATTTATAGTCACTGATTCATACATTGAAATTTTCTTCCTATTGCTTTCCGTCCTGTAGTTCCTTTTTTTTAAACGATGTGCTATTAAACTATCAATTCATTTATAGTCACTGATTCATACATTGAAATTTTCTTCCTATTGCTTTCCGTCCTGTAGTTCCTTTTTTAAACGATGTGCTATTAAACTATCAATTCATTTATAGTCACTGATTCATACATTGAAATTTTCTTCCTATTGCTTTCCGTCCTGTAGTTCCTTTTTTAAACGATGTGCTATTAAACTATCAATTCATTTATAGTCACTGATTCATACATTGAAATTTTCTTCCTATTGCTTTCCGTCCTGTAGTTCCTTTTTTTAAACGATGTGCTATTAAACTATCAATTCATTTATAGTCACTGATTCATACATTGAAATTTTCTTCCTATTGCTTTCCGTCCTGTAGTTCCTTTTTTTAAACGATGTGCTATTAAACTATCAATTCATTTATAGTCACTGATTCATACATTGAAATTTTCTTCCTATTGCTTTCCGTCCTGTAGTTCCTTTTTTTTAAACGATGTGCTATTAAACTATCATTCATTTTATAGTCACTGATTCATTGAAATTTTTTATAGTTTCTTTTTTAAACGATGTGCTATTAAACTATCAGTTCATTTATAGTCCCTGATTCATACATTGAAATTTTCTTCCTATTGCTTTCCGTCCTGTAGTTCCTTTTTTTTAAACGATGTGCTATTAAACTATCATTTCATTTATAGTCACTGATTCAAACATTGAAATTTTCTTCGTATTGCTTTCCGTCCTATAGTTCCTTTTTTTAAACGATAGTTCATTTCATTTATAGTCCCTGATTTTAAACGATGCTTTGCTAGTTCCTTTTTAAACTATCATTTTCATTTCATTTATAGTCCCTGATTCAAACATTGAAATTTTCTTCGTATTGCTTTCCGTCCTATAGTTCCTTTTTTTAAACGATGTGCTATTAAACTATCATTTCATTTATAGTCCCTGATTCAAACATTGAAATTTTTCTTTGTATTGCTTTCCGTCCTGTAGTTCCTTTTTTTAAACGATGTGCTATTAAACTATCAGTTCATTTATAGTCACTGATTCATGCACAAAAAATTTCTTCCTATTGTTTTCCGTCCTGTAGGTCCTTTTTTAAACGATGTACTTGGAAAGTGTTTTTAAAAAGAATTCGTATTTTGGGATCGGTTGGCCTTATTACCTAAAAAAAAAAATGCTGCTTACCTTCACACATCCCTGATTTCTGATGAAATGCTTTATCAGGCGGGCACTCACAAATTGCCTCCATTCCCGCAACCTTGCATACTGCTCCCTTAGCACGACAGCTCTGATCCAGACTTGCGCAGGGCAAAAACACTTCACAAATCGTGCCTCCAAAGTGCGGCAGACACTCACAGAAACTTTCCTGACCTTCAGTTCTTTTGCATATTCCTTCGTTGAGACAGTCCCCGTACTTCGTGCAGCTTGCTGTAAAGAAAAAACACATTTCAGACTATATAATCACAGTTTACTTCAGAAGCTTCTTCAGAAAAGTTTTGTGGACCTACATGGTTTATCGAGGTTAAATCTACAGAAGCTCCCGTGGCGCGAAGTATATTTATTTCGTCATTATTTATGAATCCTTTACTCATACTATATAGTTGTTTTTGTGTTCCCTACCCGATTTAGAAACTCCGTCGGTTTTTTTTTTATAATTGTGGGCAATTTGGCC
Source organism: Caerostris darwini (assembly GCA_021605075.1). Taxonomy (NCBI): domain Eukaryota; kingdom Metazoa; phylum Arthropoda; class Arachnida; order Araneae; family Araneidae; genus Caerostris; species Caerostris darwini. The sequence goes on from BPLQ01007757.1 coordinate 283,599, forward strand.
TCCAGTGTTGACTAGAATGGTAAATGCTGCAAGCCGGAAGCATCCTCTTTTCAAAACTTTTCCTACACTAATTTCCTTGGGGCGAGGAATTTTTCCAGAATTTCGATTCTGTTCTTTTTTTCGGGTTGACCCCTAAGCACTTTTCTCTGCGAAACTACCGTAAGCCGTCTATTGGTTTTCGCTCCGGTATGCTGACGTTGCTTGCCTTTCGATTGTTCCTAACTGATTCGTAATGATCAATCATTAATTAATTCTATTGAATCAACTATTGTTCCCAACTCAACCAAAAAGTTATCTTTTACGTCACTCGGCAGTCGACGCTTTCTTTTTTTACCAATCATTAAATTCTTCAGACTTTCGTAATATTATTAATCTCTAATCTAATCTAGCCATCCCTCAAGACAATTTCTTAATTGAAAAACCAATTTTTTTTTCATAAATTCCAGTATTATTATTATTTTTATTTTTTTTTTAATGTTCAATAACATTTTCAAAAAAATATTTGAATTCATGAAAAATCTATTATTTAATACCAAATGTCAAAGTGCACAAGAATATGTATTGAGTAGAGTTTTTGTGTGTTTGTTTTAATGTGATATTTACAACAACGTTAATAAAACCCTTACTTTCATTAGCACATTGTTAGATGCCTAAATATGTAGTTGTTATTATAAGGTGCGTAGTACTTCTACCTCCCCGTGGTGCACCTGGTAATATTTTTCAGTGGCTAAAAGATCTACAACTTGGCATTATGTTAGATTAATGAACTCTGTTTCAGCATGTTATGTTGTATTCTCTGTTCATTTTTTATTTTTCGTTGTTCTTTTTTTTTTTTTTGCTGTAACTGTTCATAATCTGCCATTGGAAATAAAAAAAAATATTTCTCATTACGTTCAGAAAAAACAGCTTTATTGTATATTGTATTGCTCATATCGGTCTATAAACAAGACACAAATCAAGAATAACATGGAAATTGGCATTGGAAATACTATTCCAGAAAATAATTGTAAAAATATGTTTGGTTTTTTTTTAAAATTTCTAAATAAAACAATACAAAACATGTACCTGGTTTTTTTGTAGTTGGCTTTGTGCTGGATATAACTGTCGCGGGATGAGATGACATGGATGTCGATGAGTTCACTCCATCTGTGAATTTAGATGGTTCATAAGTTGATATATTTTGGTCTTTTGTAAAGTTTGAAGGCTCGTATGTCGTCAAGTTGATTCCTTTTGTGGAAATGATTGACGTAGGTATTGTGATATTAAAAACTGTATTTGTATAAGTAGCTGTTGAAGTACTTCTACTAGTCATTTTGGTTGTTGAAATAGTTGCTTTCTTCGTAGTAGGTGAAGTAGTTATTGTAACGAATTCTGAGTCACACAATATTATTACATTAGTAAGACAATCATAAGTAACTAAATAATGAATATATCCTACCATGAAAAAATTAAAGTGAAAAAATGACTAATAATTAAAGTACTATATTTAAAAAAATTATATTACTATATTATATATACTATTACACTATTTATTAAAAAATTCACGTTTTATTTATTAAAGAATTTTGTAATTAATTTGAAGTCTGGGAAATCTGATCTTATTATAATTAGCAAAAGTGATTTCTTTAAACTGCGTAATATATTCATAAAGTAAATGACATAACAGTGAAACAAATTTAAGATCTTTTAAACATTAAGATGTAGGAAACGCAATTAGGAAATTCTTCGTCACCATTCTCGTTAATATTTTATCTTAATTTTAGATTAATGAATACATTTAATAATATGTTATATATTATTTTACTCAGAAATCACGTAAAAAATATGTTCAATGTACTAATGAAATGTAATGATATAAGCAATTTTTAATGGTACATATAGTTAAAAGAACTGAACATGTCTCAACATTCAATGAGCTCTACTTATATAAGGCTTTTACATCCGAAATCATGAGTTACTCATGTGTAGTAATTTAACATATTTGCCTCTGAGATTAATTAAAAATTTATTTGTTAATTTCTTGCTGTTTGTGTTTGGTATTAATTTTCTAATATGAGTAACATTCTATTTTTTAATGCTGTATTTAAATATTTGTGCAAAAATACCATACACCAATTCTCTTACTGAAAACATATATATTTTTTAATTTATAAATTTTTGTGTTTATGGTTTATTATGTGATAATAATTACATAATTTTAGCTACAAAAAGTCATCTTAAATTTCGTATATTTCATGTGTTATAAGAATTAACGTGAAAAAAAGAATATCTTCCTTTAGAAATTGAATTAACACAACAGGGATAGGTATAAACTACTTATTCGTATGGAAATATCTCAAATTTGAGAGGAAATATTTAAAATTATTTTAAATATAATTACTTAAATTGCCAAAATAAAACTTTTCTTTGAAGGAAGGTAAGTATTTCTACATTTTTAGCCATATATTTACATTTTTTTTCATTTCTTATATTCATTTATAAGATTAAGAATTAAAATACTTTTCTTTACCTTCTTCACAAGTTTTTCCATGAAATGGATTTTGACAATCGCATATAAAGGAGTCCTTGTCTCGTCTACATTTACCTCCATTCTTACAAGGATTATCAGAGCAAGGATCTAAGACAACACAGGAAAGTTTTGGTTTTTACTTACAATAAACGAGCTAATTAATGTTTTCAGAACAATGAATAATGAAAGCATACCTTTTTCACAGGTGTTCCCAGTATATGGAACTTTGCAATCACATTTGAAGGAATTTTCGAATAATTTACAAGTCCCACCGTTTCTACAAGGACTGACAGTGCACGGATCTAAAAGAAATAATAATCTTAAAGAATTTCAATAATTTTGTCCTACGTAAAAATTAAAATTGTAAGTAAACAAATACATGATACCTTTATCACAATTATTTCCAAAATACGGGGTTTTGCAACTGCATTTGAAAGAATTCTTATCTACATTACAAGTGCCTCCATTCTTGCAAGGATTAGCAGAGCATCGATCTTATGAAAAGAAAAGAAAGGTTTATTTATAAACGGTTAATTTTTAAATTAATTAATAAACTCGTTTTGTTGCGGCTATTTTAAAGGGAATGTTTTAGTAATGAAAAAAAAAGAATCTTAAATATGGCCACAATTTTAACTATATCTATCTTACTATAAAATAATTTAATGTACACATTTGGATATATTGTATGTAATTCAAATATCTGAAATTCATATTTGTTAAACTATCTCATTTTAATTTAATTTTTTTTCAAATGAAAAGACAGATAGACTTATATAACTATAAATTTATATATGATATTTTTAATATTACATAAATAATATTTAAATAATTTTATAACACAATCAATATAAGAATATTAGGGGAAAAAAATAACCTTGTGTGATTTCAATAAAAAGAAATTTATTTTGCTGTCGTTTTTTAAATATCAAGTACATGAAAAACGATCTTAATATTTGCTGAAATGGATATACAATTAGAAGATAGATCATATCCCATATCCACCATATATCTTTTTCACACTGTGCCACCATAAATAAGAAAGTTAAACATGCGATTGGTAGGTAATGCTAATGCAATACTAAATGCTTGCATGCCACTAGGTAGTCAGACTGGAATATCATGCTCATTGTCCTGATATTTAGGGAATCATTATGTTGATTGTAAGTTTTCAATCAATATTTATGGAAATTCCATGTTTGTTTTTAATGATAGATTTAGATATAGTTTTAAATATGTTGCAGGAAAATTTTGACCTTTAAATGAGGCCAATAATTTTTGGGGATTGTTTATATTTATTATTTTTAAAAATTAAAGATGACATATTTATATTTAATCCCAAGAAATGCAAATGAACACATACGCTTCTGCAAATGTCAACCGAGCATGGTGCTTTATAATCACACTGAAAAATATTATACTACCTACAAGCACCTCCAGAAGAAGAATTATCAGTACATTGATATATAAAAAGAAACATGCTTACTATAATTACTTAGAAATGGAATAGAATAATAATAAATAATAATAATAAGTTATTATTTTATTATTGGTAATGAAATAATAATAATAAGTTAGTTGTTTACAAATTGGGCCATTTGCACCATACCTTTCTCACAAGTGTCACCAAAGTATGGAACTTTGCAGTTACATTTGAAGGAATCTTTATCAAGTATGCAAACGCCTCCGTTCTTACATGGGTTAACTGTGCAGGCATCTGTAACATAAAAAATTATTATTATATAAATTCAAGGTTAAGAAAATTATATAAATTTTTGTTATGTAATTAATTAACAGTATATAGATGTATAAAAAGAAACATGCCTACTATAATTGCTTAGAAATGGAATAGAATACAATAAACTTGGTAATGAAATAATAATAATAAGTTAGTTGTTTACAAATTGGGCCATTTGCACCATACCTTTCTCACAAGTGTCACCAAAGTATGGAACTTTGCAGTTACATTTGAAGGAATCTTTATCAAGTATGCAAACGCCTCCTTTCTTACATGGGTTAACTGTGCAGGCATCTGTAACATAAAAAATTATTATTATATAAATTCAAGGTTATGAAAATTATATAAATTTTTGTTATGTAATTAATTAACAGTATATAGATGTATAAAAAGAAACATGCCTACTATAATTGCTTAGAAATGGAATAGAATACAATAAACTTGGTAATAAAATAATAATAATAAGTTAGTTGTTTAAAAATTGGGCCATTTGCACTATACCTTTCTTACAAGTGTCACCAAAGTACGGAACTTTACAGTTACATTTGAAGGAATCATTATCAAGTACACAAATGCCTCCGTTCTTACATGGTTTAACTGAGCAGGGATCTGTAACATAAAATATTATTATTATATAAATTCAAGGTTATGATAATTATATAAATTTTTGTTATGTAATTACTTATCAGTACATGGATATATAAAAAGAAACATGCCTTCTATAATTGCTTAGAAATGGAATAGAATACAATAAACTTGGTAATAAAATAATAATAATAAGTTAGCTGTTTCAAAATTCCATACCTTTCTCACAAATTTCACCATAGTATGGACCTCTACAATTACATTTGAAGGAATCTCTAACAAGTGTGCAAGTGCCTCCATTCTTACATGGTTTATTTGTGCAGGCATCTGTAACATAAAAAACTATTAATATATAAATTAAAGTTAATGGTAATTATATAAATTTTTGTTATGTAATTAATTATTATCAATACATAAATATATAAAAAGAACATGCTTACTATAATTGCTTAGAAATGGAATAGAATACAATAAATCTGGTAATATAATAATAATAATAATCTAATTGCTTAAAAATTGGGCAATTCTCATCATACCTTTCTCACAAGTGTCACCAAAGTATGGAACTTTACAATTGCATTTGAAGGAATCATTATCAAGTACACAAATGCCTCCGTTCCTACATGGTTTAACTGAGCAGGGATCTGTAACATAAAATATTATTATTAAATAAATTCAAGGTTCTGATAGTTATATAAGTTTTTGTTATTTAATTACTTATCAGTATATAGATATATAAAAATAAATATGCCTACTATAATTGCTTAGAAATGGAATAGAATACAATAAACTTGGTAATAAAATAATAATAATAAGTTAGCTGTTTCAAAATTGCATACCTATCTCACAAGTGTCACCAAAGTATGGAACTTTACAGTTACATTTGAAAGAATCATTATCAAGTACACAAATGCCTCCGTTCTTACATGGATTAACTGAGCAGACATCTGTAACATAACATATTATTATTATATAAATTCAAGGTTATGATAATTATATAAAGTTTTGTTATGTAATTAATTATCAGTATATTGATGTATAAAAATAAATATGCCTCCGATAATTGCTTAGAAATGGAATAGAATACAATAAAGTTGGTAATAAAATAATAATAATAAGTTAATTGTTTAAAAATTGGGCAATTTGCATAATACCTTTCTCACAAGTGTCGCCAAAGTATGGAACTTTGCAGATACATTTGAAGGAATAATTATCAAGTGTGAAGTACCTCCGTTCTTACATGGTTTAATCGAGCAGGGATCCGTAACATAAAAATTGATTAATATATAAAAACAATTTCTATGAACTTGATGCTGTGGAAGATGAAGATTTTCAAAAAATGAAATGAAAAAAGGTTTCTTAACAAGTCAATTGAAAAATTGAATTTATAAATATATATGGCATTGACTTGATAACATTCATCCTTTTTACAGTTATTTCCAAAGTACAGAGTTTTGCAAGTACATGTGTAAGTTTCTTTGTAAGGATTGCAATTAACTCCATTCACGCATGGTTTAATTGTACATGGGTCTAAATGCAGAAATTTACATATTACTTTTGATTGCCATATTATTGATAATTTAAGCTTTTTACAAAATAAACTAATATCGCATTTTTCCGTTATATTATGGTAACTATTAAGTTATTTATATTTGTTAGCTGAGCATCTACATGTGCCACCTATGTACGATTTGTTATAGTTTAATAAAGAAAACTATTTTATTATCAAAAATAAAATTATTTGCTTTTAAATTAATGGAACTGAATAAAAATAACGTTAAATCTTCTATTGTCCAAAATTGTTTATTGTTAATAGTCTTTGAAACTTCTTTTGATACTAATTTATTAAAGTAAAATCTTGAAACGAAGACTTAAATACTCTTCTTGTATTAAAAGACTGAAAGATACGTTAATACAAGCTTTCATGCAAGTTTTAGCCATTTAGTGCTAAATGAAATGAAATATACAAAGAAATATTCTTTGGTCATATTGATTTCGGGCATTATAGACTGTATGGTCGATAATTCCTCGTATAATCAATTCATCAATCATATCCATTTCTTAACAATTACAAAATGTTCTGCTATATTAATTACTGAGCTTGCTACATCTATTGTTCTTTTAAATTTCGTATAACAATTTTCCAAATTTTCCAATAGATTCCTTAAACAATTTTACAATTTTATAGGTATGTCTATAGAGAGTTTCATAATATTATTATGCCTTGAGACAAGCAATTTCTTTTTAGTATAGTTGCGTGTATTAGAGAAATTATTCACGTATACATTTACTCTCTGTAAATTGTTGCAAAAATCTGATGAAATTTACGCTGCATTAAATTTTATCGATGACGTTATTCCTCTAAGATCTATTCACAGAGATACCCGATTTCGATTATAAGAAGTTTTACTGCTGTCAGTGATCTAATTCAAGAATTCAATATTTCAATTTTAAAAAAAAACCTTGAATTTCCTCCCAGCAAATCACAGCTTATATGATAGATTATCTTTTTCTGAAAAACGATATTTATTCTATTGTTCAGCCAATTAAAAGGGTGTTTATTAATCAGAAATCTATATTACAAAAATTTGGTAAAATTGGCAAAAACAAAATCACATAACTTTATATATTTCAAATTTTATAATATTTCAACTAGCAACTCCCTTTTCAAAAGTAAAATAAAATGGAAATTCCATAAATTTTCCAAAGCTGTAATATGCAAACACGCCATTGAAACAATAAGCGAATGCAACAGGTATATATATCTTAGTACGTATATCTTATTAAAAATATTTGTCCCTTTACCTATCACATCGTGCGAAAATGAAAGATCTTTTCCAATGTTACGAGAGCTGAATAATATTTGAGAAAAAAAATAGGGCGAGAAAGTCTAAAGGGTTAAGCTTTATTATAGATTCATTGAAATATTGAAATTGACTTAAAAGACGAAATATGTGAAAAGTAGATTGAATTCTCATTTATAATATCATAAATTTTTTTTAGAAATTGAATTTTAATTTCTTGAGTAGGGTTATTTTATATTTAATATTATTTTTATGCATTTGAACTAAACTTAGTACGAGTTAAAAACTATTATTAAATAATAATTAAAATTGAAATTCCGACTCTTATAAGATAAACTCACATAACTCATATAAGATACATTTCTTATTACTCATCATGCAGTATGACATAGTGAATTTTATCGAACTGTTGAAATTTATTTGCTGAAATCTCTCTCAAGAAAAATCCTGGAATCCAGGAATGCATGCATGGATATCTCTGTCTATATATGCATATATAGACAGATATATCTTATCCTATCCTATCTATAGATATACTATCCTTCAAGCCTTTGCTTGTAGGATAGAAAAAAATATCCTTGCAAAGCTTATTCATGCAGGGATCTATGAAATTGTATAAAATATTATATAGTGACATAGAGGGTTTTTAATTTTCAGTTAACTTATATATTTTCCTAGTGACTGGAATTTGAGGAAATTAACAGTATATATATATATATATATATATATATATATATATATATAATATAATTATGAATATATGTATAGAGAGAAAAAATAAATAGCTTTATCAAAACTTTCACTAAAAAAAATGTCAAGAATGGGAAGTTCTGTTACAGAAAATGATAGCAAAAGTTAATTTAGCTACCGATGAAAAAAAAAATATTAGATGTTTGAAAAGTATATTTCCAGTATTACAAATTCATTAAAAAACAAACAACGAAGTAATCATATAGTGTTTTATTGAAAAAAGTATCATGTGATAATAATGGTTTGCTCATTCATATGTTTAAACCATCCTCAAAACAATATTTTGATCTCTTCCACTTCCAGAATGAATGAAAAAAAACCCAGGGAGTTATTTCTTTGCTATTTTTTCCCTAGGAATTTTAAAAACCATAAAAATAATTTTTGATATTATTCATATGCGGTCTAACAATTAATTTAATGTATTGATTTTTGCTTCATATGTAATTAAAATATATAAAAAAAACTTTCATAAAAATGTAATTAAATAAAATTTTAACTTTTTAAATAGATATAATTTCAGAATTTACCTTTCTCACATAGTTGACCAGAATATGGCTTTTTACAATTGCACTGGAAAGTAGTACCACTAATTTTACAAGTTCCACTATTTTTACAAGGATTTTCCGAGCACAAATCTATAAAAGATAAAGATATTGTTAATTTATTAAAAATATAATCATTTCTAATTTTTTAGATGCAAAAGAAAAAATCAATTAGTCGTTACCTCTTTCACATAAATCTCCAAGATAGGGAGGTTTGCAAGTACACTTGAATTTTTTTCCTTCGACTTTACAAGTTCCTCCATTTTTGCAAGGACGGTTGTTGCAAGGATCTGTAGATATATAAGAAAATTGAAAATAAAACATTACAATTAATTCTTAAAGGATATAATCTCTCAGTTACTGAAATCTGTTTTATGTATTTGATATATTGCTAATGATGTACGTAGATACTAAGACATCTTTTAAAATTATATTAAAATAGAAAATATTGTGCTATCCCTATTGTTTACAATCCCTAGTCTGCAATCTCCTAGCTTCTGATTTTAAATGTTCCACAAAAGAAAACTTCTAAATTTATTATTATATAGTATTATCCTTAATTCTACTGAACGTTTTGGTCTCTATTGCACTTCATTCACCATCGTCTTGATTTTATCCAATAATGAACATCATTAAGTGCTCCTGTAAACAGGTATAAAGGTTTGTGTGACATTTTGATATACAACTTGAATAAAAAGTTGTCGGCTTTGAAAACCAATTCTGATTTGCCCAAGGTACTGGATATGAAACTAGCCAATTTTTCCTTTTTTGTATTATATTACATTTTTATTTATTTTTCTTTACGTTAGACCTTATTATAAGTCTATTTTGTTAAGTTTCACAAAAAATTTCTTAGACTGGGTACTGATAATTGTAATTTTTATAAATAAGTAAAATCTATGATTTAGTTCATTTAATTCATGTGATTTAGTTCATGTTTGTGTCATGACAACAAACAAATCTTGATACAATTTGTTCATCATTTCTATTTTTAACACAAAAAAAATATCACTTTTATCAGTCTTATAAATATTTCTGCAATTCTCCAAGAATTTGACCACAATATAAGGATGGTTACGGCCATATGAGCGAATTGATATTTATTTTCTTCTTCCAGTTTGCATAAAGTTAAATAGTTTTCCTAATTTAATTTAGTTTTAGGTAATAAAAATATATAGAAGTGATTTAATAGAAGTATAAAAGCGAAGAAATTGGAGGCTATATATAGAAATATAAAAATTAAAAACCGTAAGTTCAAATATCGTAAATATTTCTTTGAGAATTTTTAATTATGGTTAACTTTAAAATGTTTCCGAAAAATATGTCTATCTTAAAATATACCCGAATTCGTTTCTCATTGATAAAGCTCAAAGAACACAACTTTAAATCCGGTATTATAGCATATGATGAAGTCATAGATTTCAGGAATGAGAAGGCTCGATACGATTGTGATACCATTTGTAGTTGTCTCGTATCGATAGTTAGACGGAATATTTTGGAATTTTCCAAGTTTCCTAAAATGTAACATGTAAATGCACATCAATTATTAAAAAAAAAAATTTCGGGAACGAACTATTTATTAATTACCATCATTCATTAATATTAGGGGAAACCTTTAGCTCTCAGAGTATAAAAAAAATGTTAAAAAAGAATGTTTTTCAATTCAATTCAAATTGGCGTGTTTCCTGGAATAGTTTAAGAGAGAGATATTTATATTAATGTTTCTCATTACAAGTGTCAAAATATTTTTTTGTTTTTTATCTCTAAAAATTTTTAGATAACAATGTATTTTTTTCTAATTCGTTATGAAAATGCATATGTGTACCTTATTATAAAGCTTCAGTAAAATAATTTAAAATAACACATTGAAATAATAGTTATAGTTTCCTGAAATTCTTCACTTCTAGAGAAATCAATTGGTTGTTTAAGGTGTTTTTTTTTTTTTAATATTTATGTTATTGAGGTTTTAAAAACGAATTACTGAAATGAAAAAGAATACCTTCACAATGTTCATTTTTCAGTTTTCTGCCATCTGGGCACAGGCAGTATTTATCAGTGGAAAAGAATCCGACATCAAATGTGCAGTTAGCGCCTGTACCACAATCACAAGCTGAAAAAGAACAAATCTGAATGTGATACATTATATTTTGAATTAGTGTCTGATTTTCTTAAACTAGATTATGTAACTAATTGCAAATATTGTTTTCAAATATTTAAAATTTACGTTATATATGTTAGCAGTTTTGAGATTTAAAATAAACATGAACAGAATACTTTGGAATTTATTGTTTCATCGCTTTCAAAAAGCATTTCATTAATTGAATAAGAAGTCTCTTTATGGCGTTTCTCTATTTTTTTTTTGTGTGTGTGTGTGATATTCAATTATATATTTATGATGAAATTCCAACTAGAAATGCACCACACTAAAAATAAATTTCAATCCTTATTTTTTTCCTCCATATTTTTTCTTGGTTTTATTGTTAAAAAATTTATTTTTTTATAAATGAATTTATTCATTTTTTTTCATTTAAATATTATAAATAACTAAATTAAATGCTTATTTTAATTATACATCAATTCGCCCTAGGTAGAATGGACATATATGTTAATGTTCATTTCACTTATTTCATTTATCAGACAAATTATTTTTGAACACCAATTTCCATTAGCAAATTTTCATTAAAATTCATTAAAAAACCCCGCAAACAAATTTATTTAATTTTTTGCATATTTTCACTATATATTTACAAACAAACATCTATTTTTCATTAATATGCCGAGATTATAAAATTATCGTATTTTTGTAAAAAATAAAAGTTAATAAAATAGAGGTCTTTTTTTTTCTTAAAGCGTTTCTAAAATACATTAGATAAAAAAACCGCAAGTAATTAAGCTTATCTGTGATTTATGACCTTTCATGAAAATGATTTGAGATAAATATGGAAAATATGTCTTACACATATATATATATTATCAATTTTTAAAAATGTTTTATAACTTGTGTCACACAAACAGCATGATTTTTTACCTTTGCAAACATCATCGTCTTTCCCATATTCCGGAAGGCATTCGCAAATCACTTCATCAAATTCATTTACCCGACATTTTCCATTTTCACAATCACATTCTGCAGAAAATTTGTTAAAAAAATAAATAATTTGATTATTTTTTAGAAATACTTCAATATTACACGCCATAATGCTGTTAACCATAAATATGTAATAAAAATTATTAAAAAATATGTGCACTATATTGGAATTCATTTTCCTTTCTTGAGCTTTGGTTAGGAATGCATTATATTCTGCTTCAAAAGCACAGTATTTGAAATCAAATGTAATAATGCACGATTTTATAACAGCTTTCGATAATCTTGTTTAAATATCATTTAACTTTAATGACTTGCTTAAATTATTTGTTTGTTGATTAATTATTTAATTATTAATTAATTAATTAATTAGTTAAATTAATTATATTTTTTACTTATTTTATACATTCACCAAATTTGAAAAAACTTACTTAGAAATGAATTATGAATTATTTTATGGAAGTAATTCATTTCCTGTTTGTACAATGTTAACAAAAAACATTTTCCTCTTATTTAAGCCTATTATAAATGATTTTTCCATTATAAATTGGGGATAGAGACCTGATGAATGCAAGGATACTTTTCGAAACTAAAGGAGTCGGAGTGGGCTGAATGGTTAAGTGGCTAGCGCTCTGACACAGGTTTCGGGTTCGAGTCTAGGCTGTGCGACGGATATTTATAGTCTAGATTAGATATCTACCAAGAAGAAGGATAGAATCATGGTCTAGATTAGATATCTACCAAGAAGAAAGATAGAAGCTTGATCTAGATTAGATATCTTTAGAAGTGGGATAAGTAACAAAAACAGAACAGGAGTCGGAGTCGAAATTGAAGAAGACAAGCGAATTCGAACAAAACATTTAGGAAAGGAAAGCCTTGTTTATGCCGGTGAGAAACACGGTAAATATCTAGACCGGAATGCCACTCCATTAGGCTCTATTGTAGAATGAAGACTTCGGAGACGCCACCCATTCATATGTTTAAATTTACAATGACTAGAATGAGTTAGGTGAAGTTTCGAAGCATCCTCTTTAAAGCACTCTAGGTAACGTTGAATCTGCTACACTTTAAAAATGTATTAAATTAATATGCTAGCGTACAAAAACAGCAGCAGAAAATGGCAGAGAATTTAAAAGATTATAAAATTAGCATTAGGACAAAGCCAATTAATAATCTGCAAAATACACGTTGTCTACATGAAATGGAAAAACCTACTTTAAACTTTAAGATCTATTAATTGCTCCAAACATTTCTTTTGAAATGGGACCTGAATAGCCGAGTGGTTAGCGCTCTGGTGCTCGGTACCACAGGTTTCGGGCTCGAGTCCCGGCGGTGCCATGGATGTCTGTAGTGGTTCGGAATCCACTTTAAACCGTAGGCCCAGGTAGAGCGTTGCGGGGGCATTGTTACTCCGCGTCCGGGGCATATCTTTAAATCAAACGCGTCCCCTGGGTAATGCAAAGTGAGTAACGTCTGTGTAGCTCTTGCCTTCAGGCCTTCAAGACCAAGCTGTCTAAGTGTTTGCCAACTGCATTAGAAGGAAAAAAAATTCTTTTGAAATTTTAATTATCCTAGCTTTATGAGATTTTATCCTTGTTTAGACACCTCTCTAAATTTCTTACATCCAGTTTTTAATTTATTCCTTATTTGCATGAATATAATTTCTTGATACAATAGATAATAAAAAAAGAAAAAGAAAATAACGATGGAATGCTCCTGCTTATTTGTCATGCGAAATGTCACAGATCGGAATTATTCAATGGGTAAGTTATTCTCATTACTTCAAAAATTATTTGTTCAATAGTTATGGTTAAAGTCACTATATTTTATTTGCGGATGAAGTAACATCTTCTCTCAATATGTGTTTAAAAAAATCAAGGTATTGGCACCACTGTTCCAGTTTAATTGCAATTGAATAAGTATTGTTGAAAAACTACAGAGATTTTCAAAGTTAAGTTCTTTCAAGCAAAGTTTCTTCATTTACACTCATGTCCATTAATTAAGGATAATGAAGTTCAGGCAAAGAAAGAGACAGAAGCAAAACAAATTTGACTTATTTGTAAAGTCTATTTATTAAACAAAAGGTAAAGAGCAAAAACGATGCTATATGTTTGACATAATTAATAAAAATTGCAATTTTTACTACCTGGAGCAAATTTCAAAAAGAACCTATTTACAAAAAAAAGTATAACATGGTTAGTATGATGGTTAATATGGAGTATGTCTCCCGGACAATGCAATACAGGCCTTACAACGCCTAGGCATGCTGAGTATCAAATTATCAATCTGATCTTGGGAAATATTACACCACTCATCAAGCAATGCCCTCCGAAGTTCCGGTTGACAGGTGGGAGGGGGTTGACGGGCTGCAATTCGTCGGCCAAGCATAATCCACACATGCTCTATTGGATTCAAGTCCGGTGAGTATGCTGGCCAATCCATACGGGTGATATCCTCCAATTGAAGGCATTCGTCTGCAATGTTTGCACGGTGAGGACGGGCGTTGTCATGCATAAACAGAAATTCAACACCCATGGCGCCCCGAAACAAACGTACATGTTGTTCCAGAATGACATCCCGATAGATGTGGCCTGTCATTGTTACACTCTGAACATACGGGTCAGTTCTGGAACCAAGAATAATTCCTCGCCAAACGAGGCATCCTGCACCACCGTAACGGTGTCGTTCAATGGTGTTCTCTTGGTGGTAACGGGTACCTGGCGCTCTCCATATGAAAGTCCGGCGAGAATCAGACTGCAAACTAAACCTGGACTCGTCGGAAAACATCACATCAGACCACTGTTGCGGTGTCCACAATGCATGCTCTCTACTCGAGGTTAATCGCAGGCGACAGTGAGTTGCGGTAAGTGGAACACATCTGACAGGCCTACGAGCATATAGACCAATGTGCCCTAAGCGTCAGTACACGGTCTGCCTTGAAACTGTCGTACCGGTAGCTGAAGAGAGCTGACGAGACAGGTATGATGCTGTGCTCCGTCTGTTTCTTTTGGCAGTAACTGCTAAATACCGGTCATCATTCCGCGTTGCAACTCCGGGGCGACCTGTGCTGTAACATCTACTCACATTACCATCATCTTGGAATCGTTGCCAAAGCCTGGAGATGACACTCTGGGCGATTCCAAGTTCCTCGGATACTTCCAGCTGGGTACGTCCACATTCCAGTCATCCGATAATTCTACCACGTAAAAAATCATCCAAATGCTTCCTTTGTGCCATAACTATGCGGTTATTGCACTGAAAGGCTTTTAAAGAGCTTGTGAACAATTTTACTTCTTTGCCACCATTCCTTATATACCCCTCTCTTACACTCTCGTCATTGTGACGTACACTGAAGTGACAAAAGTCATGGGATAGCAATATGCAAATTTTCAGATGGCAGTAGCATCGCGTAGAACAGGTATAAATGCGCAGTGCTTTCGCAGAGCTTTCATTTCTGTTCAAGTTATTCATGTGAAGAGGTCTTGACGTGATGATGACCGCACGACGGGAATTAACAGACTTTGAACGCGGAATGTTAGTTGGAGCTAGACGCATGGGTCATGCCATTTCGGAAATCGTCAGGGAATTTAACATTCCCAGATCCACTGTGTCAAAAGTGTGCCGAGAGTATGAAATTTCAGGCATAACATCCCACCATGGACAGCGCAGTGGTCGACCGCCTGCACTTAACGACCGAGACCGGCGACGTCTGCAAAGAGTCGTAAATTCTAACAGACAAGCAACACTGCGTCAAATAACCGCAGAATTCAATGTGGGACGTACAAGGGAATTGTCTGTTAGAACTGTGCGGAGAAATTTGGCTTTCTTGGGCTATTCCAGCAGAAGACCGACTCGAGTGCCTTTACTGACAGAACGACATCGCTTGCAGCGACTCTCGTGGGCACGTGAGCATATCGGTTGGTCCCTAGATGAATGGAAAACCGTGGCCTGGTCCGATGAGTCACGATTTCAGTTGGTAAGAGCTGATGGTAGGGTTCCAGTGTGGCGCAGACCCCACGAAGCCATGGACCCAAACTGTCAGCAAGGCACTGTTCAAGCTGGTGGTGGCTCCGTAATGCTGTGGGCTGTTTTTTCATGGCATGGACTTGGTCCTCTGGTGCGACTGGACCGAACATTGACTGGAAATGCTTATGTTCAGCTACTTGGAGATCACTTGCAGCCATTCATGGACTTCATGTACCCAAACAACGATGGGATTTTTATGGATGACAATGCGCCATGTCACCGGGCCACAACTGTTCGCGATTGGTTTGAAGAACATTCCGGACAATTCCAACGAATGATCTGGCCACCTAGATCGCCTGACATGAATCCCATCGAGCATTTATGGGACATCATCGAGAGGTCTGTTCGTGCCCAAAATCCTGCACCATCAACGCTTTCGCAATTATGGACGTCTATCGAGACAGCATGGCTCAATATTCCTGCAGAAGACTTCCAACGACTTGTTGAGTCCATGCCACGTCGAGTTGCTGCACTTCGCCGGGCAAAAGGAGGGCCGACACGATATTAAGAGGTATCCCATGACTTTTGTCACTTCAGTGTATGATAAACTTTGTCCATCAAATAATATTATTATAAATAATCTAATATAAAGAATAATCATGTCATCTTTATTGTACAGACCCTATACATCCTGCAAGCTACAGAGTTGAATGTATTTGCAGTTACGTATAAATATATATGTTAATTCACAATTTATATGGTTTTGCTTAAAGTATCGTTATTGACCAATTGATCACAAATCTACTTAAAGTACATCATAAATATTAATTTGAATAAAATATGAAACATTAACATTAACACATATAAGATATAATTTTAACATGAAAAATTTTTTTAGATATATTCCATAAAATACCTAATTCACAGACAGTTATAACTTCATAGATGTTATTCATTATTTGGCTTTTATTTGAGCAATATTATTATTCTTTAAATATTTTATTGTTAATTGTTTCCCTAAAATAATATATTTGATATGTTAATGGGGTTTATATGAAACGAGCCCAGTTTGATATCATCGTGATTTTAATTTAGTCAAAAGTTCCAATAAACGATGCTAATATTAAAAATTCAATAAATCGTGCTTTATGATGCATTAATTAGGAAATTAGTTTCATCCAATCTCATTTTTTAAAAATCATTAAAATCAGCAGGATCAATTTATATAATTGTAGTCGTATGAAATTAAAATGTTAATTCCGAAATTTCCATTTTTAATCAACCAGTTAACATATAATCCGCACACTGATTTTGTATTATTTTAAAGTTTTGTAATGAAGCTTACAACTAACCACCTTCTAGATATTCGTAGTGAAAATTTCTATTGGATAAATTTAATGACATGAATTAGGATTGATGAAATGTTTAACTGTTTAAAAAAAAAAGTTAATTAGTTTCTTTAAAGAAACTACTTAACATCTAAAATGGAGGAGTGAAAAATGCATTAAAAGACTCGTTGACAAAAGTTTTTTAAGTATATATTTAAAAACACAAACACAAAAGTAAGGAAATAACAAAGCAGAAGCTAATGCATAAAGATAAAATGTAACATTATTTTAACAACGATATGAAATAAACATACTACTTAATACCAATAGATTTATGTGTATAAGGGGGGGGATAAGGTGTGGATAAAAATAATTTCAAAATATTTTGATAATACTATCTAACTTCCCTGTTCATTTATGAACAACGATCTGTATTCAGTAAAGAATTATAATTGTTACACAACATTTTAATCACCACATAAAAGGATCATAAATACATTAAATGAATCAGTGATAATCGAAATAAATATAAATGCATTCTTAGATTATATTGAAATAACTTTTTTTAACCAATACTGTTAGTTCAAAAATAATGAATCCAATGAATTCATTTGTTTGGATCAATAATTATTAGTTTTTTTAAGTTATAAATAAGTTTCCCTTACCGTGTTCACATCTTTCACCAACAAAATTTTTTTGACATTCACAAACCACTGCGTCTGCTTGAATCTTGCAAAAACCGCTATTTTGACATGGATTTGGAATGCATGGATCTGAAATAAAGGGTTATTTTCATTTAAATTCATATATTACGTCATACAAACTTCTTTCTTGTTTAAATAACAAAATAAAAGCTTGAAAGATGAATGTTCCTAAGTTTTTAAAAATACTTTTTGAATTCTCTTTTACATTGAAATTTGCAAAACAAGTAATATAAAAAAAAATTTAAAGTCAATTCCTACTTTTTTTTCCCTCTATTGCAGAAAGTCCTTTATAAATAATTTACATTCCTTTTTTTAAGTATATCTGGCGCCATCTATTGGTAGATACTTGCAACTGAAATCTAAAAAAAACTAAAATTAATTCATTAAATTTAATTACTGAATTAATATTTGAAAAAAATGCATTAACATCCAGTGTCATCCACTACAAGTTTTAAAAAACTGTATTTGAACTTGAGTGGATGAATAAAAAGTATTTTATGAACGATTGAAATTTTGAACAAGATGTATATACGGAGAGTGTGAGCTAATAGAAGGAATTGAATAAAGTAAGCATTCAATGCAGCACACTCACTATATTTTCATACATACGATTTGTAAAATAGGAAAATTCTCCATTTTCAAACCAAATATTGCATTTTAATACAATGGCAAGATTTTCTCTTGAAGTTAAAATAAATCTGGATAATTAAGTCTTTTTTTATTCTGAGGAGACCTATCTATGATATGGTAAGGCAGTGAATATGAACGATATTCGTTGTGTAAAGTTCAGTTACATTGGAAACACGTTATTTAAAATTTTCCAACATTAATTGCAACTATAATTGTTATGTTGTTTAGTTTGGAATTATTTTAAATGTAAAAATGCGATTTGCTATATCCGACACGTGTGGGGCTTGATGGCTGAGTGGCTGGCGCTCTGGCACTCGGTACCACAGGTATCGGGTTCGAATCCCGGCGGCGCAATGGGTGTTTGTAGTGGTTCGGAATCCACTTTAAACCGTAGGTCCCGGTCCTAATAGGATCGTAGAGCGTTGCGGGGACATTGCTACTCCGCATCCGTGGCTTGCCATCAAGTTACATGCCCCCCTGGGTAATGAAAAGTGAGTAACGTCTGAGCAGCGCTTGCCTTAAGGCGTCCAAGACCAAGCTGTATAAGTGTTTGCCAGCTGCATTAGAAAGAAAAAAATATATCTGACACGTGTTTATTAAACAATTTTGTATAGGTATTATAAATCTTCATTTAATATAAAAATAGTATTAAAAGTAAAATCCAATTATTATGTAAAATATTTGAATATAAGAAAAGCGTTTAATATGCTAAAATAAATTTCAAATTCAGATGTTGCCTAGTGGATAACATATTCGGTTTGGTACTGTGTGAGTTTGGTTTAAAACTCGGTTTTTGTAGCCTAGCTAAAGGCTTCATTGTCTGTATTTAGAAAGTGAACCTGAAAATATTCCATTAATCTTGATGGTCAGGAAAGAAAAATGGTTCTATTCCCAAAATAGTTCGACTCAGTTACCCGGGATTGTCTGTTAGAAATTAGGGTGGCACTCTATAGGTGTAATGTAGAACTCCCCAACATAGCCTCGCGATACAATTGCCCTGACGAGCTGAAACTGGTGCACAATAGCTATTACAGTTACTAATGATCGCAAGTGAAGAAAGAAATAAGTTAAGATTTTTTACTAGAATAGGACTGAATATGCAACTAGGAATTTTTATCTAAAAAGACTTTGTTATTAAAAGTCATCAAAATAGAACAGAGAATAGAACATAACTAAAAACCAAAATTGTATGATTGTTTCAAATAAAATAAAATTTAAAGAAAAAAATAAGGGATATCTTTAAAAGTTCTGGAATCATCAATTTTATCTTTTTTTCACAAAACCTTTCAGGTGCAAATGCATGCAGCCATATACTGACTCCAGAATATGGCTGCATGCATTTGCCCCTGAAAATCTTTTTTTAACAGAACAATTGCCTTCATTTTTGCAAGGATTTTATGTACATTGAACTGCTTTGCTAAATTACCTGCGTTGCTAAATTTAGGTGCAGAATCGCCAAGTGTCTGATTATCTGCAGGAATGATGGCTCTTAGAGCAAAACAGAGTTGCAATCTTTCGGTAGTAGTTGGTACTTGACGTATCGTCAATTGTCCTCCATTTCGAATCATGCCCCCCTTCATTCCAATGCAGAATACTCTCTGCAAGATGCGACGTCATTTTTTTCTGTCGCGATATCTATATATACCTTTCCATTGACAAAGGATACCATTTCGGAAAGTGAGCGAAGGAATCGTTCAAAACTTTTATTATATAATGCGAAATTTTTTTTTGGGGGTGGGGAGAGAATTGATCTGATACAATCCACGTATAATCCATCATATATTCTTTAGTACGCAATCACTATGATGACGTGTGACAGAACAGCACTATACTAGTTCAGTTTACACTAGTTTTTATTAGTTCCTTTCATCATTTCACTTCTGTTGTTGTATGGTTGGAAAATAATTGCATAATTAGAGGCGCTCTATCTGTCCTTAATGCTTTTTCCAGAGTTCAGCACTACATTTCATATACATAATAGTATCAGAATTATGAAACTAACGTAAAATAATTATTTATCAATGCAGCTATTGCAATTGTCCACTCATATTCTTTTTAAAATATGAAAAACTTCAAGAATATTCAGAGTTGTTTCCTGTAGACAAAGTGCAGAAAAATTAGCAAACGCATTCTTCATTGGGAAAGCGCTTACAAAAAAATTTAAAAAATATATAATAATCAATTGAAATACTTCTTACCAAATTCACAATTCTTACCACTAAATGGTGGTTTGCATTCACATTTCAATGACTATCCCTCAACTTTACATATACCTGTATTCTGATAAGGACTTGAAGAACTAGGTCACGAAAACTAGTGACTTGAAAGGATGCTTTTTAAAAAAGCAGTTAAACTTTAAAACATTATAGCGACTGCAGCTTGGACTTCCATTAGTGTCATTTCTTTTAGACGCAATGGCATCCGACTAAAGGAACTATTTTATAGATACTCCTCATATATTTCACGTAAACAATCTTAGGAATTTTTGCATTCTAAATAATAATATAGTGAAGAAGACCTTATTAGTATTATATATTTTATATCATTAAGTAGAAATTTACAAATATTCTACGAGCAAGGAATTGTAAGAGTTTGCATTCGTAAATTAATTCATGTTTATAACCGGAAAGTAAACAAGCATATTCAAATATTTTGTCTTACCTTCCTCGCAGGTGTTTCCTTTGAATGGAGGTTTACAGTCGCATTTAAATGATTTTCCATCCACTCTGCAGGTTCCTTCATTTTTACACGGATTCGTTGAACACGGACCTGCAATAAATTTAAATGTTTTCTATTTGTCACATTAAACAGAAAAAAATAAATATGATAATGAAATAATTATTCGTTGTACTTTTTTTGCAATTCTTGCCTTCTAGGATATTTAGAGATAGGATATGTAGTTTATTCTAAATCATATTATAGTGAAGCAGACTTTATTAGTATTATATATTTTATATCATTAAGTAGAAATTTACAAATATTCTACGAGCAAGGAATTGGAAGAGTTTGCATTCGTAAATTAATTTATGCTTATTACCGGAAAGTAAACAAGCATATTCAAATACTTTGTCTTACCTTCCTCGCAGGTGTTTCCTTTGAATGGAGGCTTACAGTCGCATTTAAATGATTTCCCATCCACTCTGCAGGTTCCTTCATTTTTACACGGATTCGTTGAACACGGGCCTGCAATAAATTTAAATGTTTTCTATTTGTCACATTAAACAGAAAAAAATAAATATGATAATGAAATTATTCGTTTTACTTTTTTTGCAATTCTTGCCTTCTAGGATATTTAGAGATAGGACATGTAGTTTATTCTAAATAATAATATAGTGAAGCAGACTTTATTAGTATTATATATTTTATATCATTAAGTAGAAATTTACAAATATTCTACGAGCAAGGAATTGTAAGAGTTTGCATACGTAAATTAATTCATGTTTATAACCTGAAAGGAACAAGCATATTCAAATACTTTGTCTTACCTTCCTCGCAGGTGTTTCCTTTGAATGGAGGCTTACAGTCGCATTTAAATGATTCCCCATCCACTTTGCAGGTTCCTTCATTTTTACACGGATTCGTTGTACACGGGCCTGCAATAAATTTAAATGTTTTCTATTTATCGCATTAAACAGAAAAAAATAAATAGGATAATGAAAATATTCGTTGTACTTTTTTTGCAATTTTTGCCTTCTAGGATATTTGGGGATAGGATATGTAGTCTATTCTAAATAATAATATAGTGAAGCAGACTTTATTAGTATTATATATTTTATATCATTAAGTAGAAATTTAAATATATTCTACGAGCAAGGAATTGTAAGAGTTTGCATTTGTAAATTAAGTCATGCTTATAACTGAAAAGTAAACAGACATATTCAAATACTTTGTCTTACCTTCCTCGCAGGTGTTTCCTTTGAATGGAGGCTTACAGTCGCATTTAAATGATTTTCCTTCCACTCTGCAGGTTCCTTCATTTTTACACGGATTCGTTGAACACGGACCTGCTATAAATTTAAATGTTTTCTATTTATGACATTAAACAGAAAAAAATAAATATGATAATGAAATTATTCGTTGTACTTTTTTTGCAGTTCTTGACGCGTGTACAACAACTTATCTAGGATATTTATATAAATCAATGGAAACATCTGAAACACCGATATTTATATGTTTACTGACATGTTCTTTACCTCGCTCCGTTTGAATAAACCTTCGTGTGCTCTATTTATTAAATATTTGTTTTTGTATCTTTTTTTGTACTTGAAACCAAATAACTAAATCATACTCAAAAAGAAGACATTTCATTCCGACAACCTGCAGGGCCAGAATCAAATCGTGTATATATACATTAAAAATGGAACAGCTGCAGACCTCCCCTTGCTGTAAACCCGCTGTTGGAATAAAGAAATAGAAGTAACTAACGAATCGGACTTTACAATTTCTCTGACCCATAAATTAAATAAACTATTTTAACATGCTACCTTCCAATCCAATTTCTTTAAAATTCACTACTATTTATCATAAGATGAATCGGAATCATAAGATGATCTATAATATATATAGACTGCGGTCGTCATATTCTTTTTCATTGAGGGATCATTTAACCACTTGTTTCAAATGAGTCATTAAATCAACAGCAGACTTATTTGTGCTAAAACTAGCTTTTTCGTTACTAAGTAAATCATAAATTTCAAGGAAATAATTGATATATTAAATAACATTACTAGTTTTGTTTTGGTAATATTCAAGAATTTATGGTATAACCTTTATCTTGAGACATAAATTAGTCTGGATTTTTCATCAGCCAATTCAGTTTTTGCTATCATTTCTTTTTCTGAGATAACACGTGATAATCTATAAAATCCACTAGCATGTTACTAACTTGGAAATCTGAAAAAATCCTACCAATTGTAATACAGTAATCAAATTCCACTCATCAGAACAAAACTCACGGTCAGAACATCAAAGATTGATAAAAAAATCAAAATAAGCACTTTTGGACACACAGTATGAAGTCGTAACTGAAGGGGTGAATCGCCAGACGGTAGGAATTACTATCTCATGACATTGGCTAGTGAAATGATCATAGATTCTTATAACAAAAACATATATGGGGAAAATTTTCAGGAACTCACGTAGACGTGTGCTGTGGAATTCCTAGATGAATACGCTTCAAATTGTTTTCGATATTAAAAATGCCCTCACGTATAGAGGTGCATTAAACTATGATTAAGTCATATACCCAAACCACCTGCTTTGCTAAATTTAGGTGCAGAATCGCCAAGTGGCTGATAATCTGCTGGAATGAAGGCGCTTTGTACAAAGACAGAGTTGCAATCTTTCGGCTAGTAATTGGTAGTTAACGTATCGTGACGTCATCACTTTTCTGATACGATATCAATATATGCCTTTCCATTGAAAAAGGATACTATTTCGGAAATTGAGCGTTGGAATTTTTCAAAAATTTTATTATATAATGAGTAACTCCTTTTTTTTGAGGGGGCTGGGTGGATTGATCTGATAAAAACTTTAAAGCTTCAACAGCATATCCATTCACAAAATGCCTTTCCAACTTTTCCTCATGCGTATAATCCATCATATATTCTTTAGTACGTAATCACTATGATGACGTGTGACAGAACAGCACTATACTAGTTCAGTAACGCCACCTTTCATCAGGTCACTTCTACTTATGTTGTTGTATTGTTGTAAGAAAATTGCTTAATTAGAGGCGCTCTATCTGTCCTAAACGCTTTCTCCAGTGTTCCGCATTACCTTTCATATACATAATAGTATCAGAATTAGGAAGCTAACGTAAAATAATTACTTATCAATGCAATTATTGCAATTGTCGACCCATTTTCTTTTTAAAAAAATGAAACACTTCAAGAATATTCAGAGTTGATTCTTGTAGACAAAGTGCAGAAAAATCAGCAAAAGGATTCTTGAATGGAAAAGAGCTCACAAAAAAATAAAAAATAAAAATAATTATTAATTGAAATATTTCTTACCAAATTCACAATTCTTACCACTAAACGGTGGTTTGCATTCACATTTCAATGACTATCCCTCAACTTTACATATACCTGTATTCTGATAAGAACTTGAAAAACTAGGTCGTGAAAACTAGTGACTTCTAAGAATATATTTTAAAATGGCAGTTAAACTTTAAAACATTATAGCGACTGCAGCTTGGACTTCCATTAGTGTCATTTCTTTTAGACGCCATGGCTTCCCTCCGATAGAAATATTTTATAGTTACTCGTTATATACACTCAAGAGACAAAACATTATGATCACCCCTACATTTTGCAATGAACTCACTTGGATGACGTGGAAGGCACGTGATCAACTAGAAGTGGTATTTAACTGCTGCTGGAGAGTCTGAAGAATCATTCTTTCACTTACCTCGGTGTGTGGTGGGAAAGGCTGCGGATCTAAGTTACTTTGATGGAGGGCAGATTATAATGACTCGAAGGCTCGGAACAAGTATTTCCGAAACTGCACGTCTCGTAGGTTGTTCGCGATCTACAGTTGTTAGTACTTATGAAAAGTGGATGAATGACGGTGAAACCAGCAATAGACGACATGGTGTTGGACGTCCACACGCTATCAAAGAAAAAGGTCGTCGGAGACTGTCTCGCATGGTGAAGCAAAACCGGAGCCCGACAGTGGCTCAGCTGACAGCCCAATACAATGCACGGCCAAGTAGAATAGTATCGGAGCACACTGTTCAGCGGACACTGTTGGATATGGGACTACGCAGCAAACGTCCCACTCGTGTGCCTTTGCTGACCAAGCGTCATCGCCAACTGCGCCTGCGCTGGGCCCGGGAACATCGTGACAAGTCCATGGATCAGTGGGAGAGAGTTGCCTGGTCAGATGAATCATGGTTTGTCATTCATCACGCCGATGGCCGTGTCAGGATACGCCGTCTTCCAGGCGAACAGTTTCTCCCTCAATGTACAGTAGGTCATACACAGGCCGGTGGTGGCGGTATTATGCTTTGGAGGACGTTCTCTTGGGCGTCTCTGGGACCCGTGGTTGTGGTAGAGCAGACCATGAATGCTACAGTGTATCTGAACATAATTGAGGACCAGTTGCACCCTTACATGGCATCTGTTTTTCCAGCTGGAAATGGAATGTTCCAGCAGGACAACGCCCCTTGTCACAAGCTAAAATTGTGTTGGAGTGGTTCCAGGAACATGATGCTGAATTCCAGTTAATGTCCTGGCTGCCTAACTCACCGGATCTTAATCCGATAGAACACATTTTGGATGTCCTGGGACGGTAGCTCAGAGTTCAAAGACCATCAATTCGCAATATCTCAGATTTTGGTGACCGTTGCTTAAACATCTGGTACAATCTGTCTCCGGCCATCTACAAAAGACTTGTGGCATCCATGCCAAGGCGGGTTGAAGCTGTGTTGCTCACCAAAGGTGGGCCAACTCGTTATTGACAGGTGGTCATAATGTTTTGGCTCTTGAGTGTATTTCTGAGAAACAATTTAATGACTTTTTGCATTCTAAATAACAATATAGTGAATCAGACTTTATTAATAATAGATATTTTATATCATTAAAAGAAATTTACAAGTATTCTATGCGCAATTATTCTGCACATTGTCTAAAGGAAACAACTCCGAATATGTTTAAAGTGTTTAATTATAGTTACTCCGTATATATTTCATGTAAACAATCTAAGGACTTTTTGCATTCTAAATAACAATATAGTGAAACAGACTTTATTGATATTATATATTTTACATCATTATGTAGAAATTTACAAATATTCTACGAGCAAGGAATTGTAAGAGTTTGCATTCGTAAATTAATTCATATTTATAACCGAAAAGTAAACAAACATATTCAAATAATTAGTCTTACCTTCCTCGCAGGTGTTTCCTTTGAATGGAGGCTTACAGTCGCATTTAAATGATTGGGCAACCACTTTACAGATTCCTTGATTTTTACACGGCTTCATTGAGCACGGACCTGCAATAAATTTAAATGTTTTCTATTTATCACATTAAACAGAAAAAAATAAATATGATAATGAAATTATTCCTTGTACTTTGTTTGCAATTCTTGACGTCTGTTCAACAACTTATCTAGGATATCTAGATACATCAATGGAAACATCTGAAACACCGATATTTAAAGGTTTACTGACATGTTCTTTTTCTTGCTCCGTTTAAATATATCCTCCTGTCATCTATTCAGCAAATATTCTATTTGGATTTTCGCATTCTCTTTTGTAACTTGAGTCCAAATAACTAAATCATTTGGTAAAAGAAGACATTCCCGTCCGACAGCCTTCAAGGGCAGTATCAAATCATTTATATATACTTAAATTTGGAACAGCTTCAGAAAGCCATTTGGTTTAGTTCGCTCTTGGAATATAGAAGTAGAACTCCCGAATCGGACTTTATAACTTCTCTGACTCTGGAATGAAATAAACCATTTTCACAGGCTACATTCCAATCCATTTTTTTTAGTTTTGAAAGTTTTGGATTATTTTCCTTGGAGGCGGAATCATGAACTGATTTAAAGTTTATATATACTATTGTCATTACTTTATTTTTTTTATCAAGAGAATCATTTGACCCAAATGAAGCGTTGATCAGAAGTAGACTTCTTTCTACGGAAACTTGCTTTTACTTAAAATTAAATCAGAAGTTTCAGGGATCGAATTAATACGTTAGATTCCAATATTATTTTTTATTTTTTAATTTTATGAAATAAAAAGTCTTCAACTGCCAATTACTGTTTTAGTAACATTTGTTTTTCGAGATAATACGTGATAATCCATCAAAACCACTACCACATTACTATCATAGAACTTTTTAACAAATCATACCAATAACAATATAATCATCGAATTCAACTCATAAGAATCAAAACTCATGGTCGGAAATGTAAGTATTGAAAGAACAAAGTCGTAACTCAATTGGCGAATCGCCAGATAATAGGAGTTACTATAACAGTAAATGCGCCAGTCAAATCATAGTTTACGCTTACAATACAAACAGTTATGGATGAAAGATTCAGGAACGCACGTAGACTTGAAGATTTCTAGATGATTATCCTTAAATATTTTGGATATTGGAAATGCACTCATGTATAAAGGTGCATGAAACCATGAATAAGTTTTCTACACCAAACATTTGCTGTGGCTGATAATATTCTAGTGTCCATGCTTTTACTTTTCTTGCAAGATAGAGCTGCAATATTTCGGTCAGTAACTAGTAGTTGTCGTATCGTCACTTGTGTTCCACTGCGAACGATATTCCCACCTCTTCCCCCACCGAAGAAGGATCTCTGCTAAGTGCGACGCCATCTCATGCGCACAATCTCGATGTATTCCGTTCCATTTACAAACGAGACCATTTCGATAAGACAGTGATATCGAAGAATTTTCTATATAATTCTCATTTTGTTTGGAAAATTGGTATGTTACAAACTCTATATATTCAACAGCATATCCATTCACAAATTGCATTTCCACATTTTCCTGATAAGTGTAATCAATCATATCGGCTTTAGTACAAAATTAAAATAATGAAGAAGGGCAGAACAGCACTATACTAGTTCATAAACGGAATCTGTACTTAAAATTTTCCAAATATGCCTGTATTACTCTTAATATATATATATTGAATTATATCAGAATTAGAAAAAAAGTTATTTTAAAAATAATTATTTAACAAGACATATATTGCAACTATCTACACATTTTCTTTGAACGAAATTAAATACTTCGAAAATATTTAGAGTTGTTTCTTATAAAAAATGTGGAAGAAAAAAAAACCGACATCATTCTGGATTGGCAAAGGGCTTGCAAACAATTAAAATATATATATAACTATTAATTGATATATTTCTTACCTATTTCACAATTCTTCCCACTAAACGGTAATTTGCATTTACATTTGAATGACTTTCCAACAACTGCACACGTCCCTTGATTCTGACAAGGATTTGAAGAACAAGGTCCTGAAAAAAATAGCTATTTGAAAGGATATATTTTGAAAAAGCAGTTACAATTTAAAACATTACAGTGACTGAAACATGGACCTCCATCAGTATCATTCCTTAAAGATGTAACGAATTCCGTCCGCTAGAACTGTTTTATAGTTATTACTTATATGTTTCATGGAAACAATCTTATTACTTTTTTTTGTTCCAAATAGCAATACAGTGAACAGTGAACAGTGAACCAAACATTATTAATATCATGTGTTTTATATCATTAAATGATATTTACACGTATTTAAAGAACATGGAATGTAAGTGGTTACATTCTTTCCTTAATTCATGTTTATAACTGGAATGTAAACAAACATATTTAAATAATTTATCTTACCTATTTCGCAGCTTTTTCCATTGAATGGAGGCTTACAATCGCATTTGAAAGATTGTCCATCTACTGTGCAAGTTCCTCCATTTTGACAAGGCTTTGTTGAACATGGTCCTGCTAAAAATATAATTATTTATGTTGTTACAAGTGTTGAATTAAATAAAGTTTATTTTACCCATTTTGCATTTGGTTCCATTAAATGAGGATTTGCATTTGCATTTAAATATTATTACAATTTGTGTGTATTTTTACATGGATTTGATAGTCGTGGTCTTATATAAAAAAAATTTTATTAGTTGCTTAATTAAAAATAAAGTAACAAAATCACACTGTCCAATTTATGCCATTATTTGTTTTTAGGATATGTGCATCAGCTTCGAATAGGAATTATTTGTTGTAAAAGTAAAAAATATTATAAAAAATATAAAAGAAGATTAAAAGCCGACCATTTTTATATTTTAATCAATAAACTATTGGAAATTATAAATCAGCCACTTTAGCAGTGAGTTTAAATTAGATGCATGTTGCAGTTTGTTAGTTATACGGACAAAAGCCTTTCTCAATTGAGAAAAAAAATATTTGAGTAATTAAAAGAACAAAATAATTTCACAGGTCTTAATAAACCTGTACTAAAGATATATAAATGTAGTAACCAGATCCGATTTATAGGCTAACCTTAAAAATATTTATTCATTATTAAAAAAAGGAAAAGAACAGAAATTTATATAATTATTAGGTCCTGAGAGAA
The DNA here is from genome assembly GCA_021605075.1 of Caerostris darwini. Classification (NCBI taxonomy): domain Eukaryota; kingdom Metazoa; phylum Arthropoda; class Arachnida; order Araneae; family Araneidae; genus Caerostris; species Caerostris darwini. The sequence goes on from BPLQ01007757.1 coordinate 313,347, forward strand.
ATTTAAAAACATAATAACATGGATCCACTCTCTCCAAATCAATGCCTATAATTTCATGGATAATAATTTAAAACTAATAATTAATTTGAAATTCGAAACAGCTTGCAATATCGAGTTTTGCTTTGTTCATTGCTTTGTTAAGAATTTTATATCGAAAAACTCAAAGCAGCTTTTCAAATAGAATGTTCTAAAATTCCTTACTTAAAGATAGCAATATTTTGCAAGCAATGAGTTTGTAGCATGTACAATAGGGTAGCATATAATACATATAATCACTATTTCTTTATTTTTCTAAGAGGTAATATAAGTTTAATATATTTTTAAGCGGTAATATATTATTTATTATTCGCTTTATATATAGAAACATTAAAACGAAGGTTTACCCATTTTGAATACTGTAAACACAATCTAGTGTTTATAAGTACGACTAAATCTATTAAAACACAAAAATTAACGGCACACACCCCAGTTTCAAAATTGCCTGATTGGATAATATATGATACATAGAAAGTTTCTTATTAACATAGTTTAATAAACAGTTCTGTATTCACAAATGGTTTAGTGCATTATACTGAAATTTGCCAAACACCAAAATGTCTATTTAATTAATACTTTAGTATGCTATTCATTTAGTTGTTTATATATAACAGGTGGGCTGAAGAGTTCGTAGGCTGACACATAGATGGCACTACTAGTATTAAATCCATATGATTTTTAGTTAGCCCTAAACTTCAAAAGAAACGTGTATAAATTTGCCAGCTGTTGCACTATTAGTATGTGAGTTATAGCATTTTCAGTGAAGCAACTTTTATTAGTTTGAAAAATGGATAAAAAGGAATTTCGTGTGTTAATAAAGCATTGCTTTTTGGCGAAAAAAATATTATTGAGGACAAGGCTTGGCTTGATAAACATTATTCGGACTTTGCACCAGGAAAGTCAACCGTAGAGAAGTGGTTTCTAAATTTAAACGAGGCGAAATGAGCACCGAGGACGATGCACTCAGTGGACGCCCCAAAGAGGCTGTTACCGACGAAAACATCAAAAAAGTCCACAAAATAATTTCTGATAACCGTAAAGTGAAGTTGATTGAGATAATTGAGACCCTAAAGATATCAAAGGAACGTGTTGGACATATCGTGAATGAATATTTGGATATGCGAAAGCTCTGTTCAAAGTGGGTGCCGCGCGAGCTCACAATCGACCAAAAACAACAACGAATTGATGAATTCAAACTAATCAGTGTTTGAAGCTGTCCAATAGTAATAAACCCGAATTTTTGCCTCGATATGTGACAATGGATGAAACATGGCTCCATCATTTCACACCGGAGTCCAATCGACAGTCAGCCGAGTGGACTGCACGTGATGAACACTAAAAACGCTATAACTTCATTAAAAATGCTATAACTCACATACTAATAGTGCAACATCTGTCAAATTTATACACGTGTATTTTGAAGGTCGGGCTAACTAAAAATCATATGGATTTAATACTAGTAGTGCCATCGATGTGTCCACCTACGAACCTTTCAGCCCACCTGTTATTTGAAGAAGAAGAAAAATTAAATCGATATTCAATGTGCTACCGATAAAAGAACTTTCACTTATGTAGGAGCAACCTTAAAAAAGATTACATTTTTAATGAATTATTTTAGATGTCATTAAAATTTCATTTTTTCATTAATAAATCTTCATTTATTTATGAAGATTATCCAGATACCACAGGACACCAACTATACAAAAATAGATAAATTTCTTGCACTAAAAAACTGAATTTTGCCAAAATAAAATATTGAAATAACAAATATTTTCATTATATTTCATATAAATATTTCAATAAATTTTAGTGTAATTTATTTTTAAGTACGTTACAACGATCTAATACTTTACAAAATTGATGACGATAACAGTGTACAACATACCAACACACTTCCCAGATTTTTCTTCATATCCTTCTTTGCAGATGCATTTTTTAACCTCATTGCAGGAAAACATACCAGTGCACGTGAAAGTGCAATTGGAACCTGCTCCGCAATTGCAAGCTGAAACACAGAAAAAATTTATGATCATTCGAAAGTTAAGAAAAATAAAAGTTTTAATGCATATTATTAATAAAAATGGAAAATAACACTAGTCAATAAGCAAAACACATACCCTAATTATATCTTTTAATATAACATAAGTACGCACAATAAAGTTTGGACATTATTTTTTCATCAAAATTTACAATTGCGGTGTAAGGAGAGGTCAAAGAATATGTTTCAACGAATTGGACGCAACTATATTGTTTTATTTATGGTACAAGAGCATCATCATCATAAAAAATTTATTCCAAAATAATTCAACCAAATAAGTAAGATGTGACAATAAACAATACTTTTGAAATCCTTTGGGGCACATACATTTTTAAATTTTTACATGTGAAATTGTTTCTTTTATATTTAAGCAATATATACCACAAATCATTATCATTATGAAGATTTTTCATCTGAAAGAATGCAATTTTAAAAAATATTCTTACTTTTAAAGAATATTGTGAACTCTGAACTGTAAAAAAGGAAATATTTTTGTTGTTTTTTAATTTACGTTAGCATCCTTGAATTAAGCTCACAGGAAACGGAAATTGGCTTAATGACTGTTATAGGATGGCTATTACAATTATTAATAAATTCTGTTTTGTAAAACTGTCTTGTCTTGTAAAACTGTAACTGTCTTTTGCTAATTTTCAAATCATTATTTTCATTTAAACTAAGACATTATTTAATTCTCTACTATAAATCTTATCTTCACGTTTAATAATAGGATGGCAAATTAAATGAATACATTTTAATAATAAATTATATAAATTACAATATTAAACGAAATACATTTTTTCAGTTACGATATGAGGAATAAATAATAAATCCAATAGAAAATAGGAATTATTTAATTTCATCATATCTCATAAGAAGTTATAATTGGACAATCGATCCAGTATCTTGCTAACAATCAATATAACATTCAAAATGATTTTTACATAATAAATCTACTTTATTATTTACTGCATAAACTGATTTAAAATTTCACGTAGATTAACATTTTATTTTACTTTTATTGTAGTTTTTAATGTAATAATTTAAAATTCATGTTTCATTTATTGATAGCATGTACAATAAAAATTGTAACAGAACAGGGATAATATTTTTCAAAAAAAAAAAGTTCTTTTTCCCCAAATATAAGAGTTATCAATAAGATGTCCAAAGCATTTTGATGAATTATGGCAAAAGGAATGTAATTTTTTTCCATAAACAGTTAAAACTTAATTCCGAAAAAATTCTTGATTCATTTCAAATCAAATATATATGGTTCTTACTAAATTTCATTAAAAGTGGAATGGTAAA